>CM076573.1:193865280-194439978 GCA_034641835.2 Pinus albicaulis
ACAAGCCTACTGAAATAACGCACTCCTAAGAAATATATGCACAGAAATGAGTTTGAAAATCCTGGATCCCTTATAACAGCTCATCTAAGATCTAAATTCAAACGGAGAGTAAAAACAAATCAAACTAGGTGGGTTAAACAGATCTCCCACAACCTAGTCTAGCTGAAAAACACCCAAAGAGAGGGGCTGCAACTATATGCAATGGACTGCTTCAGAAATAACACAGTTTATCAATTTACAAGTGTGATGCCAAAATGGAGGTTCATCTTTCAGCTATTCATCATCAAATTAGATCTACAATGTAGCTTATACAATGTATAACAGATATAGAAAGAATGTACAAGACAAAAGACTCAAAATGAGCTGCTACAACAACATGAAATGGAAGAATAAGCTTGACAGCATTATTTTCATTGTTGAAGCATGCAGTAGATTACAACTCATATCTAGAGAAGATATATACATAAAATGATAGATCTATTTCAGATCTGTGTACAAGATAGGCTCCTCTATACACTCCCCTTAGGGATATCAGCAAAACATGAACAATGGAGAGTAGATCTGAGATCTAAGTCACAAATCTGTAGAAGTATTCAGAAAATTCTGAATCATAACATATACAGAAAATCAGATCTGAACTAACATGGATTGGTTGGCCAATGCACGGATCACCACAGTGAAAGGAAGGATCCAATCACTAGAGATCTCTCCTCTAAAATAATTCCAAGTCTCCCTGCAACTCTGCTCTTCAAAATAACACAGTCATGGAAGAGGGACTGCACTATAGGCCCTGAGAATGCTTTGGCCTGCTGCCAATATGTGGATCTGAAGCTCAACCCACTAATGCACTCTTCTAAGAGGTTAAAAGACACACTCACTGAGAAGAGACACCAGTACAAGCTAGATCTAAACAGATGTAGTGTTCCACTTGCTATAGCTCACATGGACAACCCAATCCTAAGCAGGATTGCACTGTAGATGCAATATGTGGCTTAGCCAAATGCTGGATAGTGGACTAGGCAAACAAGAATCCTCAAAGAGTTGCTCGAGGAAGGAGGTGGGATTCCTAAATAGGAAAGACCAACAAGGGATGTCTAAACAGACAATATCTTCAGAAAATAATAACATCAACAACCTTTTCTTTTTTTCCTCATCCTTCTTTTATGATATGAAAGCCTTTCCAAACACTAATCCACCTCAATGAGTTAGCTCCTTTCACATGTGGAGCCTCCATCTAAAACTGTGTTGTCTATCCATGAGGTTCATTGCATCTAGACTGTGCTGTTGACTTGGTCAAAGTTAACCCAATCTCATGGTTCAAACCCATTCACACCTGCAAGAGTTTATTTACATGGCCCAGATATATCTCTGTTTACATAGGCATTGATTTATTTTGATGTTTTTAGGAGTTTTACATGTCCTCCTTCACATTTTATTCATCAGCATGAAAATCGAAGTAAGACAAAGCAAAATTGAATACTCCCATTGGCTTGGGCTAACTGGGAATATTACAGTCCTCCCCTCCAAAAAATTTCTTGTCCTTAAGCAACTGATAGGTTGAGTGCTGCAACACTTCTCCTTCCCCATTGATGACACCATCAAGGATCCAACTTTTTGCATAAGCTAAGTGTTCAGCAATCCATCCTCCCATGAGTTGTCTCTCCAAGATCATTATGAGATGTTCATAATCCATCCTACAAAGTGTCAAGAATGCCACTGAAACAAACATGGTTGAACCCCTACTCTCCTTGAAAAATGTAGCAAGGCATACAAAGAGAGTCTCCATCCCATGTGGTACACACATGCCTCCTATCCTCCCTCCATACAATTCCAAAAATAGGACAAGTACATCATCCATGTATGGAAGAAAAACTATAAATACATAAACATATATTGGAACATGAGGAAGTGGGTCACAATCCCATATATGGTACCAACGTAGGGCATCTCCTGCTTGCATCAGATCAAGATGTGGTAAGTGGTTTTCCCACCACTTACTTGCAGCCCATGCCATCTCACTATAGCTAAATGTGTGAGATTGTTTGGTGCCTTAGGAAAGCACCCATCATGAAACAAGATCTCCCTTTGTCCACCAAGTGAGTGTCCAAGTACAACAATTGTTGTGGCCCCATATTTTCCATGAGATTGACCAAATATGACACTCATCCTTGGAGTCATGGCCTACAAAAACATGGTGTAAGAATGCATGAAGTCAGAATATAAAATAGATGTGTTAAGAGCATGCTCTCCACCAACAATTCTCCTCCTATCAATGGAGTGGTGCCTAGATCTACTCTCTCCTTCAAGAGAGGGCTGATTTAATTCTCCCTTAGAGCCATATTGCTGCTCCAACTCCACAGAAACCATGCATCTATGACAATGCTGATATAGTTCCCTCTCAAAGCCCTCCCAATAATAGCTCCTCAATATGATATTGTTGAGCTTCATAGAATAAGTGTGGCTAAGATGGAACTGTTCATGAGTCCTCTGTAGAAGCTTCCCCTTGAGCTTGGAGGCTCTAGACAAAGATATTCTACCATGATTATAGATGAATCCATCAAGGATTGAGTAGCTCCCTTCATGCAACCAGTCATCAAGAATCATGAAAGTATGAAGATCCTTGGAATACTCCACCAATAATTGGGATTTCCCATAGGGAGCTAGTGTTCCCAACAATGACAGTGCTGATAGTGTGTCATCTGTAGTGTCTGTCATGTTGTGGTTCCTCTCCTTGACATCTCCCATGTCAAACTTACAAGGTGGAAGGTTGCTAGTCCTCCCTTGTTGCTTTCTTTTCTCATGCACCTGCTCAAAAGAGGAGGGAAGTCCTTGGAAGTTAGCCTCCTTGGAAGGCTTCCATCTATCCAAAACCTCCTTGGTTTTTCCAAAGTGTGCATATGTGTCCACCATATTTCATCATTTATGGAAGAGGATCCTCCAAACAGGCTTGTCCCCAGATCCAAGGATTGCCTCCCTTGCTTCATGGTGGTGTCATTCTTCATTCTTGAAGCATCTCTTCTTAGCGCAGTATGGGATGAGAGAATGGATAGTGAAGTTAAGGGAAAAATGCTTTCCCTCTCCTTGTATTTTCCCCACACTCTCAGCGCTGAAGCATGGTATTCTAGTGCTCCCTCCCTCCTTGGATCTATGAAAGGAGCATCAATGCATGAAACATCTCCCATAAAATCTGAATCAGGTGGTCTACCAAGTGGTAAACCACAGGATAATGATGTCTCATGGCTCATTCCCATGTGAATAATAGATGGGAACATATCATGACTGCTTCCACTACGCAAATCCATCTCTCATTGCTGTGTGGAAGTACCATGAAACTTGGAGACCCCTCTTAATGATGCAAGAGTGCCTCTGATTGGAGCCCTTGCCCCATCTTATGATAGTGGATCAACTGTGTGACCCCTCCTTTGTTCTGTCTCATTGTCTTTTAGCAAAGAAACATGATGCTAATTTCCTCCATATGGAATAATCTCTGGAATTCTTTGCAAAGGTGCAAGAACCCCTCTAATGGAAGCCATTGCTTCATCTCCATCTCAAAATGAAAATAGATCTCCTCCTACTTGCACAACGCTGGAGGATCTCCTTTGCTCTCTCTCTCTCCATTCTCCTCATCAGTGGAGAATGCTTCATCATCAAGAGATCCTTTGTCTTGATCTCTTGGTGAGGAGGGAATCCTCAAATCTCCTCTTTGAGAGAAGAGATTTTGCTGAATTGGGGCCTTTGCCTCTGGTAAAAAGTGCAGCAAACTTTCAATCCCTTCAACACTGTTTAGGATTGTAGTTGGATTCATGGAATCTTCCAACTTATGCAGAGATTCAGATTTCTTGGGCTAGATCTGCTCCCCCCAAGAAGTCTCAAAATGTCTCTCATCAAATCTTGTCACTAGTCTCCTAGTGAATCTTGCATAAGAAGAGATGTTCCTCCCTATCAAGGAAGAGGAATCAAACAGCCACGAAGCATAAGCCTTCCAGTGAAGGCGCAACGCTGCTACTCTCAAGGCTTCTTCTTTTGATACTTGATGCAGTTGGAAGTATGTCTCAAGCTTCTTTACCAAAGACTTAGCTAGGTCTTTAGGTGATCCATCAAATGTAGGTAGAGAGAATCTACCCAAGGTGTGCTGCATGCACCCTTTCCTCCTACTGTAGCTGTAGGATCTTTCTTCTTTAAGTTGACAGAACTCTGAGAAACTGAGATGCTCTTTGAATCTCTTTGATTGAGATTCATATTCTTGGAGATATTCACCAAGAGATCCCTCCTCTGGTGTTTCTCTTCTTCCTCCTTCCTTTGACAAGAAAGTAGGCATGCTACCATGTTGTGGAACAGATTGTGTGGCTGAACGCTCACACACATCATATGAAGTAGTGGGGATTTCTTCATGTACAAACCCTTTCATAAGTTCTGCTTGAATTTTATTCCTCACTCCCCTGATTCCTCCTTTCATCTCATGCAAATCTTGAGAAAGAATGTTAGAGAACTCTACTTCTTTTATTATTCCATACAAAGGGGTTTCAATGGTGTAATCATTTTTCTTCTGTCTTCCTCTATGATACCTATTATCTCTATCAATGAGAGGTTCTCCTCCCCCTGAAGACATATTGGCTCAAATAATGCACAGGCTGTGCCAAGAAAGTTCCTTTGATACCACTGTAATATCCCAAAATTGGGATTGCACAGCAAGCTTGCTGAAATAAAGCACTCCTGAGAAATATATGCACAGAAATGAGTTTGAAACTCCTGGATCCCTTATATAATCTCATATAAGATCTGAATCCAAAAGGAGAGAAAAAACAAATCAAACTAGGTGGGTTAAACAGATCTCCCACAAGCTTGTCTAGCTGAAAAACACCCAAAGAGAGGGGCTGCAACTATATGCAATGGACTGCTTCAGAAATAACGCAGTTTATCAATTTACAAGTGTGATGCCAACATGGAGGTTCATCTTTTATCTATACATCAGAAAATTAGATCTACAATGCAGCTTATATAGTGTATAATAGATATAGAAAGAATGTACAAGACAAAAGCCTCAAAATGTGCTACTACAACAACATGAAATGGCAGAATAAGATTGACAGCGGTATTTTCATTGCTGAAGCATGCAGTAGATTAAAACTCAGATCTAGAGAAGATATGTACATAAAATGATAGATCTATTTCATATCTGTGTACAAGATAGGCTCCTCTATACACTCCCCTTGGGGATCTCAGCAAAACATGAACAATAGAGAGTAGATCTGAGATCTAAGTCACAGATCTGTAGAATTATTTAGAAAATTCTGAATCATAACATATACAGCAGATCAGATCTGAAATAACATGGAATGTTTGCCCAATCCATGGATCACCACAGTGAAAGGAAGGATCCAATCACTAGAGATCTCTCCTCTAAAATGATGTCAAGTCTCCCTGCAACTCTTCTCTTGCAAATAACGCATTCATGGAAGAGGGACTACGCTGTAGGTCCTAAGAATGCTTTGGCCTGTTGCCAATATGTGGATTTGTAGCTCAACCCACTAATGCACTCTTCCAGGAGGTTAAAAGACACACTCACTGAGAAGAGGCACCAGTACAAGCTAGATCTAAACAGATCTAGTGTTCCACTTGTTGCAGCTCACATGGACAACCCAATCCTAAGCAGGACTATGTCATAGATGCAAGATGTAACTTGGCCAAATGTCGGATAGTGGACTCGGCAAACAAGACTCCTCCAAGAGCTGCTCAAGGAAGGAGGTGGAATTCATAAATATGAAAGCCCAACAAGGGATGTCTAAACAGACAATACCTTCAGAAAATAATAACATCAACAACCATTTCCAGTTGTCATCCTTCTTTTATAATACGAAAGCCTTGCCAAACCCTAAACCAACTCAATGAGTTAGCTCCTTTCACATGTGGAGCCTCCATCTAAAACTGCCCTGTCTATCCATGAGGTTCATTGCATCTAGACTGTGCTGTTGACTTGGTCAAAGTTAACCCAATCTCATGGTTCAAACCCATTCACACCTGCAAGAGTTTATTTACATGGCCCATATATGTCTCTGTTTACGTAGGCATTGATTTATTTTGATGTTTTAAGGAGTTTCACATGTCCTCCTTCACATTTTATTCATGGGGATGAAAATCAAAGTAAGACAAAAGCAAAATTGAATACTCCCATTAGCTTGGGCTAATTGGGAATATTACAATCCTCCCCTCCAAAATTTTTCTTGTCCTTAAGCAACTGATAGGGTGAGTGCTGCAACACTTCTCCTTCCCCATTGATGACACCATCAAGGATCCATCTTTCTGCATAAGCTGAGTGTTCACCAATCCATCCTCCCATGAGTTGTCTCTCCAAGATCATTATGATATGTTCATAATCCATACCACAAAGTGTCAAGAATGCCACGGAAGCAAACATGGCTGAACCCATACTCTCCTTGAAATATGTAGCAAGGCATACAAAGAGAGTCTCCATCCCATGTTGTACACACATGCCTCCTATCCTCCCTCCATACAATTCCAAAAATAGGACAAGTGCATCATCCATGTATGGAAGCAAAACTATAAATACATAAACATAGATTGGAACATGAGGAGGTGGGTCACAATCCCATATATGGTACCAGCGCAGGGCATCTCCTGCCTGCATCAGATGAAGATGTGGTAAGTGGTTTTCCCACCACTTACTTACAGCCCATGCTGTATCACTATAACTGAACGTGTAAGATATGTTTGGTGCCTTAGGAAAGCACCCATCATGAAACAAGATCTCCCTTTGTCCACCAAGAGAGTGGCCAAGTACAAAAATTGTTGTGGCCCCATATTTTCCATGAGATTTACCAAATATAACACTCCTCCTTGGATTCATGGCCTGCAAAAACATGGTGTAAGAATGCATGAAGTCATAATATAAAATACGTGTGTTAAGAGCATGCTCTCCACCAAAAAATCTCCTCCTATCAATGGAGTGGTGCCTAGATCTACTCTCTCCTTCAATAGAGGGCTGATTTAATTCTCCCTTAGAGCCATATTTCTTCTCCAACTCCACAAAACCCATGCATCTATGACAATGATAATATAGTTCCCTCTTAAAGCCCTCCGAGTAATAACTCCTCAATATGATATTGTTGAGCTTCATAGAATAAGTGTGGCTAAGATGGAACTCTTCATGGGCCCTCTGTAGAAGCTTCCCCTTGAGATAGGAGGCTCTAGACAAAAATATTCTACCATGATTATAGATGACTCCATCAAGGATTGAGTAGCTCCCTTCATGCAACCAGTCGTCAAGAATCATGCAAGTATGAAGATCCTTGGAATAATCCACCAATAATTGGGATTTCTAATAGGGATCTAGTGTGCCCAACAATCACAACATTGATAGTGTGTCATCTGTAGTGTATGTCATGTTTTGGTTCTTCTCCTTGACATCTCCCATATCAAAGTTACAAGGTGGAAGGTTGCCAGTCCTCCCTTGTTGCTTTTCTTGTTCATGCACCTCCTCAAAAGAGGAGGAAAGTCCTTAGAAGTTAGCCTCCCTTGGAAGGTTTCCATCTATCCAAAACCTTCTTGGTTTTGCCAAAGTGTGCATGTGTGTCCACCATATTTCATCATGTATGGAAGAGGATCCTACAAACAGGGTTCTCCCCAGATCCAAGGATTGCCTCCCTTGCTTCATGGTGGTGTCATTATTCATTCTTGCAGCATCTCTTCTCAACGCAGTATGGGATGAGAGAATGGATAGTGAAGTTAAGGGAAAAATGCTTTCCCTCTCCTTGTATTTTCCCCACACTCTCAGCGCTGAAGCATGGTCTTCTAGTGCTCCCTCCCTCCTTGGATTTATCAAAGGAGCATCAATGCATGAAACATCTCCCATCAAATCTGAATCAGGTGGTCTACCAGGTGGTATACCATAGGATAATGATGTCCCACGGATCATTCCCATGTGAATAATAGATGGGAACATATCATGACTACTTCCACTACGTAAATCCATCTCTGATTGCTGTGTGGAAGTACCATGAAACTTGGAGACCCCTCTTAATGATGCAAGAGTGCCTCTGATTGGAGCCCTTGCCCCATCTTCTGATAGTGGATCAGCTGTGTGACCCCTCCTTTGTTCTGTCTCATTGTATTTTAGCAAAGACACATGATTCTCATGTCCTCCATATGGAAGAATCTCTGGAATTATTTGCAAAGGTGCAAGAATCCCTCTAATGGAAGCCATTGCTTCATATCCATCTCGAAATGAAAATAGATCTCCTCTTGCTTGCACAGTGCTGGAGGATCTCCTTTTCTCTCTCTCTCCCTTCTCCTCATTAGTGGAGAATGTTTCATCATCAAGAGATCCTTTGTCCTTATTTCTTGGTGAGGAGGGAATCCTCAAATCTCCTCTTTGGGAGAAGAGATTTTGCTGAATTGGGCCCTTTTCCTCTGGTAAAAAGTGTAGAAAACTTTCAATCCCTTCAAAAATGTTTAGAATTGGAGTTGGCCTCATGGAATCTTCCAACTTATGCAGAGATGCAGATTTCTTGGGCTTGACCTTCTTCCCCCAAGAAGTCTCAGAATGTCTCTCATCAATTCTTGTCACTAGTCTCCTAGTGAATCTTGCATAAGAAGAGATGTTCCTCCCTTTCAAGGAAGAGGACTCAAACAACCACCAAGCATAAGCCTTCCATTGAAGGTGCAGCGCTGCTACTCTCAAGGATTATTCTTCTGATACTTGATGCAGCTGGAAGTATGTTTCAAGATTCTTTACCGAAGACTTAGCTGAGTCTTTAGGTGATCCATCAAATGTAGGTAGAGAGAATCTACCCAAGGTGTGTTGCATGCACCCTTTCCTCCTAATGTAGCTGTAGGATCTTTCTTCTTTGAGTTGACAGAACTCTGGGAAACTGAGATGCTCTTTGAATCTCTCTGATTGAGATTCATATTCTTGGAGATATTCACCAAGAGATCCCTCCTCTGGTGTTTCTCTTCTTCCTCCTTCCTTTGACAAGAAAGTAGGCATGCTACCATGTTGTGGAACATATTGTGTGGCTGAATGCCCACACACATCATATGAAGCAGTGGGGATTTCTTCATGTGCAAACCATTTCATAAGGTCTTCTTCACTTTCATTCCTCACTCCCCTAATTCCTCCTTTCAGCTCATGAGAATCTTGAGAAATAATTTTAGAGAACTCTACTTCTTTTATTATTCCATACAAATGGGTTTCAATGGTGTAATCATTTTTCTTCTGTCTTCTTCTATGAAACCTCTTCTCTCTGTCAGTGAGAGGCTCTCCTCCTCCTAAAGACATATTGGCTCAAATAATTCACAGGCTATGCCAAGAAAGTTGCTTTGATACCACTGTAATATCCAAAAATTGGGATTGCACAGCAAGCCTGCTGAAATAACACACTCCTGAGAAATATATGCATAGAAATGAGTTTGTAGCTCTTGTATCCCTTATATCAGCTCATCTAAGATATAAATCCAAAAGGAGAGCAAAAATAAATCAAACTAGGTGGGTAAAACAGATCTCCCACAACCTTGTCTAGTTGAAAAACACCCAAAGAGAGGGGCCGCAGCTATATGCAATGGAATGCTTCAGAAATAACGCAGTTTATCAATTTAAAAGTTTGATTCCAACATGGAGGTTCATCTTTCAGCTATACATCAGAAAATTAGATCTATAATGCATCTTATACAGTGTATAACATATATTGAAAGAATGTACAAGACAAAAGCCTCAAAATGAGCTGCTACAACAACATGAAATGGTAGAATAAGCTTGACAGCATTATTTTCATTGCTGAAGCATGTAGTAGATTACAACTCAGATCTAGAGTAGGTTTGTACATAGAATGATAGATCTATTTCAGATATGTGTACAAGATAGGCTCTTCTATACACTCCCCTTGGGGATCTCAACAAAACATGAACAACGGAGAGTAGATATGAGATCTAAGTCACAGATATGCAGAAGTATTCAGAAAATTCTGAATCATAACATATACAATAGATTAGATCTAAAATAACATGGATTGGTTGGACAATCCACGGACCACCACAGTGAAAGGAAGGATCCAATCACTAGAGATCTCTCCTCTAAAATGATGCCAAGTCTCCCTGCAACTATTCTCTTGCAAATAACACAGTCATGGAAGAGGGACTGCACTTTAGGCCATGAGAATTCTTTTTCCTATTGCCAATATGTGGATCTGAAGCTCAACCCACTAATGCACTCTTCCAGGAGGTTAAAAGACACACTCACTGAGAAGAGGCACCAGTACAAGCTAGATCTAAACAGATCTAGTGTTCCACTTTCTGCAGCTCACATGGACATCCAATCTGAAGCAGGAATGGGTTGTAGATGCAAGATGTGGCTTGGCCAAATTCTAGATAGTGGACTAGGCAAAAAAGACTCCTCCAAGAGCCGCTCATGGAAGGAGGTGGGATTCCTAAACAGGAAAGCCAACAAGGGATGTCTAAACAGACAATACCTTCAGAAAATAATAACATCAACAACCTTTTCCTGTTGTCCTCCTCCTTCTTTTATAAGATGAAAGCCTTTCCAAACCCTAAACCACCTCAATGAGTTAGCTCCTTTCACATGTGTAGCCTCCATCTAAAACTGCGCTATCTATCCATGAGGTTAATTGCATCTAGACTCCGTTGTTGACTTGGTCAAATTTGACCCAATCTCATGGTTCAAACCCATTCACACCTGCAAGAGTTTATTTACATGGCCCAGATATGTCTCTGTTTACATAGGCATTGATTTATTTTGATGTTTTTAGGCATTTTACATGTCCTCCACATTTTACTCATCAGCTTGAAAATAAAAGTAAGACAAAGCAAAATTGAATACTCCCATTAGCTTGGGCTAATTGGGAATATTACATATAAGTGGTAGTTAGATCCTTTGGAGGAATAACTGATTCCATGTTGATTTTTTCGAAGTTTCCTTCGGTCTAAGTTTCCTTGTTTAATTAATAAACTGTGTCTTAGGCCCTATTTTTGCATTTGGCCTTTAATTAAGCTGCCTTACTGTCCTTTTCTCTTGGTTCTACTTTAAACAACTACTTTTACCCATTTATGTTTAATTTTTTATTTCAAGGGCTAATCTCTGTTTTGAAAAATTTAATCTTTGATCAAGCCCTTTGTTCTTCTGTCTTCATTTCTTCATCATTTCTTCTGACTGTTCTTTATTTTTTGCTGTGTGCAGGGGTTTCCTTTTGGCGCGCTGAAGGGTGTCTTTTGCTTCGATCAATGGTCATGAATCATTTATTTCATCTTTTGGTTTAAACCCTTTATCCATTTCTTTATGCATTTGGCCTCATGGATCGTCATCCAGAGGTGTTTGTCGCTTCAGTTGACTGTGGGATGGCCCCTTAGGCTCGGGCCACGATTAAACCTGCATAATTTAAACAAAAATGTTAATTAAAAACTGCGTTTTTAAGATTAAACTGCATTCATAGGCTTGGCGAGGGCGTGGGAGCGATGTATCAGAGGAGAAAAATGCGCAAAGGAGGGGTTCCATGGGCAGAACCAGGATGAAACAGTGGAAATTTGAATATGGGAATGAAATGAAAGAGGGTGGTTTTGTGCGAAACCGGGTGGTTTTCGCGTAGTCAATGAGCAATAAGCGGTAAAGGGCGGAGGGCACGCAATTCTATAGAATGGCCACCATGAGTCTAGGCCAATACCGCCTATTTCACTAAGATATGGGCTTTTAAACCTCGGTGTTGATTTCCACATGATATCGGATTTGGACCGTTAGATCTCAATCGGTGAGACCAATGGTGTGAAAAGGTCGTGAGATCAGTGCACAAGTTTGGAGGTGCGGGATCTAGTGGATAGGTGGCAGATGGAGGTTGAGCACAAAGGTGTGGGTGGAAAGTGGGACCAACATTGATGAGGTCAGTTGTTTTGTTGGGTAGCGAGAAGACTGGGAGCAAAAAGGAAAAGGTGGGGGTGAGATGAGGGTTGTCAAATCGGGACGATCGATTACAAAGATTCGTTCAAGGAAGAGGTGAATGGGGAATGGTCAGAAGGGCCAATGATGGGCAGGAGTGCCACAACCTTTAGATCTGGGGGATCGACGGTTGGGATTTTCTTTGGGGAGAGAAATGGTGGGGTAAGAAAATGGAGAAAGGGACTGAAGCTTAAGCACAGGGGCATGATCGTGTGGGGGAAGAGATAAGACCAAGGGTGTTGGGGTTCCCATGTTTTGGCCAGATTGGCAAGACCAAAAGATGGGACAACATCAAACCACTTTCAAACCTTAGGATCTAGCCCTCCTAGGTCTAGAGAGGGATCTCTCTGTAATAGTCAAAGTATATATGTCTTTGAGGCCCAAATGTTAAGATGTTAGACTAGTTATAGGCATAATATTTGTTTGTTTGATTTGTTTTGATTTGGTTGCTGGTTATCAGGAAAGGAGTGTTCAATGTAAGACAAGGATGAGCAAAGAGGGATAAGGTAGAGGTGAAATGTTCTAAGAAATATTCAAAACCATTGGGCAATGGAGTCAGGAAAGGATTTGCTTACTATCCAATGTGCAAGCTTTCTATTGGGCTAGTCATCTAAAATGTTGGATCTTGAAGATGCTAGTGTGGTATGGAAAGGTAGGAGAGGAGGAGACAACACAGATTCAGGGCACAAATTTAAATACCAGCTGGTCGCACAAGGATCCTAATGGACAACGCTAACTCTAATCCCCAGTGTTCCCAAATCTTCCAACTGAAACCTTAACAAGAAACATCTAAGTACTGAATTCATTTAATTCATACATCAGAGAGCAGGCAATAACATCCACTACACTGGTTAAACCAACTGAAATCAATTCTTAGATAAAAAATTCAGAAGAAAAACATTTATGGAAAGGAGAGCAGAAACACAGGGTACCTAACAAGGGTAAATCCTATGCCAATATTCTGATGCAAGCCAATAGAAACGAAATGAAATGAATATAAACACAGAGATAGGAAAACATCACGACTGCTCTAGATCAGGATCCAAAGAAATGTGCTTGTCATATTAAACAACAATACCATTCAAGTACAACATTGGCAATAGCATTACTCAGTTTGAAATCATATTCATCATCCTATCTTACAACTTTACACAGAGACTATGTCTCAAAAGAAACTACTTTCAATTCTCTGATAACTGATCAACAAACTTTACAATGAGTTTCTTCATGAATTTATAGCTCCAAAGGAGCGGAGAAGGTAGGTAAAAAACTAAATGCAGCATTAAAAACTTTAGAAGAGGAAGGAGGCCGAAGTCCACTCTGTATAAATTCTGAGCATTAATCTGGGACACCCTTGGGTGAAAGAGTGGTCTTCGTCAGCTTTCCATTAACTCCAGGTATGTCTCTGATGTACTTGGCTGCAGTACTCTGTAGTACTTCTGGCGAATTGAAAAAAAATAAATCGATGATTCAAGTCTGCCACGTTGTGCAACTAATGCTTCTGATAGCGTAGGACTACTGTAGGGCTGGAAAATCTCTCTTGGACACAATGAATACTGAGACCATAATTTGTACTATGTCCATGCTCGGGAAGAAACATTTTGCTGATTTGAAACCCTGATGATATGGTTTTCTGCGTGCTGTACCCTCTATGTGATCCATGATGTCGCTAATCTGGTGCTTTGCCTCTAAATCCCTGAACATAAGGCTTATATATCTTCATTTGCATGCCTTAAGCTCTCTGCTGCTTAATTTAAATCTCTGACTGTGAAATCGGTGTGTTAATGGCACCGGAACATTTTTACAGGGTCAAAACCTGTTCTTTTAATGGAAGTCGTGTCAAAGCACTATCCTGGGCTTTTCTCCATGATACGATCTCTGTGCATGCTCTTCCCTGCGTTTTCTGTCATTGTGACAGAAACCGTGAGTCATGGCGGCCATTTACTGTTGGTAACCCTGCAAAACACGAAAACATGTTACGAGAAACATGTACATGGGTGGGATGATGTGGATGACTGCGAGGATGATAGTGGGACTGCGGAGAAATGGCGAAAAAATGCCGAGGAATGGTGGAGAAATTCTCTGGTGATGGTTGGCGAAAAACAGTGGAAGGTGTCGAGGTAGACGTTTAACATAAAAAAAATTAAAATTTTAATCTTTGAATGGATTATAAAGGGGAAGGGCGAGAAAAACGATGAAGATACGTGGATGAATGACGTGGTGGGCCCGGGTCAACGGCGGGCGTGTGATTTAATCTAGACCGTCCGATCTCAGCGGACATCAACAGTGAAAAATGCATCGGAGGGCGATGGACAGTGGGCTAGGGGTACGGTTTCCTCGGGTTAAACCTCGCACAGCTTCGTTGAGCGATGACCGTTGGATGGGCCACCTCAGATCGGATGGCTCATAGTGATATCGCTACGCATCCGCGGACGAACGTTAATGCGCGATGGGGTAGCGGTTTTGAAATAGTGTCAGAGCCACGTGTCAAATGATGAGAGGAATCGTTGGGCAATGGGAAAATACCGCCTACTGCCCAAAGGCGGCGCGATAGATACCACCGGGTTTATGAACAGTGTTTGCAGAGAGGACCACAGAGACGGACGTACTGCGGACCGTCGGATCTGCGGGTAAATAGACGCCAATGGCATGATCGAGGCGATGAACGGGGTAGACCACGGGTGCTGCAGAGTTAACACGGACCGTCTGATCTGCACCGATCGATGATTGATATTGCCTCCGATACCAATTGAGATAAGCACCCTTTTGTTTATTTTCTGGTTTTGGCACCTAGGTCATAAGGTGGAAGAAAAGTCGAGGGGGCTGGCCGAAAGGTGCTAGCCCTATTATAATGTTTAAAGTGGGTTTTTAACCCATTTCGGTGCATTTTAAAGCCAAAGGAGGGTAGCGATAGGGAACAAAGGTGAGAATTTGGCTAGACAAAGGGTGAAGGTGGGTTTTCAAGGGGATTTGGGGAGATTAAGGGGATTTTGACAAAGGGAATAAGAGGTGAAAGGGACACTTTGCAGGGATATAGGGGATAAATATAGACCTTTTGGAGCACAATTTCTGCAAACAATGAGACCTTATAAAGGGAGTCAGCAGAGGGAAATTTATCAAAGGCAAAGGCACAGGAGACTTCAAGGATGATGTGTCTTTAGGGGAGAAGCATTCCTTGAAGGCTCAAAAAACAATTTAGCCCCCTACTTTGCTTTGTCAAAAATTTATAGGGGGGCTAACAGTGGCTCCACATGGGGATGGCTTATTCTTGACGGAGTCAAGAATTCAGAAAATGATCTTTGGTGTAGGCTAGATGCCTGCTGCTTTAAGCCACCTTCTTCTTTGATTTTGAGCTGCCACAATTGTGAAGACATCAATTTAGCAGAAAAAATTTCCCAATCAATCTACCTACCCATACTACAATCCTAGCATTTTTTCTTCTTCTAGGGTGCATTTGAGCTAGCAGACCCTTTATATCATTTTATTTTTTACAAACAGAAAATAAACCTATTATATTTCTACCCTTATTACTCCATGAGACCAAATTAAGCTGTTGGTCTCACATGTTTCTCTACCTAATCTAATATCTGTTGGGATTAGACTGTCCAGCAGATTTCTTCTCTACATTCTACAATAGAAATTTAAAGACAATCAAGCCAGGATTAGACTGTCTGACTTGTTGTGGGTCCAAGGCATAAAGACAGTTGCACATGGAAAAAATTTGCGGAAAACTGAAAACAAAACTGTGAAGGCTTGAAATCTAAACTTGAAGTATCCTTCTTCTCTTTGTGACTCAAGTTTTGAGCATGTTAGAGTCACTTATTTTCTTCATTTCAGCTCTGGTTTTGGGCATGTTAAAGCTTATTCTTCTTTCTTCTTTTCTGGTCCAGATTTTGGGCATGTTAGGACCAGCTATTTTACTTTCTTTGGCTTAGGTTTCGATCATATTAGAGCCAATCCTTTGCACTTTAGAGGTTCATGTTTTAAGCATGTCTAAACCTTTCTTTCCTCTCTGTTTTTTGAAACATTTTCTCTTTTTCTTGAAAACAAAATACTGCAATGGTATGTACAATGGAAATGGAAACTGGAAATTCTAAATCAACAGAAGTAGTGTTTGAGTATCCTGCCATTGATAGGACCCCCAAACAGCTCTGTACCATCTAATTATTGTAGGAAAAAAGCATTGGGATCCGCAGTGGCCTAGATGATGTATGCCCCCTGCCAAAAACTATCAAACTTTCCATGCTTACTTTTATCCTCCCTTCTTGAGTCCCACTTCAGAACTTTATCCCCAATTTTGAAATCAGCAGCTTTGGTTCTTTTGTCAAACAATTTCTTTATACTCTCCTGAAATTTCACTGCTCTGTTGTAGACCTCTTCTCTCATTTGCTGGAGATGAATTGTCTGGTTTATTCTCCTCACCATACTGTCTTCTTCTGTTTTAATCTCCTGGACCAGCTTGATCACTGGTACCCAAAGGCTGGTAGGAAACACTACTTCTGCACCATAGACAAGCTGAACAGGTGACATGCCAATGGATTTCTTTGTCGTAAGCCAGTCAGCCCACAAGGAATGTACTAACTTGTTATGCCATGAATTTTTGTTCTCTTCTAACAGCGTTTTGATGATGAACACCAGGCTCTTGTTTGATGATTCAGCTAATCCATTACCTTGAGGGTAATAGGCAGTTGAATGACCGAGTGCTATTTGATACCTGTGACAAAAATCAACCATTTTCTTGGATCCGAAAGTAGTAGCATTATCAGTGATTATTTTCCTTGGGCATCCAAACTGAGAGAGGATATGACCTTCTAGGAAACTAATGATGACTGAATATGTGGCATTTCTAGTAGGTATGGCCTCTATCCACTTAGTGAAATAGTCTGTGGCTGTTAGGATCCATTTGTGTTGTGCAGAAGAAGCAAGGTGAATTTCCCCTATGAAATCTAGGCCCCATTGCAGAAAGGGACCTTCAACAGTGATGGGTTGTAGAGGGAGGGGAAGGAGTTTTCTCTTGCCTTCAAAAATATGGCATTTGTGGCAAGTAATTATCATCTTATGGACATCATTGAAGAGTGTGGGCCAATAGTAGCTAGCTCTGAGTATTTTTTTTGTAGTGGCTTTCCAGCTCAGGTGGCCTCCACACTCTCCTACATGGAATTCTTGTTTAATCCTCTCTGCCTCGTTTTCAGGCAAACATTTAAGCAATAGGCCATTTGGGTTCTTCCAGTATAAGCAATTATTCAATATGAAATAGCTCCTGGCTTTTAGCTTTAAGAATCTGGCCTTGGTCTTTGATAGTTCAGGAGGGGCATTGAAGTGTGTAAGCACATACAGAATGTCAGAATACCAAGGAGAGCTCTGAAACTTTTCCTCAACAGTGGGATCAGGAAATTCTTGTTGCTCATCCAAGGTATTTACCATGTTAATGTCTAGGGCTTGTAAGTTTGATTCGGCCATTAATTGAGCTAGGTCTTGCCCTTTAATCAGATTGGTGGGTTTTATCTCAAGGTCGTATTCTAAGATTACAACAATCCATTTTCCCCTTTTCCCATCTGGGTCCTGGGACAAAATATCTTTGACTATTATGTTAGGCACATAAGCTATGGTGTGGGAATGCAATATGTACACCCTAAAGTCTTTCAAGGCCTTAATCAGAGCATAGGCCTGTTTCTCCATTATGTTGTATTTCAAGGGTGCATCCATTAGTGCTTTGCTGAAAAAGGCAATTGGCTGTTCCATTCCCTCTGTGTTTTTCTGCAGCAAGACTGCAACCACTGTATGCTCAGAGGCAAATGAAAAGATCAGGAAATCTTTAGAGAAATCTGGGCTGATCAGAACAGGAGCTTGGGAGAGTGCAAGTTTGACTGATTCAAAAGATTTCTTAGCTTCAACAGTCCACTTAACTCCTACACCTTTCCTCAGCATGTTAGTCATATTCTTGAGGTGTTTAGCTAGATTGGGAATAAACCTCCTAAGGAAGTTAATCTTCCCAATGAAGGACTGTAATTCCTTGATTTTTCTTGGGTGTGTGATCTGTAGTATTCCCTCAACTCTTTGTGGGTCTATCTTAATTCCATTTTCAGATATAATGTGGCCAAGAAGCTTTCCTTCTTGCAGCCCAAATACAGTATTTTTGGGATTTAGTGAAAAACCAAACCTTCTACACTTTTCAAACAATTTCCTCAGATGTTTTAGATGTTCTTCTTCAGTCTTGGAATAGACTATTATGTCATCCAAGTAAATAAAAATGAAGTGCCCTATCTCATCTGAAAAAGCTATATCCATTGCTCTTTGGAAGGTTGCACCAGCATTCATCAACCCAAAAGGCATTTTTACATACATAAAGGTGCCCCATGGAGTGGTAAAGGTTGTTTTGAGTTGATCTTCTGGGAGAACTAGGACTTGGTTGTAGCCTAAGAAACCATCTAGTAGGGAGATTCTCTTGGAGCCTACTACTTTCTGAAGAATGTGTTCCATTTTTGGCAATGGGTAATTGTCTTTGAGTGAGGCTCTATTAAGATTTCTGAAGTCTATACATAATCTGATTCCCCATGTTTTCTTTCTCACAACCACTAAGTTTGATACCCAATCATAGAACCTCACAGGAACTATTATGCCTGCCTCATACATCTTTTTAATATCTTTTTCAATTGCAGGCAGTTTTTTTGGGTTTATCCTACGAAGTTTCTGCCTGAAAGGTTTCTGATTTTCCTTTAAAGGTATTTTGTGCTATATAATTTTCATGTCATAAGCCTTTAAGTCTTCGTATCTCCAAGAAAACACGTCAATAAATTCTTTGAAAAGGTCAATGTATTTCTTTTTCATGTTCGCAGGAAGAGACTTAGCCAATTTAATTATTTTGGGATTATCTTTTGTGCCTATGTTGCATTCTTCAACGTCAGAGTCCGCATGCTCTATGGTGGGATTTTTTGCCACATCATCGAAGTAAAAAAGGTCTTCTAACGGCGCTAGACCTCGAGGTATGTTCTTATCTTTGGCCTGAAGCACCTCTACATCTTCACTGTCTGCGTTTACACACTCCATGGTTGAATTTCTAGTTTCTTCATTTAAAGCGTTTATTTCTACATCGTGGGGTGTAGTTTCTTCCTCGTCTGAGGGTTCCTCACTTAGGCAGCTATCATTGGACACAGAGTCTGAATCAGAAAACTCAAACTCGCTCCTACCTATTAGGAAATCTTCAATTTGTTTATCTCCCTCAAAAACCTGCCAGTATTTTTCGTTATCCGGCATTGCGGGTTTGAACTTGGTCTGAATGATGATCTGTTGGTCACTTGGAGTCTTAGGGTATGAACTGGCTAGGAAAGCTAATCCATTTTCAATGGAGTTCTAATTTCTAGGAACAAACACTAATTCGTATTCAACAAATGTTTTCAATATATCCACAACATCGTTCCTATATGCTCTCAACCTAGGGTGTTTGGCTGTGTATTCACCATTCACCTGTTTGATAACCAATTTAGAGTCTCCCTGCACGGCTATTCTACGGGCTCCTATTTTATTCAACAGATTTAAACCCAGGATAAGGGCCTCATACTCTGCAATATTATTGGTACATTTGAAATGCAGATTGCAGGCATGGCTCTCCGCGTAGTCGCTCTCTGTGTTACGTAGCCATACCCCAGCTTCGACAGTTCTTCTTATGCAGGACCCATCGAAACTCATTTCCCATAGGGGTTCACTCTCATTTTTGTTATTATTTCTTTCCCTACAGCCGATTTCGCCATTATTTTGCATTATAGAGTCTGCACTAGGTTGTGGGCTGTTTAGTTTTTCGTTATGGGTGTGGAAGTCAGAGAGGTGACTAGTTGGCTAATCGCATTCTGTTTCTGGTTCAATTTGCATTGTTGTTTCAGTGCACTGTTCAAAGTTTTCTATGTCTTCCTCCTCTGAGTCTAGGGTAGCCATTATGTTAAAATCCATTGGCTCTATTTCATCATGTGTACCTTTGCTTGTATCTACGTTTTCAGATTCTGGTCCTCCCAAAGATTCATCATTGCAGAAGATAAAGGAATCTAGGTCTAAATGTACAGAGTATAGAGGAGAATTTTCAGGCTTTTCAGGGCTACTAACCAGGAATTTCATTTTTGCTTCCCTGTACAGTCTTCTAAGTTGGCCAAAGATTGGAATTGTGGCATAAGCCCCATCCATCTGCATTGTTCCTTGCAGCTTGGCTCCCCATGATCTTGATAATAACATGCCATACTTAGGTGGCACATCTGCCACCACAACATCCATGACCATACACTTGGCAGGAATCTGAGTAAGGCTCACATAGAAATCTTTGATCAGGCCAAGACACTTTACTCTACTAGAGTCAAATGAATATAGGTCTTTATAGGGACGGGTTATCTCTAGGCCTAATCTTTCCATCACTACTTTAGGCATCAAGTTGTGTGATGCCCTAGAATCATGCATTTCATTGTGGAGAATCTTATCATGGACATTAAGACTGATATAAAAATGGGGCACTACCCCTTCCTGAAACTTTCCTTCTATATTTGGGCCAAACAGAAGGGAAGGTTGATCATCACTCAGATTTACAGTGTCACTGTTCTCACCTAAATTTAACGCTTTCAAAATTTGGCCTTTATATACATCCTGAGTGGCCAGCTCAGAGAGTGGGACAGAGATTTTAATTTTTGCAATCTCACTCTCCAAATTGAAAGTGGACTGACTCTTTGGAACATTCCACTCTATTTTGTTAGCCACTGCCTTTGTGGCTGAATCGGTGTGTTGCTTCTCACTATGTACAGTGTTAGAGACTGTTTTATCAGGGGCACTAACTACAGTGCTAGTACTGCTAGCTGGTTTACCTTGTGTATCAGTGTTTTGGTTGTCCTTTTCTTTGTTCTTTCCAGAACTCTCAGCTGTTGATTTGTTACTTGCAACAGTTGCTTTAGAAGTTTTCTTAGGTCTTTTCTTGATGGTGACCTCAGAAGCTTTCGGTTTGGCAGTTTCTTGGCTCTTTTTACTTCTAAGTTCATATTTCTCTCTGACTCGCATCATGGCATTTTCAAATCCCAACCTGTAATCCTCAGTTTCTAACCATTCCTCATCCCAACAAGAGGGTGAGGCTTGATATTCTTCCGTGTAACAGTTATGGATTGAATCCTCTGTTTCAAACATATTTATTGTGTTCCCTTCATACTCTTCTATGATTCCCTCATCTTCATTAAGAAAATTCTCTTGGAATGGGGGAATAACTTGCTAATCTGATTCTCTTTGTCTGTTGGGAGTGGCATTGTTTCTTCTAAAGTTCTGGTTCTGGTTATGGTTTTGATTTCTATTTTGGTTACTAACTGTGAAAACCATTGTTTTTACCATTTGTTGTAGCTCTTCCACGTTTTTAGATAAACGGTCATAATTGGGGTCAGATGTGGAAGATACATTGTCATCTATGTATGTTACCCTCCTCTCAGCTCTCAGTATTGCCCTTTTCTCAATAAATTTGGCTTCTATATTCACTGCTCCTTTCTGCATGTCTTCCAATGTGTTGTACTCTTTATCCCTAAGCTGATAGGCCATGTCAGCATCAAAGCCTTCGGGGTATTTCACTAGAGCCATACCTTGGGGAGGTTTCCTGTGTGGAGGTAGAGCATTGTAAATGCTGTTAAATCTCGTTGTGTAATCATGAACACTCTCCCCACGTTTCTTTTAAGACTTATATATTCTGCTAGGAGTTGGCGAGGGTTGGCCTTAACTTCCCATTTGTTTATGAAGGTCTGATATAGAGCCAGGAGGTCATTAATGCTACCTGGAGGTAGGCCCTTAAACCATTTCTTCACATCACCCCCTAAGATCTAGGCAAAGATTCTCATTTTGACTGTATCATCATCTATCTCCATGTAGTCAACAGAATCTTCCATCCTATCTACATGGTGTTGGGCTGTGGTGGATTCTTTTGCAGTGAAGTGTGGGATCTTTGATTGATAATCATTGGGTAAGGGTACTAGAGGCTGAGGTAAAACCAGAGGTGTATACCAGGCTGCCATGATGATTTTCTGATGAGGTAAAGGGTTAACTTGAGCAACTGGTAGATGGATGATAGGGATACTAGGACTAGCAGAGGTTTGTTGAGCGGATTTAGGGTGGGAGAGCCCCAAGTTTTGAATGAAGTGAATATCAGGAGGTGTAGATGGAGGGGTATGTCTATTCCCAAGGTGTCTACCACTTTGGGGTGGTGAACCAGGAAGCTCAGGGTCTGGCTGGTCTAAAATACTAAATGACCTAGTTCTAGGTAATCTATTAAGTAGGTCTAGGTCAAGGTGAAAGTGTGATAGAGTTGTAAGATCTTCTGGTGAAAAGTTAGCTCTATGGATGTGGTTGGAAATAGTTGGTTGTTTATGTGTATGAGATCCTTTGAGGATACTCTCAGGGTTGTCAACTATTTCAGGTGGGTCTGGGTTAGGGTAAGCTCTTGTATGAATGGTTCTTGAAGCCAGAATGTTGTTTTCTAACCAAGCAGCTTAACCCTAATTGTTACTCCTACCGTGGTTTGATGTTGTTATGGAGGCTGGTCTCCCCGTGCAGTCTAATGTGAACCAAGATAATTAGCAGGCCTACTGATCACCAGTGGAGTCTTTAAAACGTTTAGGGAATTATGGAGTCACCAGGTGGAGGGTTTAGAATGTTTTTGGAGGGTACACTGTCCACCACAGTGCTTATGAGATGTTCCCCTTCAAGGATATCTTCCAAACACAGTAAACTCTAACCAGAGATTGAATGGGAGGGTATTTACCAGATATGTCACCTCTGAAAGAGTGTGAGATCTGGAGGCTACCTGGCCCTTTCCAGACTCTGTCTAAGAGTGTAGGAGAACACAAAAAATGGTATAGAGGTTGATCTGTGAATAGAAATTTTTAACTTCCAACCTAACCAAAGTTTTCAAAGTTTCTAAGGCTCTTATGATGTAGTGAGGTGAGAAATACTCAGAATCCCCAGCGGAGTCACCATTATGTTGGGGTTCCCATGTTTTGGCCAGATTGGCAAGACCAAAAGATGGGACAACATCAAACCACTTTAAGACCTTAGGATCTAGCCCTCCTAGGTCTAGAGAGGGATCTCTCTGTAATAGTCAAAGTATATATGTCTTTGAGGCCCAAATGTTAAGATGTTAGGCTAGTTATAGGCACAAGGTTTGTTTGTTTGATTTTTTTTGATTTGGTTGCTGGTTATCAGGAAAGGAGTGTTCAATGTAAGACAAGGATGAGAAAAGAGGGATAAGGCAGAGGTGAAATTTTGCAGGAAATATTCAAAACCATCGGGCAATGGAGTCGGGAAAGGATTTTCTTACTATCCAATGTGCAAACTTTCTATTGGGCTAGTCATCTAAAACGTTGGATCTTAAAGATGCTAGTGTGGTATGGAAAGGTAGGAGAGGAGGAGATAACACAGATTTAGGGCACAAAGTTAAAGACCAACTGGTTGCACAAGGATCCTAGTGGACAGGGCTAACTCTAATCCCCAGTGTTCCCAAATCTTCCAACTCAAACCTTAACAAGAAACATCTAAGTATTGAATTCATTTAATTCATACATTAGAGAGTAGGAAATAACATCCACTACACTGGTTAAACCAACTAAAATCAATTCTTAGATAACAAATTAAGAAGAAAAACATTTATGGCAAGGAGAGCAGAAACATAGGGTACCTAACAAGGGTAAATCCTATGCCAATATTCTGATGCAAGCCAGTAGAAACAAAATGAAATGAATATAAAAACAGAGATAGGAAAACATCACCACTACTCTAGATTAGGATCCAAAGAAATGTGCTTGTCATATTAAACAACAATACCAGTCAAGTACAACATTGCCAATATCTGAATACTCAGTCTGAAATCATATTCCTCAGCCTATAGACTGTGTCTCAAAAGAAACTACTTGCAATTATATGATAATTGATCAACAAAATTTACAATGAGTTTCTTCATGAATTTATAGCTCCAGAGGAGCGGAGAAGGTAGGTGAAAAACTAACTGCAACATTAAAAACTTCAGAAGAGGAAGGAGGCCGAAGTCCGCTCTGTATAAATTCTGAGCATTAATCTGGGACACCCTTGGGTGAAAGAGTGGTCTTCGTCAGCTTTCCATTAACTCCAGGTATGTCTCTGATGTACTTGGCTACAGTACTCTGTAGTACTTCTGGTGAATTGAACAAAAATAAATTGATGATTCAAGTCTGCCATGCTGTGCAACTAATGCTTCTGATAGCGTAGGACTGCTGTAGGGCTGGAAAATCTCTCTTGGCCACAATGAATACTGAGACCATAATGTGTACTATGTCCGTGCTCGGGAAGAAACATTATGCTGATTTGAAACCCTTATGATATGGTTTTCTGCGTGATGTACCCTCTGTGTGATCCATGACGTCGCTAATCTAGTGCTTTGCCTCTAAATCCCTAAACATAAGGCTTATATATCTTCATTTGCGTGCCTTAAGCTCTCTGCTACTTAATTTAAATCTCTGACTATGAAATTTGTGTGTTAATGGCGTCGGGAAATTTTTATAGGGTCAGAACCTATTCTTGTAATGGAAGTCGTGTCAGAGCACTATCCCGGGCTTTTCTCCATGATACGATCTCTATGCACGCTCTTCCCTGCGTTTTCTGTCATTGTGACAAAAACCCTGAATCGTGGCGGCCATTTATTGTTGGTAACCCTGCAAAACACGAAAACCTGTTATGAAAAACATGTACAGGGGTGGGATGATGTGGTCGAATGCGAGGGTGATAGTGGGACTGCGAAGAAATGGCGAAAAAATGTAGAGGAATGGTGGAGAAATGCTCTGGTGATGGTTTGCGAAAAACAGTGGAAGGTGTCGAGGCAGACGTTTAACGTAAAAAACATTAAAAATTTAATCTTTGAATGGATTATAAAGGGGACGGGCGAGAAAAACGATGAAGATACGTGGACGGATGACGTGGCGGGCCCGGGTCAACGGCGGGCGTGTGATTGAATCTGGACCGTCCGATCTCGGCGGAGATCAATGGTGAAAAATTCATCGGAGGGCGATGGACAATGGGCCAGGGGTACGGTTTCCTCAGGTTAAACCTCACGCAACTTCGTTGAGCGATGACCGTTGGATGGGCCGCCTCAGATCGGACGGCTCACAGCGATATCGCTACGTGTCCTCAGACGAATGATAATGTGCGATGAGGTAGCAGTTTTGAAATAGTGTCGGAGCCACGTGTCGAATGCTAAGTGGAATCGCTGGCCTATCGGAAAATACCGCCCTCCGCCCAAAGGCGGTGCGATAGAAACCGGATGGTTTTTGAATTGTATGCGAGGACCACCGGGGCAGGTAGACTCCGAACCATCGGATCTGCGGGTAAATAGACGGCGATGGCGCGATCGGGGTGATGAACGGGGTGAACAATGGACGTTATGGGAGCCGCGATCGCCATATGATCTATACAGATCGACGGTTGAAACTGCGTTCGATATCCATCTGTAGTAAGCGCCTTTCGGGCCAGCGCTCGGTTTCAGTGCCCAGGTCTCGTGGAGAAAAGGTTGAGGGGCTAGAGGAAAGGGGCTAAGGCCTAATGTAAGTTGCAAAGTGGGTTTTTTGCCCATTTTTAGTGCAATTTGATGGCAATGAAGGGCAACGATAGGGGTTATGGCGGTTTAAACGGCCAACCAAGGAATATGTATAGGATTAGGGGGAATTTTTGAAGAGGTTCAGAAGGATTAGGGGGGTGATTTGGGGGTAAAGAAAAGGGGTTTTGACAAATGAAGAAGAGGTGAAAAGGGACATTCTGCAGGGATATAAGGGTTAATGTAGGCCTTTCGGAGAAAAATTTATGTAATCAATGAGACCTTATAAAGGGAGTCAGCAGAGGGAAATTTATCAAAGGAAAAGGCACAGGAGACTTCAAGGATGATGTGTCTTCAGGGGAGATGCATTCCTTGAAGGCATAAAAATAATTTAGCCCCCTACTTTGCTTTGTAAAAAATTTATAGGGGGGCTAACACCTCAGAAAGTATATCAAACTTGTTCCCTTCATTTTTCTTGATTAGGGTTTCAAGTCTTGATTTGGCCTTTTTTAGCTTTGATCTTGCATTCTGATTTTTATTTAAGTAGTGCTTGGCCCTATTTCTTAATATGTCATTGCCCTTTTTTGACTTATCCAAGAGCTTCTCAAGATGTTGGCTGGCCTTGTCAAGCCATTTCTCCTGGTTCTCATTGACAATGATGGAAAACTATTCATTCAGAGTGAGATCATTAGCAAGATGAGCCTCCTTTTGCCTCTCTAGTTCTAGAACTCTTTTCAACCCTCTATTCCTAGGTCTTCTTCTTGGAACTTGTTATTCTACCTCATTTGTTTCACCATACCTCTCATAAGCCTCATCAAGCAAGGCCTTTTCTTTTTTTTTCTCTTTTTGTCTTGAGAAGCTGAATCTCCATGATGACCTGCTTGGTCTTGAGTTGTTCATTTTCCTGCTCATAGTATGCAATGAAAAAATTATATCTCTCTAAGTTGGTCTGAAGCTCCCTGATTTGGGCATCCTTCTGCTTGATAATCGATTTGGAGGCATCATCATCATGCTCCTCATGTAAATCAACAAAGTCAAAATCTGTCTCTGTCTCATGGAGGTCATCGTCCTCATGAATGGATGCCTCATGTATATCTTCCTCTGCCATCTTTTGTTTGCCCTTCTGTACCTACTTTGTTGATGAAGAAGGCAAGGCCTCTTCCACAAGCTGTGGTGCAAACACCTACCTATGCCCTCTTCGATATGTCTTTTCCAATTTTACTTAGTATATAAAACACTATGAAATCATTCTTTAGGAGTGCAAGGAGGCAACAAATTGAGTGTACTTACTTGCAAGAATGTGTAAGAGGCACCTGCTAAAGTTTTTGAAGAGTTTGGAGGTGTTTTGTTGAGTTTTGGTGCCTCGAGGGGTCACTAAGCAAAATCACAACGAATCGGGCAAAAGTGCAACGCCTTGCCCAAAAGCGCAGTGCCATTGGAGAATAAGCACAACGTTGCCTACTCTAAGTGTAGCGCCACTGCTCTAAGCATAGCGCCACCCTCAGAAAGCACAACGCCAGTGAAAAATTCATCCTATAACCCTAAAAATTGACTTTTCGAGCTATGGGAGTGCAAGCTCGATGAATGAAATGACAAATGAGCTTCTTTGTGATTTCTTGGTAGTTTTTATACTTCATGATTTGAATGAATTGGGCCTTGGGAACCACTTTTTATTTCTTCACTTTCACTTTAAACTTTGAATTTTTTACCTTTGCACTTGAATTTTTCCTTGACAAATTGACCATTTGATGACTTTGAGAACTCTTTGATTTGACAATTTTGATGCTTTTGCATGTTGGAACTCTGAGTTAGAAACTTGGGAATCATGATATTTATTACACTTGAATGACATAAAATTACATAATGAAAATTAAAAATTACATCTGAAAACCAAAATTACATGTTGAAACAAGAAATTTTATTTACAAATCATCTTCATATGGTGAATATATGTTATTAGATCACCCTTTACTTTCTGGTCTTATGCAGTGTAAATGAAGTTTTATTGGACCATGGAAACCCTAATGACCTATTAAAACCTTGAAAAACCCTAAAAGACCTAATGAGACCTTGAAAGACTGAATTTCAAGATGACATGACTGATATTGAATGTATGGATGGTGTATAGTCAGCAAGGTATGAAACTATGCGAGCAAGTAATCAAATTTGAGGAAGAGTAAATTTTTTGGACTAGGGCTACCATCAGTGACTAAATTTTGCATGACCTAGTGGAATGAATACAAATTTCTGAGTGGGACCCCTAAAATTATATGAAAAGAGGATTTTTGATCACTGATGCGAGGATGCGAATACTAACACTAACACTCAGCAAGTGCAACTTCTTTCAGTCTCAGATTCATTACTTCCAGGACATGTTATTTCAAAGGAGGGGATATCCAAGGACCCAAAAAATATTAAATCTATCATGGGGTGGAAAACTCCTAGGAATGTGGATGAGGCCAGATCATTCATGGGACTAGAAAGTTATTACATATGGTTCATTAAGAAATTCTCATGGATTGGTTATCCTATCACATATTTGTAGAGAAAAGGGAAGACTTTTGAATGGATCGAGGAGTGTGCAACTAGTTTTGAGGAGTTGAAGAGATTTCTTACAAATTCTCTAGTTTTGAAGATTATAGATCCTGATAAGGAGTTCATGATGATTGGAAGTAAGTACTTGGCAGAGTCCTGATGCAAGAAGGGAGTATGGTATGATATGAGTCAAGGAAGTTGGATGAACATGAGTGGAGCTATGTGACTCATGATCTTCAGTTGGTATCTATCATTCATACATTGAAGACATGGAGACATTATCCTCTTGGCAGGAGGTTCGTCTTGATGAGTGATCATAGTGGGTTGAAGTAATTGTTTGGCCAACCTAATATGAATCCTATTAAAGCTATATGGTTGAATACCATCAGCGAGTTTTGAATTTAGATCATATTCATAAAGGGAAAGGAGAATAGGGTTGTAGATGCTCTTAGTAGGAGAGTGCAGGTGAATCACATTCTAGTTGTGAGTTCATATGTGACAAATTTTTAGGATTGAAACTTGCATGCAGGGCAACATGATCATAGGTATCATTAACTAAAGAAGATATTGTAGCAGCAACATGAGCGTGGAAGAAATGAGGAGTATCACCTATGAGTAAATGGTTTGGTAAGATTCAGGAACATGATTATGTGCCAGATAACAATGAGATCAAGAAGCTTATCTTCAAGGAGTTTCATGTCAATTCATATTCAAGTAATCCATGATACTAAAATACTTTGAAAACTGTTAAGAAGTTCTATTATTGGTAAAACATGAAGAAATAGGTGGCTATGTTTGTTGCAAGATGTTTGGACTGCCAGCAGATGAAAGCATAGTGTAAGCATCTAACTAGTTTGTTGCAACCTATTCCGATTCTAGAATGGAAATGGGAGGTTATTTCCATGGAATTCATTAAAGGTTCTCCTAAGACATTGAAGAAACATAATTCCATCATGATTTTGGTTGGCAGCTTGAGCAAGGTATCTCACTTCATTGCAGTGAAGTCTACAAATTCATCTAGTGAGGTTGCTCAGGTATTCATCAGGGAGATAGTGAGATTACATGGTGTTCCAAAGACGACCATATCAGAAATAGATGCCAAGTTCACTTCCATATTTTGGAAGGAGTTGTTTGCAGGCTTTGGGATAGAGTTCGCTTTCAATGTAGCTTATCATTTGTAAACATATGGACATACATAGAGGGTGAACGAGATTCTTGAGTATAGGTTGAGGATGCATGTGAAGCATCAACAAAGGAAGTGGGAGGAGTAACTTCCACTAGTATATTTTTCATATAATAATGAGTATTAGGAATCCTTGAGGATGAGTCCATTTGAGGCTCTTTATGGGTAGAATTTTAATACTGCTATCAGCTGGAGTGATTTAGTGAACAAGGTGCTGATTTGATCGAATATGATGGATGAGATGGAGCAGGTGATGTAGGTGTAGAAAATATACATAGATTTAACTCATCTTGTAATATGCTAAAACAAAATACTTGAATCTATTCTAAAAATTTCATAAAAGAATTACGATCGCACAATCACAAGAAAAAAGAAAGAGAAATAATTTCAATTGCACAATACAACTATTTATCTGGGGAAAGCCTCATCTAAAAACCCCGCTATATGTATATTGCATTAATGATCCAAAATAGGATATACACATATTGTTCATGGCTCAAAGGTGAGGCTCAGAGCCATGAAGGCAGAGAGCCTCACCTTCTAATGGAAAACCCCAAAACAATATTTAGCCCAACAAAATATTCAAAATACTAACATACAGAAATGAGAGAGACTAGAAATGGAAAACTCATACTTGATTTCATTAGGACGCAAGCTCCCTTTTTATAACCATTACAAGGAGAGAATATTAAATGCTTATAATTATTATAATTAAAAACCAAGCTATTACTTTACTATCTACCTATTATATTGAACCTAATACATTAATGGGGAGTGTGGGCCTCCATACAGTCCATCCTCCTGGTTGAACCTCCTTCCTTGGTGGAGTAAATTGTGCGCCCATGGTATCAGAGGGGATAGGAGACCTGTGTTTCCACCAGCGAATGAACTGATACTGAAACCTTGAGAAGGGAGTGATTTGAAGTGATAAAAAAAAGAAAAAAGGCTAGAAGCGACCTCGAAACCCATGAAGGCACCTTTTGCAAACAAAACTTGTGTGAAGTGCTGTAGATTTATGCTGGATGAAATAGCCAAAATGGAACTGAAATAATACTGCGGCAAAGTAAAAATTAAACCAAAAATATGAAAGCAGCGCTGAGCTTGGAATAAATAAAAAAAAAAATGTTGAAATGTTGATGTTGAAATGCTGATGCCGAAAAGCTTATTCCAAAATGTTGATTGTTGAAATGGTAAATAAGACATGTCGAGTGAATGAACGGGCTGTATGGAACGAAAAATGGGTTGCATGATGTATGCCAATGGGTGGAGCAAGAGATGGAGAGGAAATGTGGATTGGGTTGTGTGAAAAATGCAGCGAAATTAAAATGCAGCTTAAATTTTTTTTTGATTTAGGGGTAGGAATGAATTTCTCTAATACCATTTGATCCAAAATAGGATGTGCACAGATTGCTCATGGATCAAAGGTGAGGCTCAGAGCCATGATGGTAGAGAGCCTCACCTTCTAATGGAAAACCCCAAAACAATATTTAGCCCAACACAATATTCAAAACCCTAACATACAGAAATGAGAGAGACTAGAAATGGAAAACTCAAACTTGATTTCATTAGGAGGCAAGCTGCCTTTTTATAACCATTACAAGGAGAGCGTATTAAATGCTCCTCATTATTATAATTAATAACCTAGCTATTAATTTACTATATACCTATTACATTGAACCTAATACATTAATGGGGAGTGTGGGCCTCCATACAGCCCAATTAAATCAATAATATGAAACAATACAGTGCTTCTCTCAGGATTGAGAGCTCTCTGCACTATCTTAGATTGTTTCACTTTGATCCAAGTAGGTTTGGTCCAATAATTAACTAATTTATTGCCTCTGGATGCTTATCCTTGCTTGCGCAATCCCTAGCGAAATTGAGCCCCTATTGATTAGGAAATTCCCAATAATTGATTATGCAATACATCCAAGGAATACTTTTGACATCATGCATGACCTGTACAATTTTATAATTGTACAACTGATACTATACTTCACTTTAACTCCAATCTCAACTGGGTCTTCCTCAAAACTAACATGCAACAACAATTGATAGTGAATATTCGGTTATCTAATTAATCACTCCATGTGAATTAAATTAGATTTAATTCAGTGGACCTTTCACTACCTCATCCATTAGTTAGAGCTAGTTAAAATGATTTTAACTCAAATAATTAAGTTAAATAATTAAAACTCAAAATAAACTATAACTGGACCCCCTAAAAATAGAGAGAACTCTACATGCCTCAAGCTTGACCCCCAACTTGAATTAACTGAGCTAAATAAGTATTTCTAAATTATTTAACTTGTACAAGTTGTCATGTGATGTGGAATTACAATTTCCTTCTAATTTAATTAAGGGAAAATTAAATTATAAACCTCTTCTTGTTGGAAACCAGTTTCAACACTCCCTCTCAACAAGAAAGGGATTGTCTGCTATCCCAATTGTGCCTCCGTGGCACTCGAATTTGCCTCTTGACAATGCCTTCGTCAAGATGTATGCATCACTCTCCTCTGATGACATAGTCCTCTAATGATATAGTCCTCCTCTAAACAAAATATCTGAGATGGTGATACCAAATATCAATATGCTTGGACCTGTCATGAAATATTTGATTAACCAAGAGTTTTATGCAACTATGGTTATCACAATAAATCATAATTCGATCCATCTGCCAACTAAACAAACCAACAAGTATCTTCCTCATCTAGATGGCCTCACATGTTGCTTGAATAGAAACAATGTAATCTCCCTCTATTGAACTGAGTGCAATTGATCTCTACTTCCTGCTGTATTAGGAAACTACTGGTGACCCAATGCTGAAGATTCCCCCTGATGTGCTCTTCATGTCAGACAAACTCCCTACCCAAGCTTCATCTGTGAAGCCTTGAAGCTTCACTAACTCTGTCCGCTTGTACCACAGGAAAAAATCTGTAGTGCTTCTGAGGTATCTCAACACATGCTTACCTGCCTTCCAAAAGATCTTGGTAGGCTTAACCATAGATTGACTAAGCTATTTAACCGAATAGCATATGTTTGGTTGTGTGTTCACAAAATAAATGAGTGAAATGACAATATTCCCATAGATGGTAGCATCTACTACTTCACCTAAAGTTGCATCCTCCTTCCTCTAGTTCCCTACTAGAGGAGTCTCCATGGGTTTGCTTCCCCCCATGTGGAACTTCTTCAAAATCATGTTGGCATACTCTCCCTGAGATAAAAATAGCTCCCCATCTCTTTCCCAAATTTCCAATCCTAGGAAATAGTGCAAGAGCCCCATATCCTTTATCTCAAATTCTCTTGCAAGATCCTCTTTGAAAGACTTGATGAGATTCTCATAACCTGCCAATATCAAATCATTGATATAACGTACAATGATAAAAATTTTACCTTTTACCACAATATGGTAAAGTTTCACATCTGCTTCACTCTTGGTGAAACCCAAGCCGATGAAGTAGCTGTCGATACTGGTGTACCAAGCACTAGGTGCTTGTTTCAGTCCATACAATGCTCTCTTGAGTCTACATACATGTGACTCTCTATTGAAGGTCTGAAAAAATTCAAGGTACTCAATGTACACCTCTTCCTCAATCACTCCACTAAGGAAGGTTGTCTTTACATCCATCTGATGTATCTGCCAATATCCCATTTGCGCTGGAAGTGAAAGGATGGATTTGATTGATGAGTACCTCATGACTAGTGAAAATGTCTCCCCGTAATTAATCCCCTCCACCTGGGAGAACCCTATGGCCAAAAATTTGGCCTTATGTTTCTCCACACTCCCGTATGCTACTTGTTTCACCTTCTAGATCCACTTGAATCCTACAATTGAATTCTCCTCCAGTCTTGGGACAAATTCCCATTTAATGTTTCTGATAATGGATTCATACTCCTCAACCATGGCATCAACCCAAACTTCTTGTTACGCTTATTCCTAAAAAGAGGATGGATCCATCTCTATACTCTCGCTCATAAGAGCCATGTAGCCAGTGTATCGCTCTGGGGACCTTCTCTACCTATGTTTTCATGTGGGTGTTCCCACATTATCTATAACATCAAGCACCAGCTTGTCATCCTCTCTGGTGCACTTCCTTTAATCTCGATATGTCTCTGCATGAGTGGGTGCTTCCACTCTCTGTTCCTCTACTTGTGGATACTCCACATCTTGAGGTTCTTATTTTTGAGCTAAGATCTCCTCAAATGTGTGCAATCAAACCTCTCTCTCAAAGGAAATTCAAATGGTCTTCTCTTCATCGAATTTCACATCTCTTTTGACTACTGTCATTATATGTGCTAGAATGCACACTCGATAGTTGTGAGGTGTATCGGTGTACCCAAAAAATATTCTCAACTCAACACTTGGCTCTAGCTTATTCCTCACATCTTTGGTCACATGGCAATAAACTAATGAACCACAAATTTTAAAATGCGACACATCTGGTTTCTTACCTAAAAAAATATTCCTTTATTGTACTCATCCCAAGAATTTGATGAGGACTTATGTTCTGCAAAAATATTGTTATGTTGCATGCTTTAGCCGACAGATGCAATAGTACGCCCTAGTCATGCAAAATCACTCATGTTTCTCCCATAATATTTATGTTGTTTATTTCTACAACCCCATTCTGTTGTGGTTTATGAGGTGCTATCAATTCCTTCCAAATTCCTTCTGAAGCACATAAGTTCTTAAATTCATTCGAGACATATTCTCCACCATTCTCACTCTTGAGAGCCTTCACCTTCTTCCTTGTATATTTCTCGACAACTTATTTGAACTAAAAAAACTTTGAGAATGTCTTATCTTTCTTTTGCATGAATAATATACAACACTTTCGTGAAAAATCATCTACAAAAATAAAATAATACCCGTGTTTTGTTGTGGAGGCTGTTAAGAACGGTGCACACATATCTGAGTCAAATCTTTCAAGGATCACCTTTACTTGGCTTTCCTTGTCGTTAAAGGTGGCTTTGGTTTATTTCCTCAATGTACACCCTTTGCATGTATCTCACTGCTCAAGTGCACCCTTGGTAAGTCTTGTAGAAATTCGTTGCATGATCTTCAAAGTGCTATGGTGTATATGACCCAATATTATATGCCATAACTTACTGACGTCTCGCCTTTTCACCTTCTCTGCTTTCATCCTAAAGGCATAAAAATCTTGTACATCCAATTTGTAGAGGTTCTTTAACCAAACCCTAATATTATTCACCCGCCCCATGGATTTGTGACGAAGGAGCACCTTTCATTTTCTAAATAGTATGTCATAGACATTGTCTTCCAACATAGAAAATGAAACTAAATTATTCTTTAAACCAAGAACATACATAACATATTTTAATGTGAGAGGAGTACCATAATCCCTCTGAAAGGTGACTGTACCTATTCCAGTCACACTATACCTCTTGTCATCTCCCATCTCGATGTGCATCTAGAGATCCTTCTCCACCAAGTTACTAATGAGTTATTTGTTTTCAATCATACAGAATGAAGCTCCACTATCTAGGCACCACATAGAACCCATTGTCGATGAACCCATGCATGCAATGAGTGTAAAATTCGACTTTAATTGTGAATCAAGTGATTCACCTCCCGCTCCTCCTGATGGCTTCTTGACGATATTCTTGTGTGGACACTTTGTAGCATAGTGTCTAGGCTCATGACAACAAAATTATTTTATCTTCACTAAGTCCTTATTCTTTCCTACCTGACCAAAATATGATTTGGAATGGGACACATTCCCTTTCCCTTTCTTCACCTTTACACCTAAGTAAAAATTCTCCTCATCATCAGTCTTTGATGAGGATCCATATTTGGTATTTCGTTGAATCTCTTCTTGTACCAAATCAAAACACAATCAATCCCACTCTGGTAGGTTCTCTTTCCCATTCACGAAATCCTGGTAGGCGTGGTAAATATTGGGAAGGCATTGAAGTTATAGGCTCACCATATCATCCTCCGCAACTATCACACCAACACTTCCAATCTCATATTGACATTAAGTGAAATTTTTCAAGTATTTTGGTATCGTATATCTCTTCTACATCTTGATTTTTCTGAGCTTGTACTTCAATGCTAGCTTCTTGTGGTCGATGTTGTTCTGAAAAAAATTTGTTAAGGCCTTCCACATAGCATATGGAATTTCCTTTCCATGGAGTTTTGAGACAATATGATCTCAAACTCCTTATAATAGAATCCTTATAGCCTTTGCTACATTAGTCCATGCATCACGATTTTGAGAATTTGTTGTGTAGAAATTTAATACAAAATATGTATTTCCTGGATTCTCCTGATCTAACAATAATATGCTACTGTTAAATACATAATCAGTTCTACAAAATATTTGCGGAATTTGAAACACAATCGCCAATCACAATATCATGAAGAAAGATCAATCACACATAACACAGATAATTTACCCGTGGAAAGAATATAGCTAAAAACCCCACAATATTCTATTATGTATTATATCATGGATCATGAAACAATTACATACAAAGCTCTAATCCAAGAGCTCTCAGTACATGAGCTAACTGTCTCACACTATCATACAAAAATTGGCAAGTTCCTTAGCCAATTTACTATCTCCAGACAACCTGCCTCCACTGCGCAATCCCAGCTAATAGCAATGACTCAATGAATGGAATCCCTCGCTTTCCTCGACTTCACCAATCCTCATGGGAACAGCCAATGTATGTGTGGTTGTATGTGTGCATCCGATATGTCGGCTAACCGTATAGTCAACTATCCCTTTCACCTACATCTCAACTGTGGTCTCCATTGATCCTGAATGTACATGTAGCATAATATTACATTGGTAAATCTTCAGCTGCATGTGAGGCCACTATTTGTGACTTAATTAATAATCAATTCACTTGGTATCTCACTAGTGTATCTTCAGTTACAACTAGCACAACTGATTTTAACTCAATTAACTGAGTTAAACTACTTTTCAACTTTCATAACTACACTTCCAACTCTGTTACAAATTTGAATCACTCATTTACAACTAAGTCTATTTGCATGTCCCACCAACCAACCACTCAACTTGAAATTCCAACAGTTAACTGATTTTCCACTTCAGCTAACTATTTCCAAGTGCTCATTGAGAATATATTATTGTTTATTATCCAAATAATATTAAGGGATAATAATAGTTGACATGCATCTATAAATAGACATGAAATATATAAATAGAAGTTGCACATACATCTATAAATAGACCTCATCTATAAATAGAATTTTCTCATGCATCTACAAATAGACATCCACCTAAAAAAATCCCAAGGCTCCATCCTAGTGTAGGTGAATAATTTTCACTAGGATCTTCTTGTTGAATCTCAACACTCCCTCTCAACAAGAAGGGGATTATCCTTCACCCCGATCATGTCTCTATGGTATTCAAATTTTCTCCTGGTGAGTGCCTTCGTCAGAATATATGTATCCTAATATTTTGTAGGAATGTACTGAAGCAACATGATCCTCCTCTGAACACAATCTCTGAGATGATGATACCAGATATCTATATGCTTAGATCAATCATGAAACACAGGATTAATCGAGAGTTTAATGCAACTTTATTATCACAATAAATCACTGTCGGATCTTGTAATATTCCTAAATTAGCATGCAGCTAATGGGAATATTAATTTTTCTTTTAAAATATATTTAGATGAATAAATGGGCAAGGAGGCTCATAAGTTGTTTAAGTAGGCATAAAATCCCTCATAATGTGAAAAGGGATCATGTTAATAACTAGATCAAACATCCTCATGTGTGAATAGAGTCTAAAATGTGTGGACAAAGTCAAGTTTGACCAAGTCAACAACATTAATATGTGAGGAGTGGATCCTAAATAAAGATAACTCAATGTGAATGAAGATCAATCTAGCTAGTCAAAATGAAGATACCTTGAGTGTGAAAAGAGACAATGCATGAAGATCTAGTCAAGGTTGATCCAGCCAAGGTTGATCCAGTAAAGGTTGACTAAATCAAACAACGCTATAAAAATATGAGCAAGACTAATGGAGACAACGTAATTTTGGTGGAGGAGCCTTTGCATAGAAGAAACCTCATAATTGGGTGGGACCCTTGGTGAGGAAGCTCAACAACTATATAATGAAGGGAATGGAAACCATATGGGCATGATTGAAGATTATATTTTTTATGTGGTCTTTTTATAATTCTTTTCATTCTTTGGCTATTTAGCTAAGTTTTCTGCACTGTTTAGTGCAAGGGTTTTCTCATGCGGGAATTCCCCACTCTTGCTTAGAGATATTGTTTAAGAAATCTGAGGAGAGAATTTTGTGCTACATTTTCCACTATTTGGTGTTAGGCCAAGTAGTCACCTTCAAAAAAAGCTCAGTCCCTTGGAGAAACTATGTTATTTATTAAGTTATTGTAGTGGAGGGGTTTAATCCCTTGTTTTATGAGCTAGTTTCCCAGGAGGAGGTTCCTTCTTCTTCCTGGAAAGCTAGATAAAGGAGCTACAACCATTTATTTTTATATTTTTTATGTGGTCCGTTTAGACTTATTTGCATTCTTTGGATGTTTAGCTAAGTTTTATGCACTGTTTAGTGCAAGGGTTTTCTCATGCGGGAATTCCCCACTCTTGCTTAGAGATCTTGTTTAAGAAATATGAGGAGAGCATTTTGTGCTGCATTTTCCACTATCTAGTGTTAGGCCAAGCAGTCACCTTCAGAAATAGCATAGTACCTTGGAGAAGCTAAGTTATTTCTTAAGGTATTGCAGTGGAGGGGTTTAATCCCTTGTTTTATGAGCTAGTTTCCCAGGAGGAGGATCAACCTTTTCTCTAGAAAGCTAGAAGGAGAATCTACTGCCATATATTTTCATGATCAGCCATATTTTTGTAGTGCTTCAGCCATACAGCATGATTCAGCCATAAATCTATAGCAAAAAATTTCATGTATATCATTTCTGTCAAGAAACCCTTCCCAAGTCATCTTGGATCTATGTAAAAGAGACTAGATCTCTGTTTTTGAGCCTATTTGATTAATACATGAGCAGATATATTTTGTATCTATATTTCTAAGTATAAAACCTCAAATAAATATGCTGTCACTTTCTGCAGTAATTTTTGTTTGCACCAGTCTTGGGGTTTGAGTGTTTTTGGGCTGTTTTGAGCATGGGAGGCTTGTTTAACTAGGCTATAATGATTTGTTTCTGATTTCCTTTCAGATATGGTTGTAATAATGTTAGATATAATGGATCCATGGGCTGAATTTTTTTGTTAATGCTTATATTTATGAAAAATGCGTTTTTCATGCATGAATTTCCGAATTTCCCATTTTGGGATATTACAGTGGTATCAGAGCCCTAATCTTGGCTCAGCCTGTGTTCTTCAACCATTATGGAGTCTTCTTATAGGAAGGAGAATACATGCAGGAGAGATCAAAGAAAAACCTTATTTTCTAGAGGAAAGAGGTTCTCCAAACTTCTCTTTCAAACTCTACAAGGTATACGCAAAGACATCAAAGAAATGAGGAGGGAAAGGCATGGAAATCCCTAAAAAAGAAAGGTACATGAGGAAAGATCTAGTTCCTCATCTTATGGGTGTGAGCATTTAGCCACATCATCAAATTTACAATGCTCTATCAGCCACTTGTTCATGAAAAATAAGATGGAGAAAGGAGATGTGCCAAAGAAGGAGACTCTTGGTGGTTATTTGCAAGAGTATGAAGCTCAATCTAAGGGGTTCAAATATCACTTGAAATTCCAAGGGTTTTTCAAGATCAAGGAGGAAATAAGAACAAGGAGAAAGCATCATGGTGTGGGAAGATTCTTTCTATCTACTTTTGATGGATCACTTAAATGTCCAGTTAGGGCTTGGGTGAAGGAGCGAGACACCTATGTGCAACAACATCAAGTTTTAGAAAATGAAGCCATCAAAGTAGCAGCACTGCATCTCGAGGGTAAGGCTTATGCTTGGTGGTTGTTTGAATCTTTTTCCTTAAATAATGAAAATACATCTACTTATGCAAAGTTCATTAGAAGAATAGTGGAAAGGTTTGATGAAAATTTTTATGGAACACCTTCTATGGAGCCTATCAAACCAAAACAAACAAAACCTTTGCATGAGTTGGAAGGGTCTATAAATCCAAATCCATTTCAGAAAACCATTGAAGGAGAAGGAAACTTGTATGTTGCCTTGCTAAAGGCAAAATCCCCATTGCAGGAAGAGCTTTCTTTTCAAGAGGAAGACATGGAGATTCCTCCTTCAAAAGAAGACCAAGATTTAAGGTCTCTTGTTGATGATGAGGAATTTTCAACTATTGAAGAGAAGGAAGAGAAGGCTAGAGATAATAGTGCAGTCATGACAAGGGCACATCTAGGACCTCATGAAAAGGAAAATGGAGCACTTGATCCAAGGAGAGAAACTCTTGCACTCTTGCAAGGAGTTCCAAAGAATCTCACATATGGAGATCATGGCACAATCCATGTGCAGCATGTGCCATCATTGTAAAATGGTGAGATCTTGAAGATAGAAGAAGGAAAAGAGGAGGGCAAGCATCATATGATGAGGAGCATACACCCATCTATTTTAGAAGTTTGATGTACAAAGAAGGCAGGAGGATTTTTGTAGTGAAGGCAAGGACAATTCTGTCCACACACATGTACATCCTGCTCTATACCTTGATGTCTCTTTGCATGGAGACATTCCACCAGGGAGACCCCCTGATTGGAAGAAGAATAAAGTTTTCTCTCAACTATGGGCATCATTTACATATTTGGCTGAGGAAGGAGCCTTGGGAGAAGCCAGCACAGTGTAGAGAATATTTTATGGGTTCAAAGGAGATGTAAGCAATTTTATGAAATGGACATCGCTATCTCCCACTCAACTATTTGTGCTCAAAAAGGAGGATTCAGGAATATATGATGACATGAATATGATGTCAAATGGCCACTTCATATCTTTGGGATATCCAATGACATTCTCACACAAATAATATTTCTAAACATGACAAGAGGATATCAACACTCTTGCATGCATGGGCCAAATTAAGGAAGTTTTGGAAGGCAAAAAATTTTCAAGGAGAGGTTGACTTCTATCTGCTTCAATCTTGTCTTGAGCAAGATCAGCTGCAAGAGAGGAATCAAAAGAAAGTTGATAGTACTCCAACATGTGACTTTGGCATCAAGCATGTCAAAGAGGAGAGCCATGTTATGACAGGGGTTTCATTTTATATTTCTACAGTGTTGTCATTGTTGGGAAGCCTAGATCCATATTGGGAGTCCCAACCCTTGATGGAATATTCCAAGGACCTCTTCACATGTAAGGTTCTTGATGGGCAAGTGATGGATAGGAGGTATAAAGTAGTTGAAGGAGTCATTTATTCTCATAATTAGATCTATTTGGCTAGAGACTCCAAGCTTAAGTATAAACTACTTAATGCAGCATATGAGATCTTGCTTTCCAAACCCACTGGTTTCATTAGAGCATACCGTACTATCTTAGATGGATTCATGTGGGATAAATTCAAAGAGGAGATTCACTCTCATATGAAGAAGTGCATAGATCATTTTCTAGTTGAGGAGGAACATAGCTCTTAGGAAGAGTTATCATCATCACCTCCTTATTCATTGGGCGTGAGAGGGAGCTCATCCATGAGTTACCTCACTAATTTGGACCAAGTGTATAGTAAGACTTGTATTTCTAAACATCATGATGTATCTACTATATTCTTGTATTTTCTTAATACTCATATGCAGGGCTTTGCTCCAAGAGGGGGTACTCTTTCTTATGGGCTTCATGGGCCACTTGGAGCCATGGAAAATGGTGATGTTGACCATTCCTTAGAAGTTGTTGGAGAGATGATGTACTATTCATGGTGTGATTCATTAACACAAACCATTATATACCTTCTACAAGCATGCAAGAAGGATGGGGCAGCAATCAAGTGTTGGGGAAAGCACTTGCCATATCATATTCTATGGCAGTTAGGAGTAAAACTGCACTGGTTGCACATGAGGGACCATTGTCCTTCTCCTTTACTGCATATGGAAGCTAGCATGACTCTAATCATGATTCCATATGTTGAAAATGTTCTTATCTTTGTTGAGGACATGGTTGGAGGAGAGACACATTGGCTGGATGTATCCTCGGGGGAAGAAATTTCCCACACTTTTTGCCCTAAATGTTTCAAGGGGAGCATGGGAAAATATATGGCTACCATAGTAGATCTCTTGTTTCTTTATGAGGTAGGCCATATGGTTGTTTGGAGCACTTGGGGCATACCTCTCATGAGCATTTAGGAGGAGATTTTTTATGAATTACCAAGCTGGGAGGTGATTCATTTCATTTGGATGATTGCATGGAGGTGGGAGTCCTTCATTGATGATGAAATTCCCCATGATTGTCATCACTTATATCTTGAGGAGGCCATTGATTAGCAAATAGGTTTCCATATAGACCTTCATTTCTTTCATGATGAGAGCCATTTGGTTTATCCACCAAAGGCCAACTTGCACACTTGGGAGGAACCATTGGGAGACAAAATTATTGCAGAAAATCTAAAGCAATGGTGGAAACTGTTGGGTAAGGAGGCCACAAGAGGAGGAGGGGAGATTTTGCAGCACCCTTGAAGTTGCTTGAGGAAAAGAAAAATTTGGGAGGGGAATACTGTAATATTCCTAAATTAGCATGCATCTAATGGGAATATTAAATTTTCTTTTAAAATCTAGTTAGATGAATAAATGGGCAAGGAGGCTCATAAGTTGTTTAAGTAGGCATAAAATCCCTCATAATGTGAAAAGGGATCATGTTAATAACTAGATAAAACATTCTCATGTGTGAACAGAGTCTAAAATGTGTGGACAAAGTCAAGTTTGACCAAGTCAACAACATTAATATGTTAAGAGTGGATCCTAAATAAAGATAGCTCAATGTGAATGAAGACACCTTGAGTGTGAAAAGAGACAATGCATGAAGATATAGTCAAGGTTGAATAAATCAAAAAATTTTGTAAAAACATGAGCAAGAATAAAGGATACAACGCAATTTTGGTGGAGGAGCCTTTGCATAGAAGTAACCTCATAATTGGGTGGGACCCTTGGTGAGGAAGGTCATCAACTATATAATGAAGGGAATGGAAACGATAAGGGCATGATTGAAGATTATATTTTTTATGTGGTTGATTTAGACTTCTTTGCATTCTTTGGCTCTTTAGCTAAGTTTGTTGCACTGTTTAGTGCAAGGGTTTTCTCATGTGGGAATTCCCCACTCTTGCTTATAAATCTTGTTTAAGAAATCTGAGGAGAACATTTTGTGCTACATTTTCCACTATCTGGTGTTAGGCCAAGCAGTCACCTTCAGCAACAGTGCAGTCCCTTGGAGAAACTGTGTTATTTCTTAAGGTATTGCAGTGGAGGGGTTTAATCCCTTGTTTTATGAGCTAGTTTCCCAGGAGGAGGTTCCTTCTTCTTCTCGGAAAGCTAGAAAAAGGAGCTACATCCATTTATTTTTATATTTTGTATTTGGTATGTTAGAATTATTTGCATTCTTTGGCTGTTTAGCTAATTTTGTTGCACTGTTTAGCGCAAGGGTTTTCTCATGCGGGAATTCCCCACTCTTGCTTAGAGATCTTGTTTAAGAAATATGAGGAGAGCATTTTTTGCTGCATTTTCCACTATCTGGTGTTAGGCCAAGTAGTCACCTTCAGAAATAGCACATTCCCTTGGATAAACTAAGTTATTTCTGAAGGTATTGCAGTGGAGGGGTTTAATCCCTTGTTTTATGACCTAGTTTCCCAGGAGGAGGATCCGCCTTTTCTCTGGAAATCTAGAAGTAGAGTCTACTGCCATTTATTTGCATGATAAGCCATATTTATGTAGTGCTTCAGCCATACAACGTGATTCAGCCATATATCTGCAGCAGAAAATTTCATGTATATCAATCTGTCAAGAAACCCTTCCCGGGTCATCTTGGATCTTTGTAAAAGAGACTAGATCTCTATTTTTTAGCCTATTTGATTAATACATGAGAAGATCTATTTTTTCTCTGTATTTCTGAGTATAAACCCTAAAAATACTATTCTTTCACTTTCTGCAGTAATCTCTGTTTGCAGCAGTCTTGGGGTTTGAGTGTTTTTGGGTTGTTTTGAGCATGGGAGGCATGTTTAACTAGGCTATAATGAGTTTTTTTTGGATTTCCTTTTAGATATGGTTGAAATAATGTTAGATATAATGGATCCATGGGATGAATTTTTCTATTAATGCTTATATTTCTGAAAAATTCATTTTTCATGCATGAATTGCTGAATTTCCCATTTTGGGATATTACAGATCTAAATGAGAACCAAAAAAACCAACAAAGATATTCTCATCCAGATAGCCTCAAATGCATCTTGAATCACTTCCATGTATTCCACTTCTGCAAAAATGAGTGCCAGAGATCTCTGTTTCCTGTTGTACCAAGAAACAACTGTAGATCCAATGCTAAAGATCCCCCCTGATGTGCTCTTTCTGTCTGATGGGCTACCTGCCCAATTTGCATCCATGAAGTAATGAAACTTCACCTCATCCATCTGTATGTACCATAAACCATACTCTGATGTGTCCCTCGGGTATCTCAGGACATGCTTGCCCGCCTTCCAAAAGAGCTTGGTAGGCTTAACCATAGCTTGACTCAACTGGTTAACCACATAGAAAATGTTTGCTCTCATGTTCAATAGATACATTAGCAAACTCACTAAATATCAATAGACAGTAGCATCCACTACCTCTCGAGAAGTAGCATCCTCTTTCCTCCAGTTTCCTGGAAGAGGAGTATCCATGGGTTTACAACCCTCCATGTGAAACTTACCCAGCATCTCCCTTGCATACTTGCCTTGAGACACAAAATGTTCACTATCTCGCTGCCATATTTCTAGTCCAAGGAAATAATGAAGGAGGCCCATGTCCTTCATCTCAAACTATTTTGCAAGATCCTCCTTGCATGAGTGTATCAACTGCTCATTACCAGTCAATATTAAATCATCAACATAAAGAACAATGATTAAAATCTTACCCTCCACCACAATTTGGTATAGGTTTGCATATGCTTCAATTTTGGTGAAGCCCAGTTTGGTGAAATAGCTGTCTATCCGAGTGTACCAAGCACAGGGTGCTTGCTTCAGCCCATACAACGCTCTTTTGAGTTGGCACACATGCGGCTCGCTATTGAAGATATAAAATCCTTCAAGCTGCTCTATGTACACCTCTTCCTCAATGATCCCATTGAGAAACATAATATTCATATCCATCTCATGAATGTGCCAGCCCATCTGCGCTGAGAGAGCAAGGATGGTCCTTATGGAGGAATAACTTGCGACAGGTGCAAAGGTATATTCATAATCTATCCCCTCGATCTGTGAGAAGCCCCAGGCCACAAATATGGCCTTGTATTTCTCAACACTCCCATAAACAACTTGATTTACCTTGTAGATCCATCTCGAAACTACCACTGATTTATCAACCGACCTTGGAACAATTTCCCAAGAACTGGTTTTGACAATGGATTCATACTCCTCCACCGTTGCATCTATCCATGTGGGCTCCTGCACTGCTTCTTGAAAGGAATATGGTTCAGTCACAATACATTTTCTCATGAGAGCCATGTATCGAGTAAATTGGTCAGGAGACTATCTTTTTCTGTGTTGTGAAGTAGGGTCTCCTACATTCTGTGCGGCATCAAGTCTCAGCCTATTAGCTCCTGTGGTACACCTTCTGCCAATTATGATGGTTGGCTCTGCGTGAGTGAACTCCTCCACTCCATGAACCTCCTCCTGTGGCTGATCCACATATAGAGACTCACATCTGTGTGAACTCTTTAAAGGATCCCTGAAGCATGGTTCTCCTTTTCATGAAAGGTGGACTTCATATACTTCCCTATGGTGCAACCATTGCACTGATCTAAATAAGAAAGTGTTCCCATTGGAAGTCCAATAGATATTTGTTGCATGACTTTCAAGGCTCCATGATGAAGATGGCCCAATCACCTGTGCCTAATTCACCCTCATCCCATCTCACCACTTTTTATGCCTTGCCCATCATGGCAGTGCAACCATCTACCTCCAGCTTATAGATATTCTTAACTCGCACCCCTATCCTCTGTCCTCCAACATTGCGATTGAGACCAAATTTTTCTTCAGACCTAGAACATGCATAACATATTTCAATTGAAATGGTTTACCTGACTCCCTCTAAAAGGTAATGGTACCAATTCCGATCTCACTGTATCGTCCATCGTCACCCATCTCTATATGAATTTGGAGATATTTCTCCTCCAAGTCACTGAAAATTTCCTTATCTCCCATCATGTGAAAGGAAGTGCCACTATCCAAATACCACACCGATCCCAATGCACTTGACACCATGCATGCGATCAAGGAGAATTCAAGCTCAAATTACAAGGCAAGGGCCTCACTAGCTGCAGCTCCAACAACCTTCTTGTTCTTCTTCCTTTGCGGACAGTTAGTAGTGAGATGCCCATGTTCATGGTAGTGAAAACACTTCACCTTGGAAATATCTAGCTTCTTGCCTTTAGACTCAGATTTAGAATGGAATATCTTCCCCTTCCCCTTCTTTGCCTTGGAAGCCAAAGCAAAATCCTCTTCATCATCATGTTTTGATGAAGAGAAATCTCTAGTGTTCCGCCTAAACTCCTCCTGCACCAGATCTGACCACAGTCGTTCCAAATTTGACAAATTTTCCCATTTGTTGACAGAGTATTCATAACTGTACCAACTCTTAGGAAGTCCCAAGAGAGCCAAGCTCACCAAATCATCATCAAAAACAATTATTCTAACACTCCCCAGTTCATCCCGACATCAGAAAAACTTCGTGAGATACTTTGGAATGTTGTTGCCCTTTTCCATCTTGATCTTCATGAGTTTATCTTTGAGTGCCAATTTCCTATGGTCACTGCTGCTTTGGAAAATATCCGTCAAAGCCTTCCACATAGCATACGGTCTGGCTTTCCCATGGAGGCTTGAGACAATGTGGTCTCTTACTCCCTCGAATAGAATCCTCCTCGCCTTTTCCACTTTCTTTCACCATGCATCAAGATTAACAACATCTGCAACATCTGGCTTAGGAACATTTTTTTCAATGAATTCCTTCAAGCCATTGTCTTTGAGTACTTCATCCATCATGTCCTTCCAAGAAATGTAGTTTGAGCTACCCTCGATTGCATACTCTAACCTCAATCAATTTAAAACCATTTCGATCTTGAATCAGCTATAGCGCCAAAAAATTCTTTCTGCAAATTCGAATTCTTTCCACCAACAAAATTAGCTCCTGCTTCAAAATTGCAATCTCCTATGCTTCGATACCATGTAGAAATTTAATACAAAATATGTATTTTCCTGGATTCTCCTGATCTAACAATAATATGCTATTTATAAATACATAAACGCTTCTAGAAAATCTTTGCAGAATTTTAAACACAATCACCAATCACAATATCATGAAGAAAGATTAATCACACATAACATAGATAATTTACCTGGGGAAAGCATATAGCTAAAAATCCCACTATCTTATATTATGTATTATGTCATGGATCATGAAATAATTACATACAAATCTCTAATCCAAGAGCTCTTAGTACATGAGCTAATTTTCTCACACTATCATACAAAATTTGACAAGTTCCTTAGCCAATTTACTGTCTCTAGACAACTTGCATCCACTGCGCAATCCCAGCTGATGGAATCCTGCTTTTCTTGACTACGCATTCCTCATGGGCACATCCAATGTGTGTGGTTGCATGTGTTCAACCAATAATGTCACAACTGATTTTCAAATGTCCCTTTCACCTACATCTCAAATGGGCCTCCATTGGATCTAGCATGCATGCAGTTAATAGTAGTAAATATTCAGTTGCATGTGAGGCCACTGATTGTGAATTAATTAATAATTAATTCGCTTGATCTCTCACTAGTGTATCTTTAGTTACAACTAGCATAACTAAGTTTAAGTCACTTAACCGAGTTAAAATAATTTACAACTTTCATAACTACACTTCCAACTTTGTTACAACTTCGAATCACTCAGTTACACATAAGTCCACTTGCATGTCCCACCAATCAACCACTCAACTCGAAATTCCTATAGCTAACTGATTTTCCACTTCAGTTAACTATTTCTATGTTCTCATTGAGAATAGATTATTGTTTATTGTCCAACTAATATCAAGGGATAATAATAATTGACATGCATCTATAAATAGATCTTGCACATACATCTATAAATAGACCTCATCTATAAATAGAGTTTTCTCATGAATCTATAAATATACATCCACCTAAAAATAGCCCGAGGCTCCATCCTAGTGTAGGTGCATAATTTTTACTAGGATCTTCTTGTTGAATCTCAACATGTTGTTGCGGGTCTGGGAATATCACTATCTATGAACTCCTTCAACCCGTTGTCCTCCAACAATGCATCTATGTTGTCCTTACAAGCTATGTAATTAGAACTACCCTCAAGGGTTTCTTTGAGTCTCAATCCACATAAGGACATCCTGATTTTGTTGATGGCCCCAAAGAATAAATCTGCAAATTCGATTCACTTGTTTAAAAAAAACTAGTATTCTTCTCTTCTATAGTGATTCTTGCTCCAATACCATGTAGAAAATCCACATATATTCAACTCATTTTTTAATATGATAAAACAAAATACTTGAATCTATTCTACAAATTTGGGAAACTAATTATGATTGCACAATCAAATGAACAAGAAAGAGAAAGAATTTCAATAGCACAACACAAAGATTTATCAGGGGAAAACCTTAGCTAGAAACCCTGCTATATGTATATTGCATTAATTCAATAATATGAAACAATACAATTCTTCTCTTAGGCTTGAGAGGTCTCTGCACTATCTCTGACTCTCTCACTCTGATCCAAGCACATTTGGTTCAATACTTAACCAATTTCTTTCCTTTGTATGCTCATCCTTGCTTGCGCAATCCCTAGAGAAATTGAGCTCCTATTAATTAGGAAATTCCAAATAATTGATTGCACAATAAATACAAGGAATATTGTTGACCTCATGCATGAACTCTACATTTTTCCAATTATATAACTAATAGTACACTTCTCTTTAACTCCAATCTCAACTAGGTCTTACTCATAACTGACATGCAACAACTATTTATAGCGAATATTGAATTATGTGATTGATGACTACATGTGAATTAAATCATATTTAATTCACTGGAACTCTCACTATCTCCTCCATCAGTTATAACTAGTTAAACTTATTTTTACTCAAATAATTAAGTTATATAATTACAACTCAAAATAAACTCTAACTAGGCCCTCTAAAACTTAGACAGAAATTTACATGCCTCCATTTTTACGCCCAACTTGAATTGACTCAGCTAACTAAATCTTCCTAACTCAGTTAACTCATACAAGCTGTCATGTGATGTGTAATTACAATTTCCTTCTAATTTAATTAATGTAAAATTAAATTAGAAGCCTCTTCTTGTTGCCAATTTCAACAACAGGTTATCAGAAAGAATTTGAAGGTAGTGTGGGAGAGTCATATCGATCAACATAGAGCATTCAAGGAGTTTTAGAATGGGGAGCATGTTTACTTGTGCATTAAGCCCAAGACGAGCTCCTTGAGGATTATGTCATGTGTCAATATGGAACCTCGATATTGTGTGCCTTTTGAGATCCTTGAGAGGATCTGACCAATGGCCTATTGAATTTCACTTCCACCAATAGTGAAATTCCATGATGTTTTCCATGTTTCATTGCTTAAAAAATGTGTCCATGATGTTGATCATGTGATTGATCGGTCTATATTGTAGGTGGAACCAAAGAGAGAGTTCCAGCTAGAACCTCAGTGAATTTTGCAGCGGAAACAACTCATTCTATAGAACCGAGCAATAGAGAAACTTAAAGTGTAGTGGAAGAACTTTGGGCTAGATGAAGCTACATGGGAGAAGGCTTATCAAATGTGGGTTTTATATCCTTTCTGATTTCTTCATTGATTAGATGTGTTTGGCTTATATCTATATGTGCATATGTGTATTGTAAATATTGCAATGAGTTATGTTATAAAGATACAAAAAGAAGTATGTTGTGAACACTACATCGAGTTATGTTATAAATCTCTAATAAGAAGTATAGTGTTCATGGTTTCAAAATTTTTATGGGATGTAAATGGTGCATCTTATAGATGTGTTATAAAGCTACATGGGTAGCATGTTTTTCTAGTTATAAGAGTCATTGAACATCGAGGATGGTGTTCCCCTAAGGGGGAGGGTTTTTTGATAGCCCTTGGTTGATTTTCCGTGTAAATAAAATAAACCAAGGTCATGGGACATGCATTACAAGCTAAATGGTGGGAAAATCATTATAGTGGAAATCACTTGCGGTTTAATAAGGGCTTTGGAAATTGGCAAAGGAGAAGAGGCAATAATTGGAATTTTATTATGAAAATAAAGGAAAATAAGAGAAAAGGAGACGAAGAGACAAAATTTTTCATGCAAGGGAAATTATAGGAAAAATGAAGGAAAATGAAGAAAATGAAGACATCAATAATAAAAAGGCATCAGAGAAACAATTCACAACTTTTTTCTTAGTTTTTAGCTTTTGCCAATTCAATTTTGGCTCTCTCCTTTTCATTCTCTCTCCCATACACTCTTGCACACTTAGATCATTCTTGTAGCATCCTTGTAGAACCCTAGCATTCACTTGGATTTGGAGAAAGAAAGAAAGGGAAAACAAGGAAGTGCAAGGAGATAGTTTGATCAACAACTACAATAAGATTACTTTGTAGGTAATACGTTGCATGTGTGATATCCTTGCTGATTTTTGGATGCATGGTATATTCATGTTGTTCCTTGGTTATGTGATGTCATTGGAATGGATATTTTCTTGGATTGATAGTAGCTTCAACCTTACCTTTCCATTTCCTAGATATCCATGGTGTAGTGGGTTACCCATTTGGTTTTTCTGAATGGGTCTTAGGTTCCTATCATTGTGGGTTGGAAAATTTTTATAGAGACCTGGAATAACTTGGGTTCCCTAGAGGTTGTGGGTACAGTTACTGGTCCTTGGAGCCTGCGAGTTGAGACAAATGCTTTGGAGCCTTGGAACAACTTGGATTCGTTGGAGCTTGTGGGTTGAGCTACTAGTTCCTAGAGCCCTTGAAAATTTGGGTACAAACCAATATGGTTGATTTTAGTGATTTTTGGACCATATAGGTGATAGTGACTATGCTTGAGGGTTGAGGTGGTTTGGCCTCTGAAATCTATGGTTGGTTTATTTTGATTTAACCCTTATGATCCCACATTAATTATTAGAATATGGAACAGGGGTGATTTCATGAGAGAGATTTGGTTCAACCCAATCTATGCTTACTTGGTACGTGGAAGTCACTGACTTTGTTGGTATTTTAATATGTTAATATGAGTTATTTTCCTATTGTGATATATGAACACTTATACTATGTATTATTGTGATCTTATGGCTGTTTTTTCATAGTTTCTATTTTGGTTATATGATTAGCTTTATGATGTCCTCTAGCTATGGATCTTGTTCATGATTTGATAATTTATTGAATGGATGATGAATTCATGGGATAACAAGTGTTGTTGTAGCTATATTGAGAGGGCATTGAGAATTCTTGGTGATTCTCAGATGAAGTTCAAAAGTTTATTATTAGATATGAATTCATGACCCATATCTTATATGTTTGTCATTTTTTTGAAGAAATGTCTATCTTGCATTAGGCATATATTGGTTAATATTTGTCTCAAGTTATCTTTATTTCATATTTTTATCCTTATTTCAATGATTCCAGGAAACAATTAGTTTTGGATAGTAGTCTAGAGGCTTTCTTGAAAAAGTGGCATAGATCTCATGACCACATGCATTGAAGTGAGGAATTTGGCTCATAACCACTTGTAGATAGGCCTATGCGTGTGGTTATAGCCTCCCAACCGCATGCATGAAGGGTTATGGGTGAGATTGGGGAGTTTATCTTGGGAAAAAGAGTTTCATATCACATATTGATCACCTCGAGTGGTTAGTAGCCCCTAAGGGATAAATGAAGTTATCGGTTAGTTGGCTTCACTTCCATAAATGGAACATGGAGGTTAGGTCATATCATAGTGACAATCAACCCATGTTTACCCTGGAGAGCTTGTAAAAGTGGGTAAATGTGGGAGTAGGCATTACAAACATAAAATGAAACATTTTTTTCATTTTCAATCCCATTCGCTTTAGTGTTACTCATATACGAAACTTTTCTTTCACATATATATGGGTCTAATTATACATTAGGTAATTGAGGCATATAAAGCCTTTATAAAAAATTATCCATACAATTCCACATTATCCATTAAATAGAATTTTTTTGGCATTTAATTAATAGTAAAAATATCGTAGATACCATAAAATTTGTTTTGGGTGGTAAATGCATGATTTTTCACCAACGAAGAATTAGAAATCCCTCTAGCAGATTCTATTGAGATTTCAATTGTGATTCAAAATTAACATCCTCCCACTCGAATCTAAATTAATGCTCCTAGTTGATAAAAAACAGTGGTAGACGTGTTTATTTTATTCCTTCCTATCCAAGCCTTCTCAGCAATTCACCCCTAGGTATACCAACTTCTACAAAATATTTTCTTGTCTCTTTGAATAATTTTGTTGAACATATTAGTAGGATTCTTGGTTGTATGAATTTTTCTCTATAAATAATTCTACCCCAATACATGTGAAATCCAATGGTACCTACAATCAATATTCTTGGTCTTTATATGATACCTTGCATTTTTTACCAACATAATGATGCCTTGACTGTCACAATACAATACGTGTATTTTTTTTATTCTTAGCTCTATTAGGAATCATTGCATCCAAAACATCTCTTTTTCAACATCCAATAAAACTATGCATTGTACCTCTTTTTCCAAGAGATTCAATGCCATCTATAGACTAAATACCCAAGAGATTGTTGCACCTACAAATGTATACAAATAACTAGTGGTGGATTTTCTTAGGTCCACATCTCTAGGCATATATGCATCTATTAAATGTTCAAGCACAATTCATTATTATCAAAATATAAAAATTAATGACAAGTACCCTTAAGATACCTTAAGGTCCACTTTATCACTTGTAAATTTTGTTTCCTTACATAATCAAGGAACTAGCTCACAAATCCTACTAAATTTTCAATGTTCAATTGTGTACGTACCATAACATACATCTAGCTGTAAAGTGATGGAAAATAAGGAACATTACTCATTTCCTCCTTCTAATTGTCCTCATGAAGGAAGGTTGTTTTTACATGTGACTATTCACATTCAAGATTTAAAGTAGCAACAAGGCCAAAATTTATTCTTATCCATGAAATTTTACTAATAGGTTAAATATTTTAGTGGAGTAAATACCTTAGTTATGGGTAAATCCCTTCACCACCAATATATTTTTGTAAATTTTCTTCTTCCCTTCACCATTATGTTTAATCCTATATACCCATTTTTTTGTAGTATTTTCTTCCTTTTCAACGCTTTACTAACTCCCAACTTTTCTTGTCCAACAGTTAGTCCATTTTTTCCTCTATTTCTTTCTTCCACTCTTTATTGGTTTCCACTTTAAAAGAATCCTAAAAATAATCAAGTTCACCTTCATTACTTAAAAAAATATAATGTGAAGGAGGATATCTTTGTGAGGGCTTATGAGGCCTAATAGACCCGCAAGCTAACTATTGGTGTTGTGTTTCCAAGTTGAACCTCTTTTAAAGGCTACGACAAGGTTTCTTCTTCTTAATATCCATCATTTTCCACTTCTTGTCCATCATGTTATTAAATTGGATGTCCAATTACTTATAATGGTGGGATATTTTTTTTACTTTTTTACAATCTTGTCAACAATTTTGACCACCATATCACCCATATAACTTTTAAACATTTGTAACCCATTAAATATTAGGTCCTTGTTTCTAAAAAAAATGTGTTTAACCAAATACCATAGACATTAACCAAAATCACCATCCACATGTCCCAAAAAATACATTGAATGAATTTATCATCAAATTTCACTATATGCCCTTTGGGAATATACCCAATTTAGTCACATTAAAAAAAAATCAAGTGAGAATAGTTTAACTTCTTACTAGTCCAAAGTTCTTTAGGAATGCCACCATTTGAGCTTGTAGTAAGTGGTTGATTGATGGGGTAATGACATTCCCTTAGTGCTTCTATGATATATTATTTTCAAATCTAGAATTTGACAATATACTCCTCACTTTCTCCATGATAGTGTGATTCATTGTTTTTGTATTACCATTTAGTTCAGTACAAAGGAAAATTTCTGATTGTTTATGTTGGAACTATTATAATAATACTTACACTACAAGGAAAAGACCCTCTAGCAGAGGTTATAAAGGAGGTTTTTAGTGTTATAAAATTGGCCAAAATTGTCAAAAAAACATATGCTACCACATCCGTTTATGGTTACGGAGGTTTTGGCGGAGCTTTTAACGAAAATTCAACACAAATAAAAAAAAATGGGTGGCCGGAGGTTATTACGAATGTTTTCTTCCTCGGTGCACTAATCAGGCTTTAACACACCGGTGCATACCTGTAGACGGCGCCCTGAGGCGGTCGAAGAAGAATGCACCAAGCTGTTAAGGTATAAAACAACACCGGGCGTAGTGTTAGTGATACAACGCACGGGGCCGTTATAATTGGTCTTGGGATTTTAGCGGTGCCCATAGGTCGTATCAATGCACCGGTGTGTAGACTTATAGAATGCACCAGTGCACCCTTTCACACAAATGCACCGAGCTTTATAATTGGTATCAGTATTCATGTGGTGCAAATATGTCATACAAATACACCGGTGCGAATAGACACTTAAACGCCCTGGTGCGCAGTATCACACAAGTGCACCGAGATTTATAATTGGTATCAGTATTCGTGTGGTGCCCATAGGTCGTCTAAATGCACCAGTGCGTATATACACAAAAATGCCCTGGTGCATAGTATCACACAAACGCATTGAGATTTATAATTAGTATCTGTATTTGTGCGGTGCTAATAGGTCGTAAAACGGCACCGGTGCGTATCTAGACATAAATTCACTGGAGCGTCGTACCACACAAATGCCTCGATATTTTTAACCGGTTTTGGTATTTGTGTGGTGCCCATAGGTCGTAAAAGCGCACCGGTGCGCTTAAGAATACATGCACCAGTTTTCATTTTGTATTTTTTAGAAACATTGACCTGTGACAGTGCAATTATTGTGATTGTTTTAAATTCACGATTCATCAAAAGTCGACACATCTTATAACAATATTCATATTAATTAATTTTTTATTAATGCATTTGAATGTGATGTTTGGATTAATTTGTTATATCATATCATAATTATTGTGGTTTTTTAAAATTCATTATTCATCAAAATTCGACAGATATATATCTTATAACAATATTCATATGAATTAATTTTTTATTAGTGCATTTGGGAATGACAATGGAGAACGCAATAGTGACAATAGAGAACACAATAGAATAAATTGAAACATTTATTATATATGTGTGTGTGTGTGTGTGTGTGTGTGTGAATAAGACATTCTTTGTCATACAAAATTGGAAATTTATTGGTATCCATTTATCTTTCAATTGGGACACTATGTCCATTACATTAAAGAAAATGTCTGATTTCACAGACATTTTTCAAAAAATACAACGCCTTTCTTTAATATCCAAACATATTGATCATCATTCTTCGCTTGAACTATTGTCAGTGCCAGAGCTACTTCCATGACTTGGGTTATTTTCAGGAATGTTTTGTTCACAATGTTTATTATTTTCTTCTTCTTCACCTTCCATCTACAAACATAAAAATAAACTGTAATGAGTGTATATACATTGGTGAGAATAATAAAAATTGCAATATTAAATAATATACATCAATGTAAATATAAAAGAAATGAAGTACCAATGCAAAAATTGACTCATAAACTATACACATTCTTTCAAAACCATGTAACATGCCATATTTCAAGATTTGATCTGTTGGCGCAGTGCCATACTTTGTTTCCTGCAAGTTTTATACCCCATATCAAATCATATATTTAATATAAAAGATTTATTTTTTCTATTAATTATAGACGGAGCTAAGTAAAACAAGATCGATATATGCTTACAAATTCCACAATTAAGTTCTGATATGCCAACATATACTCATAACCCATATTTAACCCAATTTCAATCAATTCCTCTGATGGTTCTTCTTTGTATGTTAGCACCTGTTTGAAGGCATTCAATGATGATTTTTGTAAAACAACTTAAAAAATACAAAAATTAAATCTATCTACGTTGTTATAAGGAAGTAACAATTACTCACAAAATTAGATATAAATCCTTTTCCTCATTGTCGTCTTGTTTTATGTGTTGAATGGGTTCCATTTTCTTTTATTTTCTGCAAGAAAATACTTGAAAATTAATATTTAATGCTAAATTGTTTATTTATTGTACCTAATGATTGAAAACTTCAATGAATACATATTACATTTGAAGCACGTTTTTGTTGAGATGGATCATCCCGCGATGCAATTTTCTCCATTTCTTTGACCATCTTCTTGTACACCTTTTTGGACATTCCTACTGGCATATTTCTGATATCAGCTCGTTCATCTTTTGAGATTTTCATAATCTTCCTGAAAATGTAACATGATAATAAACTATTTAATTTTTATATTGATATATGAAAAGTAAGTATAACAAAAGTGATATTTATAGATAATTCTAGACAAACATCTAAAGGAATATTACTTTTTCATTCCTTCTTTTTTGTTGTTGTACATTTTTGCTATTAAAATTATGACATGTCTCATTGACCAATTCTCTAGAAATTATTCCTGTAGTTTAGATAAAATCTGGTTCTAGGAATCATTGGATTGGTTTTTGTATTGTAAGTGGAAATAACGTCTATACATTCGTTCCACTAGATCCCTCAAACTTTTGTAAAACTTTTTCCCCCTTTCGTTAACCTCCAGCACCACTCTAGATGAGCTAAGGAGTAATTCATTTTCATTTGAATGTTCTATTTGTTTTCTTTTCTTAGAACAACATTCATTTTCTGAGTTGTTGGTCCCTGTAGAACATTAAATAGATGTGAATTAATAGACTGTTTCACACATGTTATATAATAATTTTAACTATATTATTAATGAAAACTAAGACAAGAAACTCATATTGGATCGATAGTATTTTTTCATTCACATGATTCATCATTTTGCAATTTTTCCATCAAGATTTTATGCTCTTCTGGTCCTAGACCAGAAATAATCTTATCGAGCTTCATCATTTTGTGGCTCTGCATGATACACAGTAAACAATACACATTAGTTAAACTTACATATAGTTCAAAAATAATATTTTTTGTAAAAAATTTACAAATAACTTGCCTTTTTTTCTTTTCTTGATGTGTTATCAGTATTTTTGTTACTTGATCTATTGTCAGTCATTTCTTTATCAATCTCAAACCTGTACCATATCATTCATTAATATATTTATAAATAAATTGTCAAATTTTCGAATAAAAAAAAATCTTAAGACACCAGTGTGCCATTCATGGTGTACGCACTCATGTCGGTGTGTGGCTATCTTCCAAACGCACCACACAAACAGTATATTAGACCATACATCGCTCTATGTCAACAAGGAGCACCGATGCGTTACGTGTCAATCACCGCACCGGTTAACCATGATAAAATAATAAAAATCGTCGAGTGTTAATTTTGGTAGCATAAACTAGTGCCATATTTTACATATGGTGCACTGACAAAAAAAATTTTGTTTATTAATTTTTTATCACATTACTTATGCGGTGCGCTTGGAAAATACATGGCACCGATGCGCTATTTTACGCAAGGTGCACCAATAAAAAAAATCAGTTTTTTTTTAAATTCATGCAAGGGCTCACATGGATTGGGATCCGACTATGCTAATCGTCCTGTCGGTTGGATGTCTTAGGTCTATATTTAGCAATAAAAACCCTATAAATCTAAATTGAAAAGCCCTAATTCTGAAATCACAAAAAGAGGGAGAAGAAAGGGTAGAAACAAAAAGAATGTAAGGTTTGTATTTTTCTTAAAGTTTTTTTTTTTCAAAACAGAACGTTCGCGGTGCGCCATAATGAAATAGCGCACCGACTGCATATTTTAGAAAAGGTGCACTAACATAATATTTTGATCGGTACTTGTGTAGTGTGCTGGGATAATAGAGCGCACCGGTGCGCTCAGGTACACAAGGCACACCGACAATTTTTTTTTTTTTAAATTTACGCAAGGGGCGACATGGATTGGGATCTGACTATGCAGGTTGTCCCGTGGGTTGGATGTCTTAGGCTTATATTTAGAAATAAAAACCATATAAATATAAATTGAAAAGCCCTAATTCTAAAATCACAGAAAGAGGGAGAGGAAAGGGCAGAAACAAAAAAAATTAGGGTTTGTTTCTAAAATGGTTTTTTGGTAAAAGAACATGTTTACGGTGTGCCATAATGAAATAGGGCACCGGTGCTGTATGTTACATATGGTGCATTGATAATTTTTTTTTTTTTTTTTATATCACTGTACTTTCACGATGCGCTGGTATAACCGAGCACATCGGTGCACTGGTATAACCAAGCACACCGGTGCGCTATGTTACGCAGGGCGCATCGACGAAAAAAAACTGTTTTTTTTTAGATTGAGGCAAGGGCCAACATGGATTGGGATCCGACTATGCAAGTCTTCCCATGGGTTGGATGTCTTATGACTATACAAACCCTATAAATCTAAATTGAAAAGTCTTAATTCAAAAACAAAAAGAATCTAGGGTTTTGTTTCTAAAAATGGATTTTTTTTTTTTTTTTTCTTTTTTCTGAAAACTGCAGAAAAGGTAAAAAAAACTGCAGAAAAAGTAAAAAAACAATGAACTTTGATTTTTTTTTTATTTTAATTCATAAAAAAAATATAGAAAAAGTAAAAAAAACAATAGACTTTGATTTTTTCTTTTATTGCATAAAAAAAAGTACAAAAAAAAGTACAAAAAAAAACAATAAGCTTTACTCAAATCATTTGAAATTATATGGTACATGGTTTGAAACACCAGAAGTTTGGAATTCTGATTGTCTGAATACTTCTGTTCGAACTTATTTCCCTGCTCCACAGTGCTCTCGTGCTCTGTTTTCTCCAGGTATGTATCCTGCAAATCTCTGGATGAATTTTTTTGCAAAAGTAGTGAAATAATGAAAAGTGTTTAGTATTTAAAGAAATGTTTTATAAAATTAGATTTTCGAAAATATTTTGCTGCCCATTTTTCAATTTACCGCTTTTTTTTTCACTTAAAGAAAATAGGGTTGCGTTTTTTTTTATTTGCGGTTATTCGTTTACCAGTGCGTCCTTTAATCGAAACGCACCAGGGCGTCAGGTTATAAGATGACACTGGTGCGTGATACCAAAAACACACTAGTGCGGTTATCTATACATTACGCACCAAAATTACATTTAGGTTTGTGCAACAAAATTTATTGTTGTTTTTCTCAAATGCAGGGAGAAAATATCATATATTATATGGAATGGAAAATTCTTCGAAATCCAGCTCATTCCATAATATTTCTCAAAGTCCATCGCAAAGTTCTTCCTATCCATCTGGAGAAGTAATATTTACTTCAGATTTGTTTTATTTTTTCACTATCTAATTGAATTTATGTTTTTTATCCATGCAGTCAATCATGCACAACTTAATTAAATTTATAATGTATACAAATTTGCAAGTTCATGCAGATTCAGCATTGAGTTCAGATGCACAAAATATTCAAACTTCTCCAAAATGTTGGAAGTTCCTATCAGGAGTTGCATACCGTAAGACACATTTGGTAGATGAAAATGGACAGTCGCTTCACCCTGCCAATTGTAAAAATATTGCATCTTCTAGCCACAATCCCGGGACAATGATGATAATTATAATTATAATTGTTTGGTATATATATTGATCAAAATGTAATTATTTCAACATCAAACTAATTTATAATCATGTAATATTGTCAACGTGGTTACTAATTGATATCATATATTTTGTACTAATCATGTTCATTTTTTTTTTTTTAATTATTAGGATTCTAGTGATGATGAACGACCTACCTACCATCTTCCGTTGCACCCGAGGACAATGTCAAATCGAGAGAAGACTGAATTAAGAGAAAAAATCGGAGAGGAACGATACCAAGAATGGTTGAATCAACCACCGATTCAATTCCCGCTACGTCCAGATTCACCAATTAGGAATGACTATAGCAATAGTAGTTTTTCACAAGTTGGCAATGGAGGCAATCAAATAGAGGTTGGTATGGATGATTACTTAAGGGATACGACTGCCATGGAGACAATGTTGTTAGATGCATTCCAAAATTATGATCAACTAGGGGATGATTCTCATATCGCTGACACCTTTTTCAAAAGCCTTAAATTTGCTTCCACCACCCCTCTCTTTGGACCTGGCGGTCACTCAAAGTCTACCCAGTTGGGGACAAAGATGTTACTGTACAACTTGAAAGAAAATTTTGGCTTGTCAAATGCATGTTTCTCGGAACTTTTGAGGTAATTTACCATAAAGTAATCCCCTTATATAACTTTGAAATATAATCAGTACACTGCAATGAAAATTACAAATGGTAAATTTTATGAACGTTAATAATTATATCGACATTAATGTACATTATTAATATATTTTTCCATGATCACCAACTACAGGTTATTCAAAGATAAGTTTCTTCCGAGTGATAATGTCTTGCCCAGTAGCTGCGAAGAGGCAAAGAAATTGTTGAAAATGTTGGGTGTTGAGTACATATCATATCATGCATGTCCAAATGATTGTATTCTATATAGAGAAGAATATGCAGACAAAGAGATGTGTCTGAAATGTGAGCATGACAGGTATGATAAATCAAAAAAGAAGGGTAAATCACATACTGGTCCTCCTTTTAAGATATTGGGGCACATTCCTATAATCCCAAGGATTAAAAGGCTCTTTCGTTGCAAAGAATTAGCTATGTTGCAGGGATGGCATGCCTCACATAGAAGTGAGTTGGGATTTATGCGAATCCCAACTGATTCAATAGACATGAAGCATATAGAGGATACATGGCCCGAAAAATTCAAGGATGAAGTACGAAGTCTATGACTCAACATAGCCATGGATGGCATCAACCCATATTCCCTCTAGAACACCAAGTATTCTGTTTGGCCTGTAGTAGTGATCAATAACAATATCCCCCCATGGTTTTCTGTGAAGAATGAACATCTTATGTTGGCTCTCATAGTCCCTGGTAGAAGACAAGTGAAGAATATGAATGTCTACTTACAACCATTGGTAGATGTATTGAAGGAATTATGGGATTATCATCAACACTGGCTAGCAAATCCAGTGCATCATCTAATATCCTCACTGGAAAAAGACTCTCCTCCCTCTTGGGCATCATCTGCCCCCACATGTGCATACGTTCCTCAGCAACCAGCCTACGAGGCAGCCGAAGAAAACTAGGTCTCATCTCTAGAAACCTCTCAAAAAATAAACAGAAAATCTCTTAAGCAAAAGGGAAGTTGACCCTCCCTTGTGCATGAGCACGACATCTATCTAATGTTGTACAAAACTGCAACAAAAAAAGGGAAGACCACCTAACAAGTCGTGGCTTTTGTAGTAAAGAATCAACATAATATAAAAGCGAGCAAATAATGCGTTGCCCATCACTGGTGTTGAGCAAAATGGTCGAAATGATAAGTGAGAGACACCGGACCTCCTCACGACCAAATGCACCAATACGTAACTGCCCTCTAGTGACCTGAAAATCTACAGGAGATAATAAATGTGCTCCAATGTATCTCTGGGAGTAAACTAACTGACTCCCTGCCACACAACCAACTAGAACCTCGGGGAATGAGGGAAAATCCACCCCTCTCCAAGATAGCCCTGTAATAAAATATACATCCTCCTCAGTGGGTGTGTACCACTGGTTTATACCAACCCAGAAAGCTTGTCGCTGGGCATTCCACCATCAGATAAGATGTCTCAAAAACAAACTATGGGACTTTAGGGAAGTAGCTTCCTCATAGAACTTGAGGAGGCCTACCTCCCTTAGGAGCCCTTGCGTCACTGCTGTAATAGGGCGAGGGTACACATCTCTCTCCCTCTCTCTTGCCTCCCATAGGCAAACCATGTTATACTATTTCACCTGTTGTTATTGTGGTTGCCCCTCTTCTCTCCTTTCATGTCTCTGAGTGATTGACATATTAAACACAATTTTTTTATTAAATGACACATGTATTTAGAAATATACGTATATAAAAAATTTCTAAAAGATAAATAAAACAACAGTCGGTGTGCCAAAAACACAGTCACACACCGGATACGGTGCCCCTAATGATATTCAGCGCACTAGGGGCGGTGCACCAAGAAATGTTTTTAGTGCACCGTTCACTACGTACAGTGTCAGGAGAGCGGTGCACTGACTACACTATACGTCCCGGGGCATATATCTAAGTAAGTGCACCTCCATCCTGCCACCGTACATAGTCGTCGGTGCGGTATTGTAAAAGGCCACATCGCTGATGCAAGCCAAATACAGCAAGCTGTGCACTGACAAAAATAGCCATCCCAGGGGGGTTATATCGGTCAATGCACCGCATCACCACTATTCAACGAGATCAATGGTGTAGCCAGGTAACCGATCGCACCACTCTTTATAAGGAAATTTAACATAACACGGTGCACCTTTGGTACTGCCCCGAAACCGGTGTGGATACCCTTAGCACCGGTTTACCAGGCCAAACCGTTGATAATGTCGAATTATGGTATGCGGTGCGCTAACCACATTACTTGCCCCAAGGAAGATATTTCCATCTACGCACCGTGTTGCCGCGATACCACATTGTCAATGGTGCGGCCTGGTAAACGACTGCACCATAGTTTTTAAATTTTTTTAAAATAACACGGTGCGCCTGGCGGTACCACCCTGGAACTGGTGTGGATACCATTAGCACCGGTTGCAGTGTGACCTGTAAATTTACAGGCAACACCGCAAACTGGTGTGAGCCGAACAGCTCGAGCGCACCGCGCGACAAATATATATATATATTTTTTAATGGTTAATTTTAAGGTTTTTTGAAATTCTAATCCGCTAAAAGGTTTAATTATGGAAAATTAATAAAAATAGTTGTACATTTACCCATTGAGGAGGCATATTGGCTGTAGAATTTGCAAAATAAAATTTGTCCACTGTTTTATAAAATTCAAGCTGGAGATTGGTGGCAATGCATAGCAGTAGTGCATGCAATAAGTGCAATGGGAGCATGGATGTCAGGGTGGCTCAAGCAAGGATAACTTGCACTGGTGCTTGAGAGCTCTGTTGCACTGATAAAAGTGAAAAATGCGGTTTTTTGGCCGTAATTTTTTTTATTTAACCCTGTTCTGGTGCGCGGGGTTTTTACTGGCGTACCGGTGCGTTACTGTATGCCACCCCGGGCCATTTCTATTTTCACGTGCTTTTATGAAGCACTGGGGAGACGTATCTGTAATGTAATGGTGCTCTACAGTAATATGACGCACTAGGAACTGTGTCTGGTGAGTCAATGATTTGTGCGGTTTTTTGGCCGGAATTTTTTTTTTATTTAACCCTTTTCTGGTGCGCGACATTTATGGGGATCTCGGTGCATTTTCATCATTCCGCCCCAAGAAATTTCTATTCCACATGCTTTTTATGAGGCACCAGGGTTGACAAGTTGACACGCATCAGTTTTGTTCCATAATTAAATGCACCAGTGTTGTGTGTACGGAGCACACGGTTTCTGGTGTGCCAATGTTTTGTGCGGTTATTTGGCCATAATTTTTTTTATTTAACCATCTGCAGGTGCAACGGGTTTATGGGCGCCCCAATGCAGTTGATTTATTCCACACCGGGTGGTATCTATTTTCGTGCATGTTTTTAGAAGCACCGATGCAGTAGAGATGTAAGGAACCTGTGCTGTACAGGAATATGACACACCGGGCGGGTGTGTTAGGAGCACACGGTTCTTGGTGTGCCTATGTTTTGTGCGGTTTTTTGGCCATAATTTTTTATTTATTTAACCCTGTGCCTATGCGCGGGGATTTCAGGGTGGCCCGGTGCGTTGGCGACCCAGTGCGTTTAAGGGCGACTCGGGCGGTTTCAGTTTTCACGTGTTTTTTATGAGGCGCCGGTGCGCAAGTTATGTGAAGTACCGGTGCTCTACAGAAATACAACGCACTGGTTGGGTGTGTATGGAGCGCATGGTGCCTAGTGTGCCAATTTTTTAACTGCACCAATGCTTTCTCGTGTTTAATGCACCAGTGCGTTTTATGGTGATAAGAGCACTGGACGAAATACATACGCAAAAACCTCCGCCCGCCAACCTCCTCTAGGAACTTCCGCTAGAAATGGATGTCTGGGGTATTTTTATAAGGGGTTCCTAAAAAACATCCACTAGAGGGTCTTTTCCTTGTAGTGTTAAATGCATTGGAGAAATTCTCTCCACCATTATCTATCCTCAAACACTTGGGAAATTTATTAGTATCACTTTCAATAGAAACATGACATTTTTGAAATATCTTAAACACCTCACCTTTAATTTTCATAGGATAGTCAAAAATTCCTAGATGCATCATCTATTAATATGAAAATGTATGAGGATAATCCTAAAGAATTAAAATTGGTTGGACCTAGCACATCAAAGTGTACTAATTAATAAAATTTTTTTCCTTTCATATCCACCTCTTGTAAATAAAACTATTCATTTCCTACTATATATATAATGCTCATAAAGGTCAAGCATAGAAGAAAATATTTCCCAACAAGGAATTTAGGCCATATTTACTCATGTGACCCAAGTGCATATGGTAAAACTACATCGAGTTTCCTTATTTTGGAACAACATCCACATGTAATATTTCTGTCATTACCCTTAACATATATAAGGTTCATAGATTGATTCCTCTACCCATGACCAACATCCCTTTACTAATTTTCCAGCCACCCATTATCAAGTAGACTTAATTATTCAATTTTCCCACTGAGATAAAATCCATATGACTATTTAGAACAAATCTAACCTATTTAAACAAGATCACCTATCCATCCCTTGTCTTGATTTGTATATCTCCCACTCCAATAATGTGACAAAAGTGTTTGTTTCCCAAATTTTATCTACCAAGATCACCAGTTTCACATGCAATATATATATGTGATATGTCTAAGAGTCAAGGATCCAATCAATTCTACTGCTATAATTATATAAGAATGCTACTCCTACTTAAAAAGTAAATAAAACATTACTTTCTAAACAATAGTAACAATATCACTTTCATTTGTGTTGCTTGATTTTTTATTTATGTTGGTCGGATTTTTCTCCTCCTCCTCTCTCTTTTAGACTTTATATTCTCTTTTCACGTGCCCTAGTTTTCCACTACAAAAGAAAGTAATTTATCCTCTCCTTATTTTGATCTACCTCTTGATATTGAAAACCCATATTAATTGCATTAAATTTTGCTTACATAATTAGCTAAGACTAGAGCCCTTGTTACACCAATTTTTTGGTCATCTAACCTATTACTGCTAGATGGACTAAAGTACGCCATATAAGACCGATTTTACCATAGTAAAATTGCTTTCACCATGAAAAATAACTTAGTAATTCATAATTTATTAAGTTGTTTCTGGTCTAAACAGGAAACCCCATGAGGAATAATTGAATAAATCCTTATTTGCTTGATTTTCCTCAAGGGATAATTAATTAAACCAACATTTAATTAATATTATTGGTCATATTTAACCCAAACAAGGAAAATTAATTAGATAAATAATTATTTATCTTATTATTTTCTAGGAATAATGATTTAAAACATTATTTAAATAGTATTCCTTGTTAAATTTGACTAAATCATTTATAAACAATTGAATAAATCACCATTTATTTAATTATTACTCGACCACGTTCTTAAAATAATAAATAAATCATTTATTTATTTATTATTTACAAATAAATGGATTTGACCAAATTCAAATTCTTTTTCCCTCCAACAAAAATAATAAAATATTCCATAAAATTTGGATCTAGATTTGGTTAATAATATTTTAATTATGCACCAATATCTAGACTAACTCAATATTTTGTTATAAATAGAAGGGTTTCTCCATTTATTCACTACCTTTTTTTGCCTAAAGATCGCTCTAGATCTATACTTTTGGTCTGACTTCGATCCTCCATCATTGTCATATTTTTCTACCTTTTTGTTTGTGAGATCCCTTTGAGTTCCATTTTTGTCTACGTTTTATGCACCATCAAGAGAGAGAGATCTTAGATCTGAAGCATTGAGGATATACAAGAACCCATCCCATTGAGGGGGACTGGTAAAATATTTCTATGTTCCCTTCCCAGGTGTCATAATACAAAAATTCTTTGAAAACATTCTTGTCTTGTTAATTGGATGCATGGAGCAACTCTTGCTTTTATTTGTTGTTTAATGTCTTTAACTGCATAGATCTGGATTTTTGTAGAATTTATTCTGATCACTAACTGCAGATCTAAGGAAATTGACAGCCAAATTTGATGTTAAGGTTGTTTGTTATGCACAGCTAAAGTGAGATTTTTTTGTATGCTTACGATTAGAATTCACACTAACAACTGGCGACTCCACAAGCGTTTATAACTACGATCACTGTCATTTTTTAGATCCCTGCATGACCAGCTGCTTCAACCCCTAGGGTTTTTCTTTAACTTCTTATTTTTCATTTATTGATGTTGTTTTTAACCTTTAAAACCCTAAAACTATAAAAATTCTTACTTTCGTGTGTTTCTAGGGCTATTGCGTAGGTAACAAGTATCAGCCACAACAGAGACGAAATTATTTTCTGAAACCTGCTCCCGAGACAGTTGGAAGTGTAGGTCGCACTTTTTGGGCCAAAACTTGCGACCTCAATCTTCAGGATGCAAAAAAAAACCTCAAACCTACGACCTTAGCTGAAAATAGGTCAAAACCTGCGACCTGTACTTTTTGCAGGAATTTTTCTATGATTTTTCTGGGTTTATCTGGGCTACTATTCAGGGTTGTCTAACCTCCCTCTCCACCCATCCTAGACCTATACTCTCTTAGTTTACTCATCGAAGTAGGAACCAAGCCCCTTAGAGCTTTAGTACGTTTCCACCTTTTTAGGAGGAGTTTAGCTGAAGCAGGTCTTCTGAGATATCAATGTGTTCAACCATTTTTCAGATCTAAACGTGTACTTTCAGATCCATTTCAGATTGGTTATTAATCCATCCAAAACACCTCTTTTCAGTTTTGTTTGGTCCTCCTTTAGGGTCCCCTCCATTTCCTTTCAGGTTGTAGCCTTTCACCACCTTTTTTGCAGCAGTTTTCCCTCTGGTTTTTTGTTGTTTTCTGCACGTATTTCTAGAAAATCCGACCTTTATATCTTGTTCCCTCCCAAATTTAGATCCATTGGCCATTTTGTGTATTTTTACTAGATTTCACCCACCCATAGACTAGTTGTTGGGATGCCCTCCTCCTTGGGTTTAAACTGATGCATCTTTAGTTGTTTATTTTCTATCGTATTCTGTTTCCTTTATTTTCGTTTTCAGATTTATTTACAGCTATACAACATATTTTTTATTTTTTATATACACACATCTAGGATTAATCAAAATTAACACACTTATCACATACATGCACACCCTAAGAGAAGAGTGTCTGGTTTACAATGCCAAGCCAAGAATAAGACATTGTAATCAATTGATCTTGCACCTACCTGCCCTTGTTTCAACATTGTAATCATTTGATCCTGCACCTCCCTTCCCTTGTTGGTCTGTCTTCCTTCTGTGTTCCGTGTCTATTTTCCATCATTGTGCCCCCAAGGAGTTTATCCTGGAGACTCCTAGGCCTTCATCCTCAGTTTCCATTAGGAAGACTTACTCCTCTGCATAGGGTTCGAGTTCGCCCTCCACCAAGTTCCCATTCTGGCTCTGCTTTTGGTTCATTGGGTTCCCCTTCTGGTTCTATCCCTGGATCTCCTCCTTTCACCTTCACCATGTCTGGTTTAGGACCAAACGCTGGTGGTAGTGAACCTAATGCTCGGAATGCTACTAGTGGTGCCACAACAGGAAATATTTCGGCTACTCCCTTGCTCCCTTTTATGGAAGGCCTCAGTCTTCCTGATTTTAGCCAGTTGATCAATGACCCCATACACCATGATCCTGGTCAGCCTGCTATGCTAACCAAGTTCCCTTTAGACATCCCCAATTTTGAAGGAATTCCTGGAGAGGGTCCTACCAACCATGGTCATTCTTTCAACATGTTGTGTTTGTCTAACTCCATCACCAATAACTCTGTTCGTCTTCGGTTGTTCCTACGTACGATTACCAGAGAAGCTTCCAAGTGGTATGCCGACCAGGCCCTTGCCTCTCATACTACTTTTGCAACTCTTGCCATGGATTTTCTATCTTACTTCTAGCTTCCCCTTCGCTATGACACTAGTACCAAAATCTTAACCTCTTTTCGCCAATCGTTTGCGATCCTACTATCTGATCATGTCAAAGAATGGGTGAGAAGAAAGAGCCTATGTCGGGCCCCTACCTTCATGTTGGCAATATGATGCAGAGTGTTGTCCTTGATGGCAACCTACTTGATAAAGTTGATGGCAACCTATTTGATGAAGTTGTTCTTGATGGAAACCTACTTGATGAGTTAAGGGGGAGATTGTTGGCAATGTGATACAATGTATTGACTTTGATGGAACCTGCTTGATGAAGTTGTCCTTGATGGAAATGATGTAAATCTGATGTATCTCCAGATCCGTTCAGAAGTAGCAGAAGAAAGAAATTCAGAAAGTACCAGAATAATGTTGAACAAGGTATGTCACAAGGCATACGCAGTTTTATTAAGGAGAAGTCGCATATGTACACGGAAATGAACGTGCCAAGTCGCGTATGCCAATTTGCGCTCTATTTTTATAAAACCAAGGGGCATTACCATGGTATTGGCCCAAAGTATTGAGCACTTGATTATCTATTTGATCCCGTCCAGGAATACCATCAGTGGTTGAGTGGTTTTGACTCATGGTATTGATAAAGACCAAATCTATTTAAGGAGAAAAAAATCATAGTGCAATGGTGTGCAAGTGTCTGGGCATTAATGAATACTTCACTCTGAAGTATATCTGCATGGTTGAACTCTGTTCTTAATTGATAGATCTGAATCTATGATGCACCTATGAATATGATGAAGGTTCAAGATCTCTAGATCTAGAAATGATGAATCTCTAGGATGTTCTGAAAAGAAGTGATGAAGACCTGGCACAAATCTGATGAAGAAATGGAAGAAATCTGGGTAAGTTCATAGATCTGATACATTCTGCAAATTTTATCTTTTATAGATCTATACGCAGGTTCGTTTCATGAAAAGCGCGTGTATACGCGGATCTGATTCAATAAAAGCACGTATGGGTAGTTAGGGTTTTCTGAAAAATGCACAGATGTATACGCGGGTTCTTTTCATGAAAAGTGCGTGTATACGTGGGTCTGATTAAATAAAAGCGCGTATGGTATCTAAACTAATGATTGCTCAAGGTTGAATGTGTTTCTGCATATCTATTCTAAAGTCTGGGTTATCTCTGATATTCTGGTTACAGTGGTTTCATTGTTTTGTTTGAAGCATTGGGCGAAGTATATTTGTTGATAAGTGAAGGGTTGTGTTGAAGCTATTTGATCCAGTTTGAAAATTGATGAAACGTGGTCGGCAGTAGTGCTGAGGGTTGAAGCCTTTAGTAAGGGGGTAGTAGCTCCCTTCTAGTGGTAGCTGGTAAACGAGAGCAGGGGGTAGTAGCTCCCTTCCAGGAGAGGCTGGTAAAAGAGAGCAGGTGGTTGTAGCTCCCTTCTAGGAGAGGCTGGTAAATGAGACAAGGTTGTAGCCTTCTGCGGGTGGGTGCCTGCGTGCTGGTATGAGTCTGCGCAGTACATGATTGTAAGAAGTTTTTCTTTATATAATAAATATTGAAGACTGAGACGATGGCAGTGGTGGTGTTCTCCCGAATTGGGTTTCCACCTTAAATCCTGGTGTTCATGTGTGTTTCTTATGTGTGGTGATTTATTCTGTTCTTACTGCACCTGTTTACTGCTTACTAAACATCTGATGAATGAATGATGCAATGATCTAAGTTAAGAATTAAATGCATATTTAGATCTTTGAGGATACGCGAGTTTACTTAAGGATATCCGCGTATATACGTGAGTTGTGTTCATTAAAGTAGCGTATGGGTTTAAAATCAAGAAAAAGTTAAAAAAAATTCAGTCAGCGCTAAATACTGATTCACCCCCCCTCTCAGTATTTTTCCCAACAATTGGTATCGGAGAAGGTCCTTCTGAAAAAGCTTAGCCGCTAGAAGGAAGATCAAGCAAGATGAGCAATCAAGATGGAACAACATCTATCAAGCCTCCGCTCTTTAATGGAATCAATTTAATCTTCTGGAAAATAAGGATGAGATCCTATATTCAGTCTATGGGAGCAGATGTATAGGCCATTGTTGAACGAGGATATCAATATCCAGCTGCAGTACCAACAGATCTGACTGAAAAGAAGAATTATGAAACAAATGCAAAGGCATTCAATGCTCTAACAGGAAGTCTAACTATATCTGAATATTTCAAAGTTATGCAGCTGAATATAGCAAAGGAGATATGGGACAAAATCATTCTAAGTTATGAAGGGGATGCAAAGGTAAAAAGTGCAAAACTTCAAACTCTCAGAATTGAATATGAAAATTTAAGAATGCATAATGATGAGAATATTGCCGGTTTCTTTCTACGTGTTGATGATGTTGTAAATCGTATGAGAAATATGGGAGAAACAATAATCGAATCTACTTTGGTTGAGAAAATTTTAAGATCGCTAACAGCAAAATTTGAGTCAAAAGTTTCTGCTCTTGAAGAAAAACAGGATCTTCAAAATCTTACTGTGGTACAACTTCATGGCATACTAACCACATATGAAATGAGAAGAGGAGGACCATATGAAGTCAAAGAGGCTGTCTTCAGAGCTTCTACAAAAGGGAAAGAAGTACAAGAAGCAGAAGGATCAAGATATATCTCAGAAGAAGATGAGGCAAATTTTTTAAAGAAACTCCAACTTGGCATAGGACGGTTCAAAGGTAAGCTTCCTTTCAAATGTTTTGAGTGTGGAAGAGTTGGTCATTATGTTGCTAAGTGTCCTAAAAAAGAAACACCTGCAAAATGGAAGGAAGTAGCAAGAAGGAATAAGAATCAGTTTAACACTAGAAAAAGTTACTATACTCATGAAGACAGTGATGGGTTATCTGATAGTGAGGAAGAATGTGAACAAGATCTTAGACTTCTCATGGCATTTGAATCTAGAGAAGAAACGGATACTTTTGTGGATGCTCTAGAGGACAATGATTTTCTTGAAGAAAATAATCAACTCAAAATACACTTAGAAGAAAGTAAAATACTCTTAGAAGAAAGGAAAATAACCATAGAGACTCTGGAAAAGCAGGTTGAAGAAGCAAAGAAACACATTGAGAAATTAGAATGTGAAGTGGTAAGTCTAAGAAAAGATTTTGAGAAAGTAAAGACTCTGAATCTTAGATTTTATAAAGGATCTGAAACCTTAGATGAGATTATCAAGGTACAACGTTCTCCTCTTATAAAGACAGGTCTTGGATATACCGGAGAATCTTCTCAGGGTTCAGTACCAAATTATCTAAAAGCAGCTATAGCTGGTTTACAAAATTCTGCCACTCAGCAAGGGAATAAAGAATCATTACAGGTAAAGCATGATCATCTCAATTCAAAGAACACTAACAATAATATCTCTCAAAGAAACACCAATCAATAGGTAAATTCAAGTAGAAGATTTCATGATCGCAAAAATTTCTTCTTCAATGGACAATGTTTCTCATGTCACAATTTTGGTCATAAAGTTGTTCAATGTGTTGCATATAAAACCATCATGACTAGAGAAGCAAGAAAGAAAATGACTGAATTTGAGAAGAATACCTATAACAAATTTTCTCCTCTTCTAAATGAGGTTGAATGTGCTTATTGCAATAACTTTGGCCATGAAGAATCTGAATGCAGGAGCAAAGTTCAGCCAAAAGAGCATGTTCCTTCAAGCTCCAAAGTATGGAAAAAGAAGGAATTGCAGGTTGAAAATTGTGGCATAGCGTTATTTGAAGAAGGTGAAGAAAATCAATGGTACATTGATAGTGGATGCTCAAGACACATGACAGGTGACAAAAACAAACTTCTTACATATAATTCTATAGAAAAGGAAAAGAAGGTTACATTTGAAAATGATACTCCTGCGGTAATTAAGGGAAAAGGGTCTGTGTTTCTAAAAGAAAATGTGAAAGCTAATGATGTCATGTATGTGGATGGATTAAGGCATAACCTGTTAAGTGTAAGTCAAATGTGTGATCAAGGAACTGAAGTTGTCTTTAGTTCAAAAGAATGTGTGGTACATGATCTTGATACAGGTAAAACAATTATAAAATGAAAAAGAACTCCAAGCAACTTGTATGTATTGAAGAACTGCAAAGAACAATGTTACTTGAGCAAATCTTCAGAAAACTGGCTATGGCATAGAAGGTTGGGGCATCTGAGCTTCTCTCAGATCAGAAAATCAAGCAGAATTAAAGCTGTCCGTGATCTTCCCAATATTACTCCACCCGAAAATATCATACGTAAATCTTGCCAATTTGGTAAGCAAACCAGAGTACAGTTTAATGCCAAGGAAGGATCATCAAGTAAGCCTCTTGAACTTATTCATACTGACATATGTGGACCTGTGAGGAAAAAGTCACCACATGGTGAAAAATACTATATCTTATTTATTGATGATTTCTCTAGAATGTGTTGGATTGGGCTGCTTAAACACAAAGATGAAGCATTTGAGAAATTTCAGACCTTCAAAGCACTAGTTGAAAATGAATTAGATATGAAAATCAAGTGTCTTAGATCTGATCGAGGAGGAGAATATACATCAAATGAATTCCTTGAATTTTGTGAACAACATGGCATAAAAAGACAATTTTCTGTAGCTGGAACTCCACAACAAAATGGCGTAGCAGAAAGAATGAACAGAACAGTTCAAAAAATGGCTAGAGCTATGCTTGATGACTCCGGAACACTTGACACCTTTTGGGGAGAAGAAGCACATACAGCGGTAAATATTCTTAACAAGGCACATGTTCGAGTAAATAGTGATAAAACTCCATATGAACTCTGGTATGGTAATCCTCCCACTCTGAAGCATTTTAGAGTTTTTGGAAGCAGATGTTTTATCAAAAATAATGATGAAAAACTTGGCAAGTTTGAATCCAGAGCAGATGAAGGAATACTTCTTGGCTACTCCTCTAGGAGTAGAGCATATAAATGTTACAATAAAAGACTTCGGAAGATTGTTGAATGTATTGATGTTGTTATTGATGAGTCTCCTGCAGCCCCAAAAGAAGAAAAACAAACAACAAATGAAGACGATGGTGACATATATCCTCCTACATCAAGTAGCAATGATATAGACAGTGAACCTAATGAAGAACCTGAAGATGAGTTATATGAAAAAGCTCCATCCAGATATGTTCAAAAGAATCATCCAGAATCTCAAATTTTGGGAGATAAGGGATCAGGTGTACAAACAAGAAGGACTCTTGTGGGCTCTTCTAGCTATCTGGCATTTCTATCCACTATTGAACCACACAATGTCAATCAAGATAGCAAAGATGAATGTTGGATTCAAGCCATGAATGAAGAGCTTGATCAAATCGAAAAGAATCACACTTGGGAATTAGTACCAAGACCTCATGAAAAAAATGTCATTGGAACCAAATGGATATTCAAAAACAAGTTAAATGAGAATGGGGAGGTTATAAGAAATAAAGCTAGACTTGTCTGCAAGGGGTATGCTCAACAAGAAGGTATATACTTTGAAGAAACTTTTGCTCCCGTAGCTAGACTTGAAGCCATAAGAATGTTTCTTGCTTTTTCAAGCTTCCAACAAATCAAATTTTATCAAATGGATGTTAAATCTGCGTTTCTCAATGGTGATCTAGAAGAATAAGTTTATATAGAACAACCAGAAGGATTCATTTTGGGAAATGATGAAAAACTTGTTTGCAGACTTAAAAAGGCTCTATATGGTCTCAAACAAGCTCCAAGGGCATGGTATTATCATCTTGACAAATATCTTCATCAACAAGGATTTTCAAAGGGGTCTGTTGATAGCAATTTATACACAAAAACTGAAAATGATAAACTATTGATCGTGGTTGTATATGTTGATGATATCATTTTTGGAAGCAATGAAGAATCTATGAGTCAGAAATTTGCTTCTGCTATGCAGCAATAATTTGAAATGTCTTTACTTGGGGAACTAACATTCTTTCTTGGCTTGCAAGTGCATCAAACTACAGATGGTATATTCCTATCACAAGCAAAATACCTTAAGCAAATTCTGAAGAAGTATGGCATGGAAGAGTGCAAAACTGTAAGTACACCAATGATAACCGGCTGTAATCTTAGTTCTCATGATGATTCTCCCATGGTGAATCAACCAGAATACAGATATATGATAGGAAGTCTACTTTATCTCACTGGGACTAGACTAGACATTATGCATGCAGTTGGGATTGTTGGACGATTCCAAGCTAATCCAAAAGAGTCTCACCTTCAGGCTGTCAAAAGAATATTCAAATATCTACAAGGAACTCAAGACTTTGGACTATGGTATCCAAAGAATGTTGATCTTACTCTTCATGCTTACACTGATGCAGATTGGGCTGGAAATGTTGATAATCGAAAAAGCACTAGTGGTGGTGATTTCTATATGGGGCCCCGGTTAGTATCGTGGTTCAGCAAGAAGCAAAACTCTATTTCCTTATCTACAATAGAAGAAGAATATGTGGTTTCCGCATCATGTTTCACTCAACTTCTTTGGATGATGCAAACCTTACAAGACTTTCAAATCAAATTTTCACCTCCTATCTCCATTATGTGTGATAATACAAGTGCCATCAGTATCTCAAAGAATCCTGTTATGCACTCCAAGACCAAGCACATTCCCATCAAGTATCACTTCTTATGTGAACAAGTGCTTGAACAAAAGGTGAAGTTGGAGTATGTTCCCTCCAAAGAATAAGTTGCTGATATAATAACCAAACCTCTGCCCAGGGAAGCGTTCGAATATCTCAGACAAAAGCTGGGAGTAGTCTCTACCATGCAGAAAATCAGAACTGCTTAAATTTATAAGATTAAATTGGATATGTGGGTTTCCTGAAAGACAGTCGCGTATATACGCGAGTTTATACAAAGAAAACCACGTATGGTTAGTTGCTGACAAATTTTACTTGGGGTCAGCATTCTTTAGCACAGCTGCAGTGCTGTTTGGTATCTCTGATGTTGTATGGTATCTCTAATGATTTTTTAGCTCTTATATTTCTGTTTCATTCTCTGATATTGGGTAAATATGCCTTGATGATTGGCTGTTGAAAGTGTTTAGGTTGCACAAGATAAGGAGGAGTTTTGGTCATATGGAAAGGATGCATTGGATGCATAGTTTCAGGGGGAGCATTAGCCTTGCTGAATGTAATGCATTGTTGGCATTATGATGATTCTGAATTACGATCTCTCTTGAGGTCATTTTGATATTGGTTATAAAAAGTCATATGTGTAATTTGATGAAAAGGCTATGACCTATGATGTAAATTGTAATATTCAGTCATGTAAAGGGCTCGGTCCAATTTGTAAACCCACTTGGTTGGGTAGTTGAGTCAAATTGTGTAAACCCACTAGGTTGGGTACATGAGTCATATATGTAAATCCACTTGGTTGGATCTTTGACGTAAGTATGAGTCCTTGGTTATAGAGTCATGTACTTCATTGAAAAATATGTTTGAAGATTCAACATGAACTCAGGGGGAGCATGGTAACTTCAGTGCACATCAGATCTACAAAGCTCTTCTTTCTACATAAGAAGAAAAACCTTGTTTTGGTTTTGATCTGCCCTTTGCCCTTGATGTCAAAGGGGGAGAGTAGTATCATGGTGTTTATCATGGTGTTTGACTTGTTTATCATGGTGTTTGAATAGGGGGAGAATATCATGGTGCTTGCATAATGATTATAATCAATGTATCTATCTGTTGCGATGATCAAACACCATCATGGTTGCCATCAAGTCCAAAGGGGGAGATTGTTGGCAATATGATGCAGAGTGTTGTCCTTGATGGCAACCTACTTGATAAAGTTGATGGCAACCTATTTGATGAAGTTGTTCTTGATGGAAACCTATTGAACTTGATGGAAACCTACTTGATGAGTTAAGGGGGAGATTGTTGGCAATGTGATACAATGTATTGACTTTGATGGAACCTGCTTGATGAAGTTATCCTTGATGGAAATGATGTAAATCTAATGTATCTACAGATCCGTTCAGAAGTAGTAGAAGAAAGGAATTCAGAAAGTGCCAGAATTATGTTGAACAAGGTATGTCACAAGGCATACGCGGTTTTATTAAGGAGAAGTCGCGTATGTACGCGGAAATGAACGTGCCAAGTCGCGTATGCCAATTTGCGCTCTATTTTTATAAAACCAGGGGGCATTACCATGGTATTGGCCCAAAGTATTGAGCGCTTGATTATCTATTTGATCCCGTCCAGGAGTACCATCAGTGGTTGAGTGGTTTTGACTCATGGTATTGATAAAGACCAAATCTATTTAAGGAGAAGAAAATCATAGTGCAATGGGGTGTGCAAGCGTATGGGCATTAATGAATACTTCACTTTGAAGTATATCTGCATGGTTGAACTCTGTTCTTAATTGATAGATCTAAATCTATGATGTACCTATGAATATGATGAAGGTTCAAGATCTCTAGATCTAGAAATGATGAGTCTATAGGATGATATGAAAAGAAGTGATGAAGACTGCACAACTGAAGGACAAATGGAAGAAATCTGGGTAAGTTCATAGATCTGATCAATTCAGCAAAGTTTATCTTTTATAGATCTATAAGTAGGTTTGTTTCATGAAAAGCACGTGTATACGCAGATCTGATTCAATAAAAGCGCGTATGGGCAGTAAGGGTTTTCTGAAAAATGCACAGATGTATACACAGGTTCTTTTCATGAAAAGCGCGTGTATATGCAGGTCTGATTAAATAAAAGCGCGTATGGTATCTGAACTAATGATTGCTCAAGGTTGAATGTGTTTCTTCATATCTATTCTGAAGTCTGGGTTATCTCTGATATTCTGGTTACAGTGGTTTCACTGTTCTGTTTGAAGCATTGGGCGAAGTATATTTGTTGATAAGTGAAGGGTTGTGTTGAAGCTATTTGATCTAGTTTGAAAATTGATGAAACGTGGTCGACAATAGTGCTGAGGGTTGAAGCCTTTAGTAAGGGGGTAGTAGCTCCCTTCCAGTGGTAGCTGGTAAACGAGAGCAGGGGGTAGTAGCTCCCTTCCAGGAGAGGCTGGTAAAATAGAGCAGGGGGTTGTAGCTCCCTTCCAGGAGAGGCTGGTAAACGAGAGAAGGTTGTAGCCTTCTGCGGGTGGGTGCCTGCGTGCTGGTATGAGTCTGCGCTAGTACATGATTGTAAGAAGTTTTTCTTTATATAATAAATATTGAAGACTGAGACGACGACAGCGGTGGTTTTCTCCCGAATTGGGTTTCCACATTAAATCCTGGTGCTCATGTGTGTTGCTTATGTGTGGTGATTTATTCTGTTCTTACTGCACCTATTTACTGCTTACTAAACATCTGATGAATGAATGATGCAATGATCTAAGTTAAGAATTAAATGCATATTTAGATCTCTGAGCATACGCAAGTTTACTTATGGATATCCGCGTATATACGCGAGTTGTGTTCATTAAAGTAGTGTATGGGTTTAAAAGCAAGAAAAAGTTAAAAAAATTTCAGTCAGAACTAAATACTGATTCACCCCCCCTCTCAGTATTTTTCCCAACACTTCGAAGACCGTGTCTACATGGACTGGTTTCTGAGATCCCTTTTTCCTGTTATTGGAAAAGATGTTGCTTCTCACTTCCCTCAAACCGAGGATGCTGCCCTCTAGATTGCATTGAAGTATGACCTGATCTATGCACAGTCTGGTTATGTTTATACCATCTTACCTGATATCCCTAGACCTAGTGGTGGAAATGCACCGGGGGCATCCCATGTCGCCAAAGATATCGTTGGAGCCCTTTCACATCCGTACACTCATCCTCCCATGCGTTATGGTTTCCCTCAGGGAGGGGCCATCTCCTCCAGCACTTTCCCCCCTCCCGGTAGCATGTATCCAGGACACGACATGCCTCATGCCTTTGCCCAGCCACATCCTCCGATGCTAGGGCCTGCTTTTGCCCAACTTATTTACTGCAATGTTGCTCAACCTCCTTATTTTCTGTATCCACAACCACATGCTCCAGCTCCTCCAACACAAGCATCTCCACCTCCCTTGCCTTCTCAAGCTCTAGGTAATCCAGGAAACAATCCCCAAGGGAATATATCTAACACTGCAACCCAGCAACAAGGAGCTCAGCCCAAGAAAGATAGGCCTATTCGCACGAATAAGCCTTGTTCTTGTTGTGGTGTCTATGGTCACTATACCCTTATTTTTCCTATTTTACCTCAGATGCGTCAGATGTGGGAAGATCAAGCAACATCCTGAGGAGAGCAAGCCTTCCCTTCAGTTCCTCTTAATGTTGCACCTACTCAACAGGTTGTGTTTACCACTCCTCTCCCCCAACAAGGATATATGGCTGCCCAACCCCCTAAAGGTCAGGTAGTCGCACAACCTCCTCCGTCTACTACCTCTTATTACGAGACCCTCATGATGAATTCTAACCAACCCAATATTGTTGACCTCAACCTTCAAAATTGGTCCCGTCAGTACAACAAGCCCCCCACTACGTCTGCCACCAAGCCCCCATCTTCCGGTCCCACATAGCCTCTTTCGACACCCAATGGTCCTTTAATAATCCCTCAGCCTAAGGCATAGGTTCATACCAAGATCCCCAAGGGACCATTATGCCAAAATGCTGCTTTTGGTAAAGCTGCCCACTCCTATAATATAGTAAATGACTTGGCGCAATCCTTTGCCACCATGTCAATGCTATAAGTCCTCCAGTCACGCCATTGACAAAAAAAATCTATACTAACTACCATGGGCACTATGGATCCTTCAGATGATTGTTTGATTGTATTCTATGTTGACCAGTTAGAACATCCGCCCCTTCCTGCTTCCGTCGCCTTCCAAATCCCTGTTAAAATCCAAAATGTCAATGTCTCTCGTTGTATCATTGACGAGGGGGAATCCACCTATGTGATGTCTGCTTCAGTTTGGAATCAAATCGGATCGCTTGAGTTATTCCCTTCCACTATCACCCTCTGAGTGTGGGATGGCCACTCTTCCTAGCCCCTTGGCATGTTTTGCAATTTTCCTATTTGCGGGCAAGATTATTTGAGTTGCCATAGAAGTCATTGATGCCCCCTTATACTATAACATTCTATTGGGTTGTAGCTACACTTATGAGATGTCTGTTGTCCCATATGCGGTTCACCGTAGGATTTTCTTTCCTGTCAATGGAAATATCGTGACTATCGATCAGTTGACATATTACGAACCAAAGTCTCAGACCTCCCCTGAGTCCATCATATCTTTGGTGGCCAATAAAAAAATAGTCGAACCTCCAACTAGTGTCTCACCTGGAGTATATAAATATTCCTCTTTTCTTGGTTCATTCCATGGTCTCCCTCCTCCTATCTCTGACCCTATCTTGTCGAATTTTTGCATGATGCAATCATCTCGGTCTGACCTCAAACATACCGGTTTGATTAGTCAGTAGCCCCGCCCTTCGTAACCTGCTCCTAGCACCTCGACTCAGCCTTTAGGACCCTCTCCTCAAGACCTCTCATCTGTAGCTGGTGTCCATGATCCTATCTACCCTCCTAGAACGGTCCCCCCTGGCTTTATCCATCTCGGAGCCATCCCTCTTGGCTGTTACCCCTCCAGTTAGATACCATTTCTTGCTCCCCCTCCTAGAGTATTTTTGGTACTTGTTATGGCTACCTTGTCTCTTCCTAACATGACCCTGGGGATCCCAGTCTGGTACATTGATCCCCCAACCACTATCCTACCTGGTCAGCCCAAACCTTATACTGCTTTTACCTCGGTCCAACCGGTCGCCATGACCCCTCCCTTTGCTTTTGTGCCTCAACCACGTCAACAAGAACCTAATCCTATTGCGAAAGCCTCAGGTGAGGGGGGATAAGCCCGCAAGAAGGCACCTAAGGAAAAGTCCACCCAGAAAACCTGCAATATTCCCACTTAGCCCAAGCTAATGGGAATATTCAATTTTTCTTTGTTTTTTTTTTCTTTTCATGTTGATAAATAAAGTGTAAAGGAGGACATGTAAAACTCCTGAAAACATCAAAATAAATCAATGCCCAATGTAAACAAGGCTAAATCTGGGTCATTTTATAAAACACACTTGAATGTGAAAGAGGTTGATCACTTGACCAAGTCAACCATGACCATATCTACAATGCAGTCTAGATGCATTGAACCTCCTTGAGGGACAACGCAATTCTAGGTGGAGACTCTACATGTGAAAGGAGCTAAATTGATGAAGTGGTTTAGGGTTTGACAAGACTCTTATCCTATAAAAGGAAGAGGAGAGCAGTATGAAAGGGGTTGTTCAAGATATTATTTTAGAATAATTTGCATGTTTAGACATTTCTCATTCTCTAGCTGTTTAGCTGAGAATAGTGCTTCTTAGCATTTGGGTGTTCCTAAGTGGGAATCCCACCTCCTTCCTAGAGCAACTCTTGGAGGAGTTTTCTTGTCTTGTCCACTATCAGGCTTGGGCCAAGCTTCAGCTTACACCTACAACGCTGATCCTGTTGAGGGTTGGGTTGTCCTTGTGAGTTGTATCAAGTGGAGGATAGATCTCTTCATATCTATACACATCTAGCACCCCTTTTCACTGGGAAAGCTTTCTATCCCATTGGCAAAAGTGTCCTAGATCATTGGAGATATAGATCCAGACCTTAGCATCAGGCCATATGATTCTCAGAGCTTATAGCGTAGTTTCCCTTCCCTAACTACATTATTTTCAAATCTGTAGTTGTAGGGTGTTTTGTATACATTTTGGAGGAGAGATCACTGGTGGTAGGATTCTCCCTCTCACTGTGGTGATCCATGGATTAGCCATCCAATGCATGTTTGTTTCAGATCTGATCTTCTGTTCTATTATATGATTCAATAATTTCTGAATATTACTGCAGATCTACAACTCTAGATCTCAAATCTACTCTTATACTCTCATGTTTTTCACAAAACCCCAAGGGGAATGTATAGATGAGCTTTTCTTGTACACAGATCTTAATTAGATCTATATTTTTATGTACAGATCTACTCTATATTTGAGTTATAATATACTGCTGCTTCAGGCCATTAAAATAACACTGTCAATTTTGTGCATACTTTCTTGTGGTTGTAGCACCTCATTTCTGAGGGTTTATTCCTGTATAGTCTTCTACTTTCTCTTGTACACTGTATGGGATGTAATGTAAAACTTATTTGCTATTGTACACATGATCTTTAAGCCTCCATATTTTCCTACTACTTTAATTTAGTGGAACTGCGTTATTTCTGAAGCAGTTTGTGCATATTGCTGCAGTCCCTTCTTTGGGTAGTTTTCAAGCCTTCCTAGGTGTGGGAGATCTATTTAACCCACCTAGAGAGATTTGTTTCTGATATCCCCTTGGATTTAGGTCTTATATACTCAGATCTAAGGAATCCAAGGGCTTATTTAAAAAGCTGTAACAACCATTCCTGAAAAATGCGTTTTTTAGGCATGCCTTGCTAGCAGTCCCGATTTTTGGATATTACAGTGGTATCAAAGCAAATTTATTGGCTCAGCCTGTGAGCTTCAAGAATTATGAAGTCTTCTCATGGGGAGGAGGAGATATGCAAGATAAATCAAAGCAAACCCTTGTTTTCTAGAGAAAAGAGGTTCACAAAACTTCTATCTCAAGCTCTGCAGGGTATCAGAAAGGACATCAAAGAAATGAAGAGGGAAAAGCAGAGAGATCCCTCAACAAGATCTACAAGATCTATACATGAGGAAGGTTCTATGTCCTCATCTCATGGATATGATCAGTCAGCCATATCACCAAATCTACAACGTTCTGTCAGCAACTTCTTCATGAAGAGGAAGGGAGGAGATGTGCCAAGAAGAGAGAATCACTTGAACTTCCAAAGGTCTTGCAAGATCAAGGAAGAGAAGGTTGGGGATATTAGTGTAGTCAAGACAAGGGCACACCTAGATCCTCATGGAGGGGAATAAGGGGCAATGGCCCCAAGTAGAGGAACTCTTGCACTCTTGCAAGAAGTTCCAAAGGATTTCACATATGGATATTGTGGCACAATCCATGTGCAACATGTGCCATCACCATCAAATGGTGAGATATTGAAGATAGAAGAAGGACAAGAGGAGGGAAAGAATCACATGATGAGGAGCATATACCCCTCTCTGTTTCATAAGTTTGATGCACAACGAAGGAAAGAGGATCTATGCAATGAAGGCAAGGACAAATTAGTCCATACATCTATGTTTCCTGCTCTATGCCTTGATGTCTCTCTGCATGGAGGCATTCCACCAGGGAGACCCCCTGATTGGAAGGAATCTAAAGTGTTCTCTCAACTATATGTAGCAGCAACATATTTGTCTAAAGAGGGAACCTTGAGAGGAGCTACGACAGCGCTGAGGATCATTGATGGGGAGCTAAACAATTTCCTGAAATTGACTTTGCTATCTTCCATTCATATATCTGTGCCGGAAAGAAGAGATTCAGAAATCTGTGTTGATATGAGCATGGTATCAAAAGGCCACTCCATAGCCTTGGAGTAGCAAAAGATACTCCAATTTATGATGAAAATTTCTGAATATAACAAGAAGGTATTTCCATTCTTGTATGAAGGAAAAAAACTGTGGGAGTTTTGGAGGAGGAGAACCTTTCAGAAGGAGGATGACTCTCCTAAACATGAATATTGTCTTAAGCAAGATCAGCTATAAAAGGGGCAGAAAAAGAAAGTTGGGAAAAATCCAACATGTGAATTTGACATCAAGCATGTCAAGGGCGAGAGCCATCATATGACAGATACTTCATTTCAGACTTCTACAGCGTTGTTAATGTTGGGGAGCCTAGATCCTTATTAGGAGTCCCAACTGTTGATCGAATATTCCAAGGACCTCTTCACATGTAAGGTTCTTGATGAGAAAATGATAGATAGGAGGTATAAAGTAGTTAATGGAGTCATTTATTTCTATGATTAGATCTACTTATCTAAGAACTCCAAACTCAAGGACAAACTACTTCATGGAACCAATGAAATCTTGATTTCTAAACCCACTAGCTTCATTAAAACCTGCCATACTATATTGGAGGGATTCATGTGGGAGATCTCAATAAGGATATGCACTCTAATATGAGGATGTGCATGGATCATTTTCTAGTTGAGGAAGAACATAACTCTTGGGAAGAGTTATCATTACCACCTCCTTATTCACTGAGTGTGAGAGGGAGCTCATCCATGAGCTACCTTGCTGATTTGAAACAAGTGTATGATGAACATTGTATTGCTGAACCTCATGATGTATTTAGTATATACTTGCATTCTCTTAACACTCATGTGCAAGTCTTCGCTCCAAGAGGGGGCACCTTTCCTTATGGGCTTCATGAGCCACTTTGGGAAATGAACAATGGTGATGTTGGGCATTCCTTGGAGGGTCTTGGAGAGATGATATACTCTTCATGGTGTAATTCCCTTACACCAACTATCATGGACTTTCTCCAAGCATGCAAGAAGGATGGGGCAGCAAACAAGTGTTGGGGAGAACACTTGTCATATCATATTCTAAGGCAATTAGGAGTAAAACTGCGCTGGTTGCGCTTGAGGGACCAGTGTCCTTCTCCATTATTGCATATGGTAGCTAGCATGACTCTAATTATGATTCCATATGCTGAGATGGTTCTTGTCTTTGTTTGGAACATGGATGGAGGGGAGAAACATTGGTTGGCTGTGTCCTTGGGGAAAGGAGTTTCCCACACTTTTTGCACTGCATGCTTCAAAAGGAGCATGGGATATTATATGGCCACTATGATAGACCACTTGTTTCTTTGTAAGGTGAGCCATATGATTGTTTGGGACATGAATCTCATAAGTATTGGGGAGGAGTTTTTCTATGGATTTCCAAGCTGGGAGGTGATCCACTTCATTTGGATGATAGCATGGATATGGGAGTATTTCATGGATAATGAAATTCCCCATGATTGTCATCACCTCTATCTTGAGGAGGCCATGGATCAGCAAGGGTGTTTCCATATAGACCTTCCAGTCCTTCATAATGGGAACCATTGGTTTTATTCACCAAAGGCCCACTTGCACATTGGGGAGGGACCATTGGGAGATAGAACTATTGCAGAAAATCTAAAGCAATGGTGGAGACTATTGGATGAGGGGGCCACAAGAGAAGAAGGGGAGATTTTGCAGCACTCACCTTATCAGTTGCTTGAGGGCAAGCAACATCTTGGAGGGGAGGACTGTAATACTCCCACTTAGCCCAAGCTAATGGTAATATTCAATTTTTCTCTGTTTTGTTTTGCTTTTCATGTTGATGAATAAAGTGTAAAGGAGGACATGTAAAACCCTTGAAAACATCAAAATAAATCAATGCCCAATGTAAACAAGGCTAAATCTGGGCCATTTTATAAAACACACTTGAATGTGAAAGAGGTTGATCACTTGACCAAGTCAACCATGACCATATCTACAACACAGTCTAGATTCATTGAACCTCTTTGAGGGACGTCACAGTTCTAGATGGAGACTCTACATGTGAAAGGAGCTAAATTGATGAAGTAGTTTAGGGTTTGACAAGACTCTAATCCTATAAAAGGAAGAGGAGAGCAGCATGAGAGGGGTTGTTGAAGATATTATTTTAGAAGAATTTGTCTGTTTAGACATTTCTCATTCTCTAGCTGTTTAGTTGAGAATAGTGCTACTTAGCACTTGGGTGTTTCTGAGCGGGAATCCCACCTCCTTCCTAGAGCAACTCTTGGAGGAGTTTTCTTGTCTTTTCCACTATCAGGCTTGGGCCAAGCTTCACCTTAAACCTACAATGCTGATCCTGTTGAGGGTTGGGTTGTCCTTGTGAGTTGTAGCAAGTGGAGGATAGATCTCTTCAGATCTATGCACATCTAGCACCTCTTTTTAGTGGGAAAGCTTTCTAGCCCATTGGCAAGAGTGTCCTAGATCATTGGAGCTACAGATCCAGACCTTGGCATTAGGCCAAATCATTCTCAGAGCTTACAACACATTTTCCCTTCCCTGACTGTGTTATTTACAAATCTGTAGTTGTAGGGTGTTTTGTATACATTCTGGAGGAGAGATCTCTGGTGGTAGGATTCTTCCTCTCACTGTGGTGATCCATGGATTGGCCATCCAATCCATGTTTTTTTTAGATCTGATCTTTTGTTATATTATATGATTCATTAATTTCTGAATATTACTGCAGATCTGCAACTCTAGATCTCAGATCTACTCTTGTACTCTCATGTTTTGCACAAAACCCCAAGGGGAATGTATAGATGAGCTTTTACTGTACACAAATCTGAATTAGATCTATATTTTTATGTACAGATCTGCTCTAGATTTGAGTTATAATATATTGCTGCTTCAGCCCATTAAAATAATGCTATCAAGTTTGTGCAGACTTTTCTTGTGGTTGTAGCACCTCATTTCTAAGGGTTTATTCTTGTATAGTCTTCTAATTTCTCTTGTACACTGTATGGGTTGTAATGTAAATCTGATTTTCTATTATACACATGATCTTTAAGCCTCCATATTTTCCTATTGCTTTACTTTAGTGGAGCTACATTATTTCTGAATCAGTTTATGCATATTGCTGCAATCCCTTCTTTGGGCAGTTTTCAAGCCTTCCTAGGTGTGGGAGATCTGTTTAACCCACATAGAGAGATTTGTTTCTGATATCCCTTTGTATTTAGGTCTTATATACTTAGATATAAGGGATCCAAGGGCTAATTTCAAGAGCTGCAATAGCCATTCCTGAAAAAATGCATTTTTCATGCATGCCTTGCTAGCAGTTCCGATTTTGGGATATTACAAAACCCCTGCTTCTCCTTAGCCTCCAAAGCGTACCACTCAGTGTGGTTTGTGTGATGTTGTCGATCATGCTACCCATACCTGTCTTGAATTGCCTCGTATCAAGCCCATCATCAACAAAGCATTTCCAGAGTCTGATATCCCAAAGGTCTATGTCACTTTGCCCAACTCAGTCCTGAAACTCAAGTCTTTGTGGACAAATTATCCTTTTGCTTTATGTGATTTCCAAGGCCACTATACCCACCTCTATCCCCTCCTCGATGATTACTACACCTCTTTAGAAGTGGTCTACAAATTCGAGGCCAAGCACAATGATTCCACCATTCCCTTATTTGTGAGTTTTTCTTCGACAGAACCAGAGGTCACACCTACTCCCATTGACATTCCCCCTTCGGATGTCGAGATGACGGAGCCTTATACCACCATTTTATACCTATCATCATATATGATATCCATGGTGGAAGACCCCTCTGGGACTTCCGCTTCGTTTTCGCTTGACCTCCCTTCAGTGATCACCCTAGGCTCAACATTGGTGGATCCTTCATCTACTTGTTTTTATGTCACCCTCTGTGACGATGCGCATGTGAACCTGTCTTCTCATGATGATGAGTCAGGTAGCTTCACCACACCACATGGTCTTTCTTCCACTAATCACCCCATCTTCCATTGCGATGATGAAATTATGGAAGCAATCACCACCCATGACTTTATCTATCCCCCTTTACATCGAACCCATGCATTTGAACCACATACACCTTGTGGCCATTACATTGACACACAATGTTTGGGTAAGGGGGCACCCATATTTGAGATTCCGGGAGAAGTAATTCTCCACAACCCTCCTAGTGCATTTGGTTGTGCCGACTCCAGTACCATTATTCCTCCCCATTTAGAAAAACCTCTAGAGTCCTATATCCCTTCAGATCACTCTAAGGATGACCCCCCTTATCATTGCTTCATATTACATCAACAACCCAGTCCCCTAGACATTGTTGTTGACCAACCTGTGTGTTTTCTAGGTGATCACCAGTTCATTATATCCAAATCCACTTTTTGGGATAGTGACACCATGTATGCGAACCCATAAATTTAGTCCATTTGCTTCATATATGCAGTACCAAAAGAGCTTGGTAATCCTCCATTCTCTTTCTCGAACTACATCTATCCATTCTTACCTCTGAAGATAACCATAACGTAAATAAATGGCGAACCACATCATAAAAATGTGTTTAGATTCCACTTTTCTAAATACATTTGGCATGACCATAACATGCTTGGGGGCACCTATGCCCCTTAACCATAAAAACCCCAACTTTCAGCCAAAAACAACACTGAAAACCCCTTTCTCTAACAGGTCACACTTTTTAGGTCATTTTCTAGGACAGGTCGCAGTTTTATTCCTAGTACTTGCTACCCAGGTCGTAGAGAAGAGCCCTAAAAGTGCGACCTGGCCTATTCCTGGGCTCTAGGTGCCTAATATGAAACTTTAATCCACCGAATTGAAAGAGTATGGTTAGTCCTCTTACTTGCAACTAACAAATCTTGATTCCAACGGTCACTTTGTACGCTAAGATCGCCACAAGATTTAGGGCCTTTTCTCCTCTCTACACTCACAACATCTACACTTGCAAATGAATCAAATTGGAGGGAAAATGTCTTATTAAAAGAGAAACCCCTAATTTTTCTTTTGTCAGTTGCAACCAAACCGTAGCTCAGTTTGACAAAATGTTAGCACCCTTGGAAAGATCTCACCAAGCTCTCAAATGGGTATCCTTTTGTTTTTTGTGATTTGATACTTCACCTCGACACATTTTTTCCACAAAGGGTCACTTCAACACTCCTCAAAATCAAATTTCTTCACTTGCGACACTTGTACTTGGGGCACCACTTTGCCTTCATACTTTTCCATGCTTGTGTTGATTTTCATCATGAGTAACCATCTTGTACTCATGTTTTTATGGTCCCCACCAGGCCTGTTCTGTGTGGCAGTGTCATCGAGTCACCCTTGTTTAGATAATTCAAGTTGAGTCATCATCATATCCATGGAGTCTGTCCTGAGTCCCTTTGTCCCCCGCCACAATTCTCCATCATTCATTTCTTTGTCCCTCTCTCGTGTCACAAATTTTGGCCCCTAGTAATACTGTCCCCTATCCCCTCTAGAGTCGAGTCAGTAGCTGCTAGGTCATCCATGTCCTTTATTCTCTAACAAGGGAAGTCGTCAGCCCGCTACTTAGTACCCCCCATTCCACCATCATCCTTGGTGTCAGTATATTATTCACTCTATTATTATCCCTCGTGCCTTAGTTGAGGATCCCTTATTTCCTCACCTATGGTGGACCTCCTTCTGTCGACATCAGCTTATTAATTCTAGAAGACAGGTCTAGAGGTTGGTGTACCTAGGTTCCAACTTCCACTCTTGTTTGGTGCCTCAGATTAGGAAAAGGGACCCTTTATTGCCCTTTGAATTGATTTTTTCTTAGTTCCATCTCCTTATGGCATGATCGAGATTCATATAATTTATGATTTAGTGATGTAGTAGATTGTATCAATGATTCCCTAGTGTGTGTGAGATGTTTCAGACCTCGTGAGGGGGTGGCCTTTTAGGAAGCCCCCCACATGCCTGGATGACCTCTCTACTACAACCTTGGATGCAGCTCCATAGATTTGGTGGTTTCGGCCTCAAACGCTTGCAGTGCCTTTTAGTTTGCATGTATCATTCAGCTTTTCAGGGCCCTTTCCTATTTTACATGGCCTCTTTGGTTGTACTTATATCTCATGTACTCAGATATTATTGTATAAGTCCTGGTTGTTGTCCCAGGCACAATATTTATGTGGGATTGCACCATTCCCAATTAGCCATGAGCTAGTTGGAATATTAAATTTAGTTTTAATGATTTGTTTAAATGAATAAAAGGACAATGGAGGTCCAAAATTCTCCTTAATAATGAATAAATCAATGCCAATGTGAAAGCGATAGATCTTGGGAGCTTAATTGAGCACCCTTAGGTATGAAAAGGGGCTGGAACACCTTGACTGGGTCAACCTTGACCAAATCAACAACATTGTCATGGAGGAGTGTTCATCAATGAAAGAAAACACAATTTTAGATGGAGATGCTTTGTATGGTGTTGGTGTCCCGTGTTTTGATAGTTTGGAAAATGAAAAGACAAGGCAACATCAAAACCAATCTTTAGAGTTACAGGATCTAGTCCTCCTGTTCTCAGAGAGGGATCTCTCAAATGTTTGTTTGCAAAGGTTTATCTTGTGTGCTTAGAATATGTATTTTATACTAGTTATTAAGTGTAGGTGTTTGTTTATTTGTTTGGTTGTATTGATAGAGCAGAACATGAAAGGTCTAGGAAAGTTATATAGAAAGAAGAAATATCTAGTTCATTGGGCAATGGAGTCAAGAAGAGGTCATAACATACTCATCAATGGATATGGGATATCAAAGGGAAAATCTAACTTGGCCATAGGATCCTTTGGTTTTTTGAATGAGATGGACATCAATGATTTGGAAAGAGAAGTTTAATTCTCAACGAAGGGAATTTGAAAACATAATTTGAACTATAAAGAGCTATTTGATAGACATGGCTAACCATGAATTCTATAAATCATACCTTTAAGCAAATAATTATTTCAAAACAAATTTTTAAAATGAAATCTAAGATTCGGGGAACACCCTATTTCCTCAAATATTTCATTTCAAATGACTTAGAAAACAAAAAAGATTCACTGATAATTGAAGCCATAGAAGAGGGAATGCCTAATACATCTATGATCACAACTATAAAGACCTTTGAGGCAACTATTTAAGCAAGGACAAAGGGCAAGATTAGAACAAACCTCCTTGACTCACTATAAGCATAAATACTTCAAAGGGGAACTTCAATAACAGCCTTTAAGTGGCAGCAGACAAGCAGGGAGAACCATAAATCATGCTGAAACCAACTATTCAAACTATTAAGGAAATAAAAAAGCATGAAGACTAAAGAGAGAGATTAAAAACTCTAAAATACTTCAGCAGAGGAAAACATAAAACAGTGAAGGATGAACAGGTCTAAGGTGCTTCCAGGAGTCATTTCTTAGCCTAAAACTTTCAACCTACTGTAGTAAGAAATTATGGAACAGAATGAAAACAAGAGAAAACATTAAACAGTTCAGAATACTTCACCAACAACCAAGCTCATGGATCCAATGATAGACCCTTCTCAGGAACAAGCATGCAATAATATCATCAAGGCTTCCAAGACTTCAATGTGTTCTTCAACTTCAATAGAATATGCATTATTTCAAAGAGTTTCAGTATTACAACTAGTGATCAACCAACAACCAACCCCTCTCTCATCTTCTACAGTAGTATTTATAGAATAATGAGGAGGTGAGATCTGATAAAAGATCTCCAAATATAATTAATACAGATTTAATGGTTCATCATCCCTTGGGGGGCTCGATGAGAAAAATTACATAGGTGTCTTCTGTATTAAATGATTTACATAAAGATTTAAGCTCGGTGGGAGCTCTTTTTGACCTTTGAGGCTCTGTGTGATGTCAAAGTAACTCTGCTGATATTTTTTCATGAAGTTGTTTGCAGATTTTACTCTTTGTGTTAGGTCCCTATATCAATAGTATAGTCCCTTATTATTGTTAGTGTAAACCCCTTATTGTTATTATTGTACCCTTGTAACCCCCATTTTTTTATTATTGTGCCCTTAAATTATTATTGTTAGATCGGCTAGGATTACATTGTGGCCCACTAGGATTACATTATGGCCCCATGGACTCCTATATATAGAAAGGAGGTTTTGTAAATTGTATCATCCAAGAATTGTTCATTCATGTAATGTATTGGAGGTTGCCCCTCAAAGTGGCTTATTTCTAAGGCGTTGATATCTCTTTTCTTCTCTTTTTGGAGCTGTTTACACAACATTTGGTATCAGAGCTTGGGATTCTAGGGTTTCGCTGCTCCAAACAGGTCATCGTGGCATTTTCACTATAACTTTTTTTCTACGAAGTTTCAGAAGCTGAAATTTTTAGGGTGCGAAGCCGAAATCCTAAGGAATATTTTCTAAAAATTTCAGAGCTTGGTTCGCAATATTTTCGAAGATATGATCTGTGGAAGTTAGGTCTTTTGTCAGGCTCATAAACAGGTCATCGTGGCATTTGTGCTATAACTTTTTTTTCTACAGAGGTTCAGAATCTGAAATTTTTATGGTGCGAAGCTGAAATCCTAAGGAAACTCGTCAAAAAATTTCAGAGCTTGGTTCGCAATATTTTTGGAGATATGATTTGTGGAAGGTAGTGTTTTTTCAGGCTCCCGAATTTCATCTCAAAAAAGTGATCGTGGGAAAATATCAATAACTCTCTCTCTGAGCATCGGATTGGAGTGCCGTAAAAATTGGTCGCAAGTACACGGACTGTAGTTTCTTGGCTATCAATTTCAGAGGTGAAGGATGAAACAGTGACACGTGGCAAGTCGTACAAGTTCGCTATACTGAACCAGTCCATAATTAGGTCATTGTGGGAGATTGGACATAACTTTGTCTTGGAGAATCGAAATCAAGTCAGACCTGTGGCATTCAAAAGAGAATTCAGAGGGCTACTTCAGTGCTGAATTTCAGATATTGAAGAGCCGCAATCACAGAGATAATACAATTTCAATATCGAGCTCCTCAAAAGCAAGTAAAAGGTGTACTTGTATTTTTGCCAAGATTGCATAAGTGCTTGTTTGAAGAATCAAGTTGAATTGATTGCAAGTGCATATTGTAGAATAGATATCGATGTTAGATTATAAAATGGCCCTAAAAAAGAATTCAACACCCATTAAGCCTTTGAAGCTCTACTATGACTCATGAAACGAATAATGGCAACGACATCATCAGAATTATCGAAGAAAGTGCAAAAATTTCGCTCTCACAAGAAAGCTCAAACTAAGATGGATGGTTTGAAGAAAGGCGTGGAATCTAAGATAGACAGCATGGAATCTAAGATTGATGGCATGGAGGCTGGCATGGAATCTAAGATGGATGACATGGAAGCTAAGATCGATGAGAAAATGGAAAACATGAAGAATGTTCTAAAAGCAGACATGGAAGGTTTGACAAAGTTGATACAAGAAAGGTTTCCTAATGGTGAAAGATAGTAGAAGAACCTCATGATGAGAACAAAATAAATGTTAATTGTGATTTCATAAACTCTAATGTTGGCGGGAAGAACCACCATATTCCAAAGATGGATATGAGGAAGTTTGATGGAAAGGATCCTGTAACATGGATACTACGGATGGAGCAATATTTTGATCTCCATAACGTACAAAACACACAAAAGGTACGCATTGCAACTTTACATTTAGAACAAAATACATTTGTATGGTATCAATGGCTTTGCTCTCGTAAAAAAATTGTCACTTGGTCAATTTTTACGGAGGAAATGATAGCAAATTATGAGGATACAAAGAGAAACACCTTCTTTAGCCAATTGATAAATCTCAAACAAAAGGGTTTAATGGGGGAGCACATTGAGGACTTCCAAAAATTGAATATAAGGGTAACTGATATTCCAAAGGAACACAGGATTGATCTCTTCATAGGTACTTTAAAGGATAACATCCAACATGAAGTTCGTATTTTGGAACCTAATTCATTGGAGAAGGCATTCAGGTTGGAAAGAAAAATTGAATGTAAAATTATGGCGACAAGGAAGCCTACCACTCACTTCTATAAAGAGGGAAGTGTTGCTACTCCTAGATTTCCACAACCTACAAGGTTGACACCACAACAATTGGAAGAAAAAAAGAGAAAAAGGGCTTTGCTACAGTTGTGATAGAAAATACACTAAAGGTCATAAGTGTGTTGAGAAGAAATTATTTTACATAGATTGTGAAGAGGAAGAAGAAAATGAACAAGAAGAGGATTTACACCAAGAACCAGCCTTAGAAGAGGAAGAAATGGGTCTGACCATATTGTGTAATGCATTGGCAGGAATTACTACTCCTCAAACTCTCAAGATAGAAGGACATATCAAGAAGAAAAAGGTAATAGTGTTGATTGATTCAGGTAGCACCCATAATTTTATTCATTGTAAGGTAGCCAAGAAATTAAATTGTTTCCTATACCCAGCACCAGAATGTCAAGTGATGGTTGCAAATGGAGGAACTATAAATTGCTCTGGAAAATGCCATAATATCAAGCTAACCATGGGGAATATGTATTGACTAGTCCAATGCTTTCCATTCCTATGGGAGGTGCTGATGTTGTACTAGGAGTACAATGGTTACAATCTTTGGGGACGATAGCTTTTAATTTTCAAGAACTTTTCTTGAAATTTTTTTCAGAAGGAAAGGAAGTCGAATTACGAGGTATTGCAGGGAAGCCGGGAAAGATAATAAGCTCTAATGTCATGACAAAGCTTCTAAAGAAAGAACAACGAGGCGTAATTGCACAATTATGCTCACTAGAAGTTCCAACATCAAAATCATCTATTTCTGCAGATCTCCAACAAGTCTTGGACAATCATTCAAAGGTGTTTGAAACTCCCAAAGGACTCCCACCTATTCGTGATCATGATCATGCTATTCATTTGATTCCAGGAAGTGTTCCTCCAAACATTAGGCCTTATAGATATCCTTACATCCAAAAGAGCGAAATTGAACGTATGATTGCAGAAATGTTAGAGGCGGGTATAATTCAACCTAGTCAAAGTTCTTTCTCTGCTTCTGTAGTATTGGTACACAAGAAGGATGGATCATGGCGAATGTGTCCGGATTATAGGGAGCTCAATAAGCTCACCATTAAAGATAAATTTCCCATTCCTGTGATTGATGAATTATTGAATGAATTACATGGAGCAATTTATTTTACCAAGTTGGATCTTCGTTCAGGATATCATCAAATTAGAATGAAGACTGAAGATATTCCAAAAACAACATTTCGAACTCATGAGGGTCATTATGAATTTCTGGTCATGCCTTTTGGTCTTACCAATGCACCTTCTACATTCCAAGGGTTGATGAATTCCATTTTCAAACCCTTCCTTAGAAAATTTGTGCTAGTATTTTTTGATGATATACTAATCTACAACAGGTCTTGGAAGGATCATGTTGAACATCTTGACAGGGTGCTCAAACTATTGCAGGAGAAACAATTATATGCAAAAACATCCAAATGTTTCTTTGGAGTACAAGAGGTGGAATATTTGGGTCATATTGTATCTCACGAGGGTGTTAAAGTAGACCCTAACAAAATTAAAGCCATTAAGGAATGGAAAGTCCCCACAACCATAAAGCAGTTGCAAGGATTTCTCAGGTTAACAGGGTATTATCGCAAGTTTGTTAAGAATTATGGGAGAATAGCATCACCTCTAACAACATTGTTGAAGAAAGATGCATTTTCATGGACTCCTGAAGCAACTAAGGCCTTTGAACATCTTAAAGAGGCAATGTGCCTAGCACCGGTCTTAGCTACGCCAGACTTCACAAAAACCTTTATTGTGGAATGTGATGCCTCGGGAAATGGAATTGATGCTGTTTTAATGCAGGAAGGAAGACCCATTGCTTTTGAAAGTCATCCAATCAAAGGAAAGTATTTACAAAAACCTATTTATGAGAAGGAAATGTTAGCAATACTGCATGCACTAAAGAAATAGCGAACTTACCTAATGGGAAGACACTTCAAGGTAAAAACTGATCATGATAGTCTTAAACACTTTTTGGAACAAAGACTATCGTCAGAAGAGCAGCAAAAATGGGTCACAAAGATGTTGGGTTATGACTTTGAAATAATCTACAAAAAAAGAAAGCTTAATGTTGTTGCGGATGCACTCTCAAGAAAGAATGAAGAGGTGGAAGCATTGCTTTGTGCCATTTCTATTATCCAACCAGATTGGATAACCGAAGCAAGAGATGAATGGAAGAAGGACAAAGATGTATGGACACTCATTCTAAAGTTGCAGCAAGATCCTAGTACATCTGATACATTTAGTTGGAAAAATGATTCCTTATGGTACAAAGATCGCTTATATCTTTGTAAGAATTCCCAACTAAAACAAAAGATTCTTCTGGAATTGCACATTTCTCCTTTAGGAGGACACTCAGGATTTTTAAAAACTTACCACAGGGTGAAGAAAGAATTTTTTTGGGATGGCCTTAAATCTGATATTCAAAAGTTTGTGGCGGAATGTTTGGTTTGCCGGCAGAATAAAGTGGAAACAATTAAGACCCCGGGACTTCTACAACCTTTATCCATTCCAAGTCAACGTTGGGAGGAGATTTCAATGGATTTTATCACAGGTTTACCTAAGTCCGAAGGAAAGAGTGTCATCATGGTGGTAGTTGATAGACTTACCAAGTATGCACACTTTTGTGCATTATCTCATCCATTTAAAGCAAGTACGATTGCTACTACATTTATGGACAGAATTCAAAAGCTACATGGAAGCCCAAGGGTTATTGTGAGCGACAGAGATCCCATTTTTACTGGAAATTTTTGGACGGAGTTATTTTCTTGTTTGGGTACTCAATTAGCTCATAGCTCATCTTATCATCCTCAATCTGATGGTCAAACTGAGATAGTAAATAAATGTTTGGAAGGATATCTTCTTTGTTTTGTATTTGATAAACAAACACAATGGGTCAAGTGGTTACCTCTTGCTGAATGGTGGTATAACACTTCCTTCCATACTGCAGCAAAAATGACCCCATTTATGGCACTTTATGGATATCATCCACCATCCATCACATCATACTTAAGGGAAAATTCGAAGGTTCAAGCAGTGGAAGATCACATCGAGCATCAGCAAGAAGTTCTTCAACTCTTAAAGGATAACCTGAATTTGGCACAAAATCGAATGAAACAACAGGCAGATCAACATCGCAGCGAGAGAAGTTTTGATGTAGGAGATTGGGTATTTTTACGGCTACAACCATAAAACAAATGTCCCTCAAGCAAGCTAAGAAGGATAATAAATTATCGCCAAAGTACTATGGTCCTTACAAGGTGTTGCAAAAGATTGGTACTATGGCATACAAATTGGAGCTTCCTGCTTCTTCGCGAGTACATCCAGTTTTCCATTTTTCATGCTTAAAGAAGGTTATAGGAGAAAATCTTCCAGTTCAAACAATATTGCCAGAACTTGATGAGGAAGGAAAAATCATATTGGAACCAGAAGCGGTCATGGAAACAAGAACTCGACGACTACGGAATCGATCAATTTCAGAGTATCTCATCAAGTGGAAGAACTTACCCACTGAAGATTCTACATGGGAGGATGAGAATTTTATACAAAAGCACCCAGAGCTACTCAAGCGTTGAGGACAACACTTTTTTTGAAGGAGAGGGACATGTTAGGTCCCTATATCACTAGTATAGTCCCTTATTATTGTTAGTGTAAACCCCTTATTGTTATTATTGTACCCTTGTAACCCCCATTTGTTATTATTGTGCCCTTAAATTATTATTGTTAGGTCGGCTAGGATTACATTGTGGCCCACTAGGATTACATTATGGCCCCATGGACTCCTATATATAGAAAGGAGGTTTTGTAAATTTTAGCATCCAAGAATTGTTCATTCATGTAATGTATTCAGGTTGCCCCCTCGAAGTGGCTTATTTCTAAGGCATTTATATATCTTTTCTTCTCTTGTTGGAGCTGGTTTCCCAACACTTTGGCTACGTTATGAGGTAGATATCTGGTCGTATTAAATAAATTCAGCCTCTGGTTGAATGCTTCGAGGCACAGGTGGCTTTGTGGTAGCTGGGAGGAATCGATTTGCCTCAAATGTGGCGATGGAGGATTTCTATTGATAAAACACTTAAGATTTTCTTAAAACTTTGTTTTCATTGGGGATTAGGCTTTTGATAAATGATCTTGGACATAATACCCACAAAATCTGTCTTCAATCTTCTACTCTGGCATATTTCTGGTTTTTTGCACTGATACTATTTGACTGTGCTTGATTTACTATGTTTTTTGCTAGTGTGCAGGGTTGCACAGGGATAGTATGGCATCAATGCCTCATGAATCAGCGATGAAACGTGAATTTCAACCCCTAGGAATGATTTCCTTTGATAAATTTGGAGCGGGAGGATCGTCACCCTCCGCCTTCGAATTCTCTTCAGACATAACGAAAAAATCATTTAACCCTGTAAAACACAAACAAATGTTATAAAATCCTGCATGTATAGGTTTACTGCTTCAGAAGGCATGTGGAGGAAGCATGGCTGTTGGATGGCATAATTCAATGGTCAAGATTGATCGGAAGAAGTCAAAGAGAAGGCAGAAGAATTGTTTAAATCAGAGCCGTTGATCGCGCAGATATCGACGGTCGGGAGAGGAGGCGAAAAGTCAAAATTGAGAATCAGGGCGATAAAATTTGGGCCATCGATCTGCAGATTAGATCGACGGCAGAGATGCTTCAATGACTATGTCGTAGCCTAGTTATCTGTCGGGCATCTTCGGTGAGTGATAGCCATTGGATAGGCAGCTTCAGATCGGATGGTAGAAAGCGATATCACGCCGGGTTTGCCACCGAACTTTAATGCGCGATGGGGGGGCGGTTTTCAAATAGTGCACGGGATGCGTGTCATGCGGTGAATGGCATCGCTGGCCAAGTGAAAAATACCACCCACCTTTGACAGGCGGTGTGATAAAAACCACGCTGTTTTTTGGAATGGTGAGTGGAAGGTGGGGACCACAGGAGAGATGGACTCCACGTCGTCGATCTGTGGATCAGATCAACGGTGGGGATTTGACTGAAACTTTGAACCGGCGGAAAACTTAGAAAATAATTAAAAATCCAAAGTTTTAAAATAACATAAGGTTTTAATATTTTCGGGGGTGGGATATATGTATAATGTGATTAGGCGCCCGGCTGCGGGGCCTTTGGGCGCATGGAGAATTATATGACCGGGGGTTAAAGGGAAAGGGCTAATCGCAACTGGGCAAAGTGATGAGTGCTCGGGTGACCAGCGCCTGGTTCTAACACCAGGACGTATGGAGGGGAGGGTTTAAAGACTTAAGCCCAAGGGGGCTTAAGTCCATAATATGAAAATGTGTTTTTTAGGCATTTTTCAATGATTTTCAAAGGAGTTGGTGGGTTTCGATAAGGCTAAGAAAGGGTCTTAAAACCTTATAAAAGGGTTTTGATAAAGGGGAAAAGGGGGAAAACATGAGAAATGAAGGATTTTATGGGAAATGAAGGGGGTTAAAATGGGGTTAGTTTTTGGAAGGGGATGGAGGAGAAAGAATGGTGTTTGCAGCAGTTTTTCTTCATGTAATGACAACAGAATTTCTGAGTTGCAAAGGGGAAAAGTAGTGACGATTATCCAAAGGATAGGATATTATAAAAATACTTCAAGCATCAATAATTATTAGCAATGAAATTTTTTCTTGAAGGCTATCCAAAATCATTTAGCCACCAGTTGATATGACAAAATTAATAGGTGCCTAACAATGGCTCCACTTGGGGATGGTGCCTTCTTGAAGGCATCAAGAATTTCAGACTTGTATTCTCTGGGGGGCTGACCTGTGCCACATCCATTGGGCTGCCCTTCCTTTGCTGGGGTGATCTTGCTCTGAAAACATATTAGCAGTCATAAAAAACAATGGATCTTCATCAATACAAGCTTTCTACCTACCCAATCCTACTGATCTAGCATTTTTTCTTCATTTAGAGTGCACTTGGATTGGCAAACTCTTTCTCAATATCTTATTCTTTTGAAAGCAGGAAATCTAATCTATTTCTACTCCTTATTTCTCCATGGACTCATATTAAACAGTTGAGCCCATGTGATTCACTACCTAATCTACTATCTGTTGGGATTCAAACTGTCCAACAGATTTTATTCTCTATGTTTCTACAACATAAATTAAAAAATAGTCAAGTCAAGATTAAGCTGTTTGACTTGCTGTGATCTATGGCATAAAAAAAAGCTGCACATAGATATTATTTTGCAGAAAATTAAGTCAAAATGGAAGGCTTGAGATCTGATCTTTCAAAGCATTGCCTTCCTTTTTCCTCAGCTCTGTTTTGACTTCTATTTGAGCTATTTTTTCTTTGAAAACTAGTTCAGATCTTGAGCTGTTAAGAACCACATTTTTACATCTTTTGACTTAGAATTTGAAACAGATTTGAGTCATTTTCTCTTTGAAACTTTAGGTTTAGATTTTAGGCATGTTTGAAACTTTAATTTATGTCCTAAACTATCTACTGATAAGCTAAGATTAAACAATTTGGCAAATCAAATTCACTATCCTATCAGCAGAAAATTTAAAGCTAATTAGTCAAGATTAAACAGTTTGACTAACTAGAAGTGTGTTATTCAGGAGTGGAATTTGAGCTTGCACACTTTTAGATTTGTTTCTCTTTTTGGTATGGGGCTATACCTTTCTTGTTTTCACAATCTGCCCTCTTTTCTTTCTTTCTCTGTTTTTGTATTTTTTATTTTCATAATTTTGAATGTAATGTTAAGACTATGATATTTACAATGGTAAAATAAAATGCTTTAAAACTTATGATTCTTGGCAGAAGTAATGCTTTAGCATTCTGCCATTGACAGGACCTCCATACAAATCTTCTCCATTCAATTCTTTCAGGAAAAATGCATTGTGACCCCTCTCAGCATGAATAATATATGGACCTTTCCACAAGTTCTTGAACTTACCATGTTTTCCCTTCTCTTCTCTCCTTGAATCCCATTTAAGAACAACATTTCCAACTTGGAAATTGTCTGCCTTAGTCCTTTTATCAAATAGCTTCTTCATATTTTCTTGGACCAACTGTGTTCTTTCATAAACTTCTTCTCTGGTCTGCTGTAAATGGATTGTTTGGTTGATTCTTCTCTGCATGTCATTCTCTTCAATCTGCACTTCTTGAAGGAGTTTCATAACTGGAACTCCCAATGAGGTAGGAAAAACTGTATAAATGCCATAAACTAACTGATAGGGGGACATATTTATTGATTTCTTTGTAGTTAACCTATCAGCCCATAAGGCATGAACCAACTTACTGTGCCATGATTTCTGATTTTGTTCCAAGAGTTTTTTAATGATATTGATGAGGCTTTTGTTGGAAGATTCAGCTAATCCATTACCTTGGGGATAGTAAGCAGTGGAATGGCCCAAGGTTATGTGGTATTTGTAACAGAAATCAACCATCTTCTTGGATTTAAAAGCAGCAGCATTGTCTATTATGATTTTTCTGGGACAACCAAATCTGGATAGGATATTTGTTTCAAGGAACTTGATAATGACAGAGTCATTAGCATTTCTAGAGGGTATAGCTTCTATCCACTTGGTAAAGAAGTCAGTGGCTGTGAGGATCCACTTATGTTGAGCTGAGGAAGATGGGTGGATTTCCCCAATGAAGTCCAGTCTCCATTGTTGACAAGGTGCCTCAACTCTGATGGGATGTAAGGGTAAGGGAGGGAGTTTTCTCTTTCCATCAAAAATTTGACATTTATGGCAAGTCATGACCAAATTCTAAGTGTCTGGGAAAAGGGTAGGCCAATAGTAACCAGATCTAAGAATTTTGTTTGCTGTGGCCTTCCAGTAGAGGTGTCCTCCACATTCTCCGTCATGCAATTCATGTATGATTTTTCCTGCATCATCTTCAAGTAAACATTTAAGCAAAATTCCAACAGAATTTTTCCAATATAATACCCCATCCAAAATGAAAAAACTCAAAGCCTTTTGTTTCAAAAATCTAGCTTTAGTTTTGGATAAAGAAGGAGGGGGATTTAGATATAAAAGCACATAAATAATGTCTGCATACCAAGGAGAATTCAGAAATGTTTCTTCAATAAAAGGAGCAGTAGATTCTTCTATTTCTTCCAACACGTCTACCATGTTCATGTCTAGTGCTTGAAAGTTAGACTCAGCCATAATTTTTGCTAGTCCTTGCCCCTTAACTAGTTTGGTGGGCCTGATCTCTAAGTCATATTCAAGAATAGTTGCAATCCATTTTTCCCTTTTACCATCAGGGTCTTGACTTAGAATATCCTTGACAACAGTATGTGGAACAAAGGCAATTATGTGAGAGTGTAAAATATGGACCCTAAAGTCTTTTAATGCTTTCACCAATGCTAAGGTTTGCTTCTCCATGATGTTATATTTGAGAGGAGCATCTCTTAAGGCCCTACTAAAAAAGGATATTGGTTGTTCTTGCCCTGAATCATTCTTTTGAAGTAATACTACAGCTATTGTATGTTCAGATGCAAAAGAAAAGATATAAAAGTCATTGGTGAAATCTGGACTAATAATGACTGGTTTTTGAGTTAGAGCTTGTTTGACTAGTTCGAATGATTGTTTAGCTGGTAAAGTCCATTTTACACCGACATCTTTCTTAAGCATGTTTGTAATGTTTTTTAATAGCTCGGCAAGATTAGGGATAAACCTTCTCAGAAAATTGATCTTTCAGATGAAAGATTGCAACTCTTTGAGGCTTCATGGATGGTTGATCTGCAGTATGCCATCTATCCTTGTAGGGTCTATCTTGATTCCCTCTTCTGAAATTATGTGGCCAAGAAGTTTACCTTCTTGGAGACCAAAAAGTGTTTTCTTGGGATTCAATGATAAGCCAAATTTCCTACACTTCTCAAAAACTTTTCTCAGGTGAATTAGATGTTCTTCATCAGTTTTTGAGAAAACAGTTATGTCATCAAGGTAAATGATTATGAAAAAGCCAATATCTTCAGAAAAGGCTATGTCCATGGCCCTTTGGAAGGTGGTTCCTGCATTCATTAATCCAAAAGGAATTTTGACATACATAAAGGTGCCCCAAGGTGTGGTAAAAGCAGTTTTGATTTGATCACTTGGGAGAACTAACACCTGGTTGTAACCCGAGAACCCATCTAAGAGGTAAATCCTTCTTGACCCAACTACCCTTTGAAGTATATGGTCCATCTTGGGTAAAGGGTAGTTTTCCTTTAAAGAGGCTCTGTTTAAATTTCTGAAGTCAATGCAGAGCTTGATTTCCCATGTTTTCTTTCTAACAGAAACTAAGTTTGATACCCACTTTGAATATCTAATTGGCACAATGAGCCCAGCAGCATGCATTTTTTCAATATCAGCCTTAACTAGGGGTAATAAAACAAGGTTTATTCTCCTTATTTTTTGTTTAAAAGGCTTTTGATTTTCTTTGAGAGGGATTTTGTGCTGAATGATGCTGGTATCATAGGATTTCAGGTCTTTGTATCCCCAAGAAAAAACATCTTTAAACTCTTTGAACAACTCTATGTACTGCAATTTTATGTGAGCTGGGAGAGTGTTGGATAGCTTGATCATCTTGGATTCTGCTAGACTGCCTATGTTATGCTCTTCTACATTCGTTTCCACAGGCTCCATTCTTGGTTCTTTGGCTATATCGTTAAAGTCAAAAAGGTGTTCTAAAGGTGCTAAACCTCTTGGAATTTTATCATTTTTGCATTGTAAAAATTCCAATTCTTCTTGGTAGGTGTTGTCAATTGCCTCTTCTTCAAAAGGATTCTCATAATGATTAATATCAGCAGTATATGTCATTTCAGCTTATGGGATTTGTTCAATATACAAACAATTTTCTTTATGGCTAGTTTCTGAAATTGGTATGCTGAAATCATTTTCTGATTTCAAGAAATCATCTATGTGTTTGTCAGAATCAAACACTTGCCAGTGATCTTCGTTATCAGGTACAACAGGCCTGTATTTCACCTTTACACTGAGCTGTTGATTTATTTCAGGTATTTGGAAATTGCTGGCATTGAAAGCAAGTTCATTTTCTAGATGATTTAGTTCTCTTGGAATGAAAATAAGTTCATACTTTTCAAAGGTTTTCAATAGATCAAGGGCAGCGTTTCGATATTCCCTAAGCCTTGGATTTATAGCTGAGCATTCTCCTTTGATTTGTCTTATGATAAGTTCAAAATCTCCTAAGATTGATATCTTCTAGGCTCGTAATTGTTTAAGTAGTTGTAAGCCTAGGAGAAGTGCTTCATACTCAGCAATATTATTAGTGCATGGGAAATCCAATTTATATAAAAAACCCTGATTTGTATTTTGAATCCACACACCTACTCCTGCACTTGTTTTATTACAAGATCCATCAAATTTTATTGTCCAAGGTATGCCATCCTGATTTTCTTTCTGTTGTTGCTGTTGATTGTTAATGTTTTGAATTTGTTTTAAGGGAAGATTTGATTGTTCTGGTGAACTGATTGGGTCCATGTTTTCCTTATCTTGCTGAGTGATTTCACCTTCATTACATAAGATAAAGGAATCTAAACTTGATTGAATAGAGTAGATTGGAGAGTTGTTTGGTTTTTCTATGTTGCTCACCATGTACTTCATGTGGGATTCTCTGTATAGTCTCCTGTTTTGGTTAAAAACAGGGATGGTGTCATAAGACATGTCCATTTGAAGGCTTCCTTGAAGTTTGGCTCCCCATGATCTTGATAAGAGCATGCCATACTTAGGGGGAATTTCAGCTACAACTATGTCCATGACTAAACTCTTAGCAGGGATTTTGGATAAGTTAACACACAAGTCTTTTATTAAACCCAAACATTTGACTCTGCTTGAGTCAAAGGAATACAAGTCTTTGTAAGGTTTAGTAATTTGTAAGCCTAAGCTTTCCATCACTACCTTGGGAATTAGATTATGTGAAGCTCCTGAGTCTAACATGGCATTGTGTAAAATTTTATCATGTATGTTAAAGCTAACATAGAAGGGAGGGACAATCCCTTCTTGGTAGTTTCCTTCAACTTCTAGACCAAACAACAACTCAGGTTTGTCATCTATCAAGTTTAAGGTGTCAGTATCACGTCCTAGGTTCAAAGCTTTCAAAACTTGGTTTTTGTACACTTCTTGGGTCACTAGTTCAGCTAGGGGAATGGTAATTTTTATCTTGGCGATCTCTCCTTCAAGGCTGAAAGGAACAATTTACTTGTTCATATTTACATCTGGCTTTTCAATTGAATTCTTTTCAGCACTTTTGATGTGCTGAACCTTGTATGGACTGGTAATTGGGACAATTTTATTAGGAACACTAGCTGATGTGCTAGGGGTACTTTGTTCAACAACTTGCTGGACACCTTTGTCTTTGTTTATGTCTGGTTTCTTGGTCAAAATGTTTGTTTTTTCTGCTATCTTTTTGGGCTGATTTTTTGTTTTTTTCTTGACAGCAGTATCGGTATTCCTATATTTTAAGTTGTCTACATTGCCTTTGCTCCTCAGATCATATTGTTTATGTACCTCCATGATTGCATTTTCAAACCCCAATCTATAGTCATCAAAATCTTCATAGGTGTTTGTACTTTGATCAAAAAAGAAACCTTGTTCTTCCTTAGTGAGGAAAACATCATCCCCACTGTCTGATCCAATCAAGTTTACATGAGATTCTCCCAACCTTTCCATCTCTCTATCTTCCTCATATTGATCTACATAGTTCTGTTGGAAGGGAGGTCTAATCTGTTGGTCACTTTATTTTGGCTTATCCTGATTGTTTTCTCTTCTATAATTCTGATTTCTATTTCTGTTTTGGTTATTTTGAGGTTCTCTTGGTGGCACTCTATCATTTAAGTTGATCTTTTCAAGCATCCTCTCCATCACCTTCACTAGGTTGTCAATTTTTGTGTCAGAACTTGAAGTTGAGGGTAATAGGTCATCTTTATAAGTTACCCTCTTCTCTAGTCTCAACCTATTTCTTTTCTTGATTATGTTTGCTTCTACGCTCACAGCTCCTTTCTTCATGTCTTCTAGGGTTGAGTAATCCCTCTCTCTTAACTGATACATCATGTCAGCATCAAAGCCTTCGGGATACCTTACTAGGGCCATGCCTTGAGGAGGTTTCATGTGAGGTGGAAGAGCATTGTAAACGCTATTGAACCTAGTGGAGTAATCGTGAACAGTCTCTCCTTGATTTCTCTTGAGGCTGCTATATTCTGCTAGTATTTGGAGAGGGTTCCTTTTGAGTTCCCATTTGTTGATGAATGTTTGATGCAAAGCAGGGAGATCATTTATGCTATTAGGAGGTAAGTTTTTAAACCATTTCTTAACATCTCCTCCAAAACTTTGGGCGAAGATTCTCATCTTCACGGTTTCTTCTTCTATCTCCATATAATCGAAAGCATCTTCCATCCTATCTACATGATGTTGAGCTATTGTAGACTCTTTTCCAGTGAAGTGAGGAATTTTGGATTGGTAATCATTTGGTAGGGGAAGTAGGGGTTGTGGTAATACTAATGGGGCATACCATGTTGCCATGGCTGGAAATAAGGGTGGATTTACAAGTAGTGGATTTACAAAATTGAAAGTGGGCTGAAGTGGAGTGTTTTGCACAGTGGTAGTATGAATTGGAGTGGAAGAAATACTTGGGCCAGCAAACTGGTTTTGAGAAGATTTGTTATGAACAAGACTAAAGTGATGAAGAAACTGGGAGTCAAGAGGAGTGGAAGGTGAGGCTTCTCTACTGAAGCTTTGTTGCAAATCTGCAATATCAAGGTCAGTCTGGTTTAAGTCACCTTGAGATCTATTTTTAAATATGTTCTTTGTATGACGCAACTCAAAGTGTGAACCCTTTAAAACAACAAGGTTTTCCGGGAAGGATTTTGTTGTTAAGGGGCTCCTATTAGCATCTGAATTTCCAGAGTCAGAAGTATGCCACAAAATTCTTTCTGGATTGTCAATGATTAAAGGAGGATTTGGGTCTGGATGGGATCTAGTGTTGATCCTATGTGAAGCCAGACTGTTTTTAAAAAATGAGAGAGGTTGAGGTTTTTAGGGACTGTTTTTTGGGAATTTTACCTCTCACGATGTCTTATCTAGTATGGGACTAGGCTTCCAAACTTCTTCAAGGCTAGTTAACACAGTCCTAAAGAGATCTGGGAACCCAGATGAGTAATAGGCCTACTGGGGCTAATGGAGTCGCCAGGTGGAAACTATTTAGCTTTTATGAAGGTAAAATATTGGATGGTTCCACCACCATGTTTATTATGAAGCCAAACTGAAATGTTTTTGTGTTTTTCTGAGTTATTTCGGTCTTACAGGTTAAGAGAGTGTCCTAAATCTGATTTAACACTTAGTTGGGGTGTCAAACATACAGAGTTAACTCTTCTGGCTTGCTAACTGGTTCCTTCAAGGTTTGATAAGGTTCTAAGAGAATCCTAAGGGTCACTTAGTTTGTCACCGATTCAATTAAGTCCTATCATGATTACCATTTGTTGGGTTGTGCTTGAAGAAGGTTACTTATGTTATACTGGGCCTAAAAAGCTTGAAGAAAGGTTTTCAAACCACTATATTCTCAGTTAGGTCCCACCGTGATCGCCATTATGTTGGTGTCCCGTGTTTTGATAGTTTGGAAAATCAAAAGACAAGGCAACATCAGAACCAATCTTTACAGTTACAGGATCTAGTCCTCCTATTCTCAGAGAGGGATCTCTCAAATGTTTGTTTGCAAAGTTTTATCTTGTGTGCTTAGAATATGGATTTTAGACTAGTTATTAAGTGCAAGTGTTTGTTTATTTGTTTGGTTGTATTGATATAGAAGAACATGAAAGGTCTAGGAAAGGTATATAGAAAGGAGAAACATCTAGTTCATTGGGCAATGGAGTCAAGAAGAGGTCATAACATACTCATCAATGGATATGGGATATCAAGGGGAAAATCTAACTTGGCCATAGGATCCTTTGGTTTTTGGAATGAGATGGACATCAATGATTTGGAAAGAGAAGTTTAATTCTCAACGAAGGGAATTTGAAAACATAATTTGAACTATAAAGAGCTATTTGATAGACAGGGCTAACCATGAATTCTATAAATCACACCTTTAAGCAAATAATGATTTCAAAACAACTTTTTAAAATGAAATCTAAGATTCGGGGAACACCCTATTTCCTCAAAGATTTTATTTCAAATGACTTAGAAAACAAAAAAGATTCACTGATAATTGCAGTCATAGAAGAGGGAACACCTAATACATCTATGATCACAACTATAAAGACCTTTGAGGCAAATGTTTAAGCAAGGACAAAGGGCAAGATCAGAACAGACCTCCTTGGCTCACTATAAGCAGAAAAACTTCAAAGGGGAACTTCAATAACAACCTTTAAGTGGCAGCAGACAAGCAGGGAGAACCATAAATCATGCTGAAACCAACTATTCAAACTATTAAGGAAATAAAAAGGCATGAAGACTAAAGAGGGAGATTAAAGACTCTAAAATACTTCAGCAGAGGAAAACATAAAATAGTGAAGGATGAATAGGTCTAAGGTGTTTCCAGGAGTCTTTTCTTAGCCTAAAAATTTCAACCTATTGTAGTAAAAAATTATGGAACAGAATGAAAACAGGAGAAAACATTAAACAGTTCATAATACTTCACCAACAGCCAAGATCATGGATCCAATGATAGAGCCTTCTCAGGAACAAGCATGCAATAATATCATCAAGGCTTCCAAGACTTCAATGTGTTCTTCAACTTCAACAGACTATGTATTATTTCAAAGAGTTTTAGTATTACAACTAGTGATCAACCAACAACCAACCCCTCTCTCATCTTCTACAGTAGTATTTATAGAATAATGAGGAGGTGAGATCTGATAAAAGATCTCCAAATATAATTAATATAGATTTAATGGTTCATCGGCCCTTAGGGGGCTTGATGAGAAAAATTACATAGGTGTCTTCTATATTAAATGATTTACATAAATATTTAAGCTCGGTGGGAGCTCTTTTTGACCTTTGAGGCTCTGTGTGATGTCAAAGTAACTCTGCTGATATTTTGTCATGAAGTTGTTTGTAGATTTTACTCTTTGGCTACGTTATGAGGCAGATATCTGGTCCTGTTCAGTAAATTCAGCCTCTGGTTGAATGCTTCGAGGCACAAGTGGATATGTGGTAGCTGGGAGGAATCGATTTGCCTCAAATGTGGTGGTGGAGGATTTCTATTGATAAAACACTTAAGATTTTCTTCAAACTGTGTTTTAATTGGGGATTAGGCTTTTGATAAACCATATTGGACGTAATCCCCACAAAATCTGTCTTCAATATTCTACTCTAGCAAATTTCTGGTTTTTTTCACTGATACTCTTTGACTGTGCTTGATTTACTATGTTTTTTGCTAGTGTGCAAGGTTGCGCAGGGATAGTATGGCATCAATGCCTCATGAATCAGTGATGAAACGTGAATTTCAACCCCTACGAATGATTTCCTTTGATAAATTTGGAGCGGGAGGATCGTCACCCTCCACCTTCGAATTTTCTTCAGACATAATGAAAAAATCATTTAACCCTGCAAAACACGAACAAATGTTATAAAATCATGCATGTATAGGTTTACTGCTTCGGAAGGCATGTGGAGGAAGCATGGTAATTGGATGGCAGCATTCAATGGTCGAGATTGATAGGAAGAAGTTAAAGAGAAGGCGGAAGAATCGTTTAAATCAGAGCCGTCGATCGCGCAGAGATCGGCGGTCGAGAGTGGAGGCGAAAAGTCAAAACGTAGAATTGGGGCGATAAAACGTGGGTCGTTGATCTGTAGATCAGATCGATGGCAGAGATGCTTCAATGAATATGCCATAGCCTGTTTATCTATTGGGAATCTTCGATGAGTGATAGTCATTGGATAGGCAGCTTCAGATCGGACGGTAGATAGCGATATCGCGTCGGGTTTGCCGCCGAAATTTAATGCACGATGGGGGGGCGGTTTTCAAATAGTGCACGGGACGCGTGTCATGCGGTGAATGGCATCACTGGCCAAGTGAAAAATACCACCCACCTTTCAGAGGTGGTGCGATAAAAACCACGCGGTTTTTTTGAATGGTGAGTGGAAGGCGGGGACCACAGGAGAGATGGACTCCGCGTCGTCGATCTGTGGATCAGATCGACGGTGGGGATTTGACTGAAACTTTGAACCGGCGGAAAACTTAGAAAATAATTAAAAACCCAAAGTTTGAAAATAACATAAGGTTTTAATATTTTCGGGGGTGGGATATATATATAATGTGATCAGGCGCCCAGCTGTGGGGCCTTTGGGCGCATGGAGAATTATATGACCAGGGGTTAAAGGGAAAGGGCTAATCGCAACCGGGCAAAGCAATGAGCGCTCCGGTGGCTAGCGCCTGGTTCTAACACCAGGGCTTTTGGAGGGGAGGGTTTAAAGACTTAAGCCCAAGGGGGGCTTAAGTCCATAATATGAAAATGTTTTTTTTAGGCATTTTTCAATGATTTTCAAAGGAGTTGGCAGGTTTCGATAAGGCTAAGAAAGGGTCTTAAAACCTTATCAAAGGGTTTTGATAAATGGGAAAAGGGGAAAAACATTAGAAATGAAGGATTTTATGGGAAATGAAGGGGGTTAAAATGGGGTTAGTTTTTGGAAGGGGATGGAGGAGAAAGAATGGTGTTTGCAGCAGTTTTTCTTCATGTAATGACAATAGAATTTCTGAGTTGCAAAGGGGAAAAGTAGTGACCATTATCCAAAGGATAGGATATTATAAAAATACTTCAAGCATCAACAATTCTTATCAATGAAATTGTTTCTTGAAGGCTATCCAAAATCATTTAGCCACTAGTTGATATGACAAAATTTATAGGTGGCTAACATGTGGAATTAGTGCTATTATTGGATGGGGCTTAGGGTTTGCAAGATCATATCTTATTTAAGGAAGAGGATGGCAGCCATATTGATTAGGTATGTTGATATATGATTTTTTTGAATATATGGTCTTTTTAGACATATATCTTTCTCTTGTTGTTTAGCTGAGATAGACTGTTATTTAGGATAGGGTGTTCTTGATCGAGAATCCCACCTATTCCATTGAGAAGCTCTTGGAGGATTCTTTTACTACATTGTCCACTATCAGGCTTAAGACCAAGCTTCATCTTTCATTTACAGCGCAGATCCTGTTTAGGGTTTGGTTGTTTTGTAGGTTGCAGCAAGTGGAGACTAGATCTCTAGATCCAGGTCATTTCATTGCTCATTTTCAGTGAAGGAGGCTTCCTTTCCAATGGGAGGACAATAAGGAAGGCCCTTGAGCATATTTTTAGATCTTGGCATCAGGCCAAACTTTTATTAAGCCCTATAGCATAGTTTACTTCTAGATCTACGTTATTTTTGTAGGAGGAGTTGCAGGGTGGATTGGCACACCATTTGGAGAGTTGATTTTCTAGTGAAGGGGATCTGCCTTTCACTTAGAGGATCTATTGGAGAATTCTATTGTATTGATCATATCAGATCATCCATGCTTTCCAGATCTGTATTTTGCAGTGGATCTTTAGCCTTAGGGCTTAAATACCCATCTTGTACATGGTGTTTTGCTGAAAACCCTTGAGGAGTTATTTAAAGGAGGATATATAGTGCTCATATCTATATTGGATCTATATTTTGAGGCACATATCAGCCCTAGATCTAGTTTATAATATTTTCTGTAGCAGATATTTTAAAAAAATGCTGTAAGGTTCTTCCATCTTTTATACATAGTAGCAACACCTCATTTTGAGGGATTTTGTCCATTGGAGGCTTGTACTTTCTTATTGTGTATCTTATGGCCCATTATTTATGCATATTTTGCTACTGATATAACATATGAAAGGTCTCCATATTGGCCTCTTTATTTTAAATGATGATTTACACTATTGTTCCAGCATTTGCACTATATTCCTATTTTTTCCCATTTGGGAATACTATAGTGGTATCAGAGCATAATATTGGCACAACCTATGCATCTTGAAAAACCAATATGTAATCTGAAGAAGGAAATCCTCTTACTGATAGAGAGAAGAGGTATCAAAGAAGAATAAACCGGAAGTTTTATTATACAAATGACAAAGAAGATAAGGGTAAAACCCCTTTATCTAGAGGTGAAGATGAAGAGAAGGATTTCCCTAAGATCCTTCTTAGAGCCATGCAAGATATTGCTAGAGAGATAAAAGAAATGAGGATGGATAGATACAAGGAATCCCCTAAAGGATTTCATCATGGTTTAGGCTCTGGCATATCTCATCACTGGAATGATCAACCAGTGCAAAAACCACAAGTTTCCCAATGCTCTACAATGCCTACATTCTTGGCTATGGGAAATGAATGGTTTCAAGAGGAAGAATCCCTTGAAGAATATTTTATGGAGTATGAGTCTCAAACTCAGAGATTCAATGAAACTTGAGTTTTCAAGAATTCTGTCAAATCAAGGACAATAGAAGACCAAGGTATCACAAAAGAAGTGGTGGATTCATTCATAATCATGATCTACACCGCACTATGGGAAGATTTTTCTTACCCAACTTTGATGGGTCATCCAAGTGCACTACCAAATCATGGGTAGAGAAGCTTGACATCTACTTCCAGTTTAACAAGGTTCCAGAAATGGAGGCCATTAAGATTGTAGCGCTGCACCTTAAGGGTGAAGCACATGATTGGTGGTTCCATGGCTTGTCTACATTGGGTCATGCCAATGTGACTGCATATTCAGAGTTCACTAGAAGGCTGGTGGAGAGGTTTGATAGAAGAGATCCTAAAGCACCATTCATGGGGCTTGCAAAGCTAAAACAATTAGGTAATCCATAAACTTACATTTCAGAATTTTTAAGACTTTCTGTTATGGTTCCTGATTTATCTACAGCAAGAAGGGTGTATATGTTCATTGATGGGTTAGATGAACCTCTTCATGGGTTGGTTAATTCTACCAAGCCCACTACCCTTCAAGATTCCATTGAAAGGGCTAGAGATCTTTAAGATGACTTGCAAAAAGAAAAGGAAACATTTCGGCATAAGCCCTCTTTTCCATCAAAGGGAAAAGAAGAGAAGGCTCCTCTTTCAAAGGAGAGCCAAAATAAAAAACCTCTTGATGATGATGTCCGAAGAGATTTGAGGAGGAGGAAGCTTTGCTTCACATGCCAAGAATCTTGGGCACCCAGACATAGATGTGGAGCAGGAAAGGCACACTACATAGAGGTCTTCTCAGATGATGATGAGGAAGAAGAAGATGAACCAAGAAGATGTCACAGCGCTAACACTGCAGGAGATGAACCAACATAATTAGGAGATGGGAATGGAGCATTTTCTCCCATTGGAGGGGCTCTTGCATCATTTAGGGGAGTATCTAAGTACTTGACCTTAAGAGTTCAAGGTTCCATCTTGAATCAGAGGGTTTCTGTTTTGGTTGATGGTGGGGATACACACAGTTTTATTGATGCCCAACCTAGTGCAAAGGAGGGAAATACCCACTGATACTTTTGAGGGATTTTCTGTTTTGGTTCCAGGAGATATAACTATGCTATGCATGCATTATGTACCATCCTTATCAGTCACCATGGGAACATATACATTGACTGATCACTTCTTTGTGGTTGACATACCTAACAGCAACGTGATATTGGGTGTGCAGATGAAATGGGTGGATAGAAAGTGCTATGTGGAATTATGGATTACGGATAAAACATTCTTCCCTAGATGTAGTTCTCATCTAGAGCAACAGGTTAAATAATTTGAAACTACTTTTCCTAATAGTAAATAGACACACAGAACATATCAAAGAACTTACTTGGAGTCCAAGCGCTTCCTATTCTCCTTCTATCACTTTTTCTGTAGCTTCAAATCTAAGCTAAGTCGCCAAAGTATTCTCTGAAAAGATGAACATTAACATCAAAAGATAAAAATAATACATATTTCTATTCAAGTTATTCAGTTAAATCAATAAAACATGAACCATATGAATCAAATAAGAATTCATAATATGAAATAAATGAGCTTATACAGATACATATGTGGGAAAGTAAGAAACAATATTTATTAATGAATAGAAAGGGAGGTTACAACCCAATGATTGATTTAGTGTCACCATCTCTAGCAGCATCCCAGCCTCATCACAATGCACATCTCTTTAGTAGCTTGTCACTCAAATCAATTCCTCAATTGAAATTCCACCAGCATTTCTCTACTCAAATTATTCCCTCTCAAACACTAATATCTGTGCTCAATTTATAGAGGAGCTGAAGGTAGTTTTACAATTAATGAATTTATAATAATAGGCAAGACATGTTCCCAGTCTCAGAGGTATCAAATGGACACATGGATTTGAAGTTTGACACATGTGAACTCTTCTAGAAGGCACTGGCCAAGTGGAGATTCCGGAGCAATGGGAATTTCGCTCCCAATGTGACCAACATGCCCTTGAATGTTGGGAAGTGCTTTGTAGAGCACCCTTGAATGGGGTTACTTGCATATGCAACACACTTAGTCTCTTTAGAGGCAACGTTGGTGAGCTCTCATATGATATATTATAAACTTCAAATCCTGGAAACCTTTGCAGATGAAAGTCATGGATGATTTGTCTTGTTCTTTGTCTTAGGGCATATAACAACTGAAATGATAGGGGATGATAGAATCTATTCATTGGTCTTAGAGATGATATCCAGTTAACCAGGTCATTGGGAATGGTGCCCAAATTGACCTATAACAATTTCCCCCTAAAGCATGAAGTCAGAATAATGATAACAATATTTTGATTGAGATGCTTTACATTGTGATGGGTTGGAGATGAAGCAGAGTGGAGACCTGCATCAATCTTACAATACATTACATCATGATATATCCTCTTGATCATAGTTGTTGAGGGAAGGCATTCCCATGCTCAACACATAAACTTCTAATAACGTACATAATTCAGAAAGTTGTCTACATTAGAATGTTTCCCAATATAGACATGCCTACAGATATAGGCCCATGTTCGGATGACAACCTGTATGTAAGGTCACCGTATAGATGATGTGTACAGCAATCCCGAAATCGCAACCCAGATGGCTGAAACTAGATCCAAGGTCTTCTTATCTCATTCAATCGATCATTCAGGTACAAGTCTAGCCATGTGAATATATGATTTGTAGTCGAACATGGAAAGACATCGTTTGATTACTAGCCAATGATGTGAGCTGTTAAAAAACGCAAGAGAACCACCATTGATGTCAATGGCCCTTAAGGTACTGTAGTACATTTATTAAGGTGTGAATATATGATTTTATGTTGAATGCCAAACAAAATATTTTGGTCAAAAATCCAAAAGCGAGGGTCTTGTCGATGCTGTAACAAGCCTCATGGTACTAGAATATAATGTTTCTAAGTGAACTTCCTGAATAATGATTTCTCACCGACAGGAAGCCACCTTATTTCAAAACGGGAGTTACTAATTTTGGAAACAAAGGTATGAGTTGATATAGCAATGTTCAGGGATGACTGTCATGTGAATGAAGGTTTATGAGTATTGCAGAAGAATGAGTATTCACTGGATGAATTCTCTTGAACATATCAGTGACACTGAGATGAGTTGGCAGCATTGACCCAAAACTGAAGTGAAGGTATGATGATCCATAGGTATGAATGAACCTTCAAGAAGATTACCCAACCCAAACAGTCATGGTGATGGAATGAAGTGTCATGTTCAAGAGCGACCTGCTACTGTAAAACGTTCTGTTCACTTTCCCAAATTTTCCCCGGTCATTTGTCGACCAATACCTCTTTATTTTTTAACAATCTTGAGGAGGATCAAATTTTCTTGATCTATAATTCATGTAGGTTTTAACCCTGTACAGAAATTATCTGCAAACGAATCTTAAAAATATAAAATAAACAATAGTGAGAGCATAAAACATAAAATAGATATACACAGAGATTTTCCCCTGGATCCCAAATTGGGACGACCAGCTTGATTTTTCATTATATTCCTTTTAGTGTTACAACACATATATATACATGTCGAAGGATACATAAACCCCAATCCATTAACCCTGGATTAGAACATAACCATATTTCCCTTGACCAGATCTACAAAATACTAGGGGCCGAAAACCATCATGCCCCAAAACCATGTGCAAACCCATGCACAAAACCATGGGCGGGTCCGCCCATTGGAAAATAAGGCCCAATTTTTTTTTTTTCCTAGATACCACATTCTGACAGGGGCTACCGCCCCGTGACTTCGTTATGCTCGACAAGAATATTACTGGGGTCTATCGCCCCCGTGATTCCTCAAGACATGACGAATAGTCATGGAAAGAATATAAGAATATAACACATACCCAACAATTCGACCCTTCGGGAAAATAATGTATCTCTATTTAATAATTTAACGAGTCTAACGATGAATGAAAATCGATTGTTGCTGTGATCGACAAGCCCGTCGCTATTTTATGTTTTAACGAGCTTAACAACAGTGGTAGCCCGGTCCTTTTTCATATTTATAGAGTTTGAAAAGGAGGACGAAAGAAAACTCCATAATTACTTTTTTGTAAATTTGTCGCTCAGATCCGAAAAAGTGTAAAATAATATCTGTGAGAACCTCTTTAGTCATGTTTGACCAAGGTATTCCTTTTTCGTAAATAATCTATCTCAGTCTGGAAAAGGGTTAAACTTATACTGAGTAGATATCAATTCGTTTACTTTTACGAGCTCGAAAAGACAAGTGCTCGGAATTTTTTTCACATTATCGGAGTCTGAAAAGAGCTGAAAGAAGACTCCAAGGGTTCCTTTTTCACTATCATTGAAGCTCAAAAAAGAGATAAAAGTGCACTTAAAATCCTTTTTCGTTTTTAACAAAGCTCGAAAAATAAGGAGAAAAAGCATGCTTTGTGGTCAAATCATTCTTGAAATAAATCTGCACGACTAATCTATTCATCAGTTGTAAGACCTGTTCTAAACAACATCAAATGGATTAAAAATACCTGTTTCATGATAAAAACATAATAAAACCATAGTCATAGCAATAAATATAATTTTCAAACAATTAAATGACTATTAAAAAGTCTTTTACTATTCATCTTTACCATTCCATAGTTACCATTTGTATTTTGGAGCTCTGAACCTGATTTTGCCCCCAAACTTCAGTTGTTGATTGCGATCATTTCTGTGATAGATTTCATTGTTTTTTGATCTAGGTTAGTGATATGAACCCTCTCTTTCATTCAGTAATCACTTCATTTCCATTCATTTCAAATTTTTAGGGTTTTGGGGCCGCTAGGGAAAATTCTGCTCCCAAAGAGGGCAACACACCCTTGGACATCGCAAAGTGGGTTGCATAGTAGCTAAAATGAAGGTTACCTGCATATAAAACACACTATATCTTGTCTTAGGTTGTGTTGGGTGCAATCTTCATTTTTTTTTTCATTATGCCCAAGATTTGGCCAATTTTTTGCATTAAATGGAATCTAATGGTTATTATTGTTGTATTTCAGGTTTTCATCATATTACAATGATGATTACATGGAGGGAAAGAGAGCATGAAGAACAGGATATGATTGCCATAAATGGTCCGGGCATAGTAAGAGCCCTAAGAGATTGTGGATTGTTAAAGTATTTCCAGTTGTCAGGGTTTGAGGCAACAAATAGAACTCTTGGAGTTCTTAGTTCGAGCATGGGATCCATATATCGAGGCATTTCATATTAAGAACCAAGTGGTTCCCATAACAGTAGAGGATGTATAATTTCTTACAGGTTTTTCGAGGAGAGGCTTGCCTATTTTGCTCTCAGGGTCTATTTTTGGAGGTGAGACTATGAGAGATTATGTTTTGCAACATTGTTATCCTGGGGCAGAGCTAAGAAAAGATGGAAAGATAAACATCTGGGATGTTAGATATTTTCCTTTGAGAACTATCCTTTTCATGATTGCAAAACTTGTTGGCACTGTTACACTACATGTAGTGAATAGATCGTATATGCAGTACGCGTTAGAGTGTATGGATCCAATAGTCTTCAACTGGTTTGAAGCTGTACTTTCTCAGATAAAAGAACAACTAAACAAAGGAAAGAGAGGAAGGAAAAATAACTTTAGTTATGGTTCGATCCTCATATCATTCGCCTTAGAATGGATTCCACTGATGCAGCCATAGCATGTGACATTGGATGTGTCTAATCCTAGAAATCCACGGATGTAGAGATGGTTAGAACCAATGAGTAGGCATGTAGGCCAATCGACCATTGTGTTCTTGACTGCGTTCTTCACCTAGTTCTGGCGACAGATTGTCACCATCGATGAATATGCATATGCAAGCGTTGATTTCTGAGGAGATCTAGATTTAGCTTTACCAGAAGGTGCTTAGTGGGGTGCAATGGGTAAGAATTTTTTGACCATGTTTTTTATTTTCCTAAGGTTTATATAATTTTTTTGTATTTTTGATGTTTTCCCAAGACTAAACTAAATGTTTGATGTAATGCAGATGTTGGTTGAGTTCAACTGGTGGAGGAATCGGAGCGTGTAGCAGATGAGCCAGCAGAGAGGGCCGTTGGGAGAGGAGTCCTTTAGGATCTTGATATGGTTGAGACTCTGGCTGAGCTTCGGTAGCACATAGAGGGGTTGACCTTCAAGATTTCAGATTGCCAGATCAAAGAGTTACCCATACGACTGTAGCGTCACACTATAGGTGTTCCTAACTGTTGGATGCGGTTACTACGTAGGATAGCTATATCTATAGCATGTTACCATGAGAACTACTAGTTTAATTTTGACATTTTTGCATACATTTTGAGGTTAGATGACCAATGCGTCTTGGGCACAAATTTTGTAAAAACCTATAACTATCTATCTATTTGATTTCAATGTTTTTCTTATGTTTATTGTGCAATCCTATTCAACAATGTGAATTTTTTCTTTACATATGTTGCAAATGTTTGTCTAAAACTTGATTAGCTAAAGAATCAGTCAATGTGTTCAAATTTCTGGAAATGTGTTGATATTGAATAAAATTAAAGTGTCTTTCCAAAAGTCAAACTCTTAGGAACAATATATGCAGTGTTGGATTTCTAATAGTATAAACACTAGTAAGTTGTAATACCACAAGTTGTGAGTCTAACCTTATGATGATGCGCTTAATACCAAATGAAATTGCATCAGAGAGAAGTTCGATCAATGTGCTATACTCAGCGATATTTTTCATCGATCTACCGATACAAATCCCTTGAAAACTCACTAACTTTCCATTCAGATCGAAAATGGCCAACGCTGTAGAGGATAGATTCTACGTAATATGACTAGCACCATCAGCATATCCAACAAATGGTTCCGAATATTTAGACATCTGAGATGAAATGTAAAGTGTATTACTAATGTCAAGAAAACTCTAAAAACAAACCAAGATAGAAAATGCAAATAAAAAGGATATATATACAATATAATACAAGAAATTACTACGCTCATGATTAAGCATAATAATGTTTCAGATACAACCCATTTCTAGGCTACGCCAACGGATCCATCGTAATCAACTAACTCGTAGGCACCCTTAGCAAGAATGCTTTTGACAATATAGGGGCCATGCCATAATGGCTCAAATTTTCCTATACCTATTACATCAGCTTCTTGATCATAAAGTAAGACGAAGTCGCCCTCTGAGAAAATGCGAGCCTAGAAATTTTTGTTGTCTTGCACCTTTATATGTCTCTTATGCACTTCGTTGGCCAATTGGGCTTCTCGACGCATTTCATCAGGATGCATGAGGTTAAAAATACGTGCTTCTTCTTCTGAGGTGTTGGGTAACAAGTCGATTGCGAGTTTTAACAATGGTATTTCACATTGGATTGGCAAGATAGATTCCAGACGATACACCAATTGAAAGGGAGTAAATCTGGTTGCATTTTTCACCGAGGTTCGGTACGCCCACAAGGCCGAGTACAATATCAAATGCTAGTTTCTTTTACGAACTCCTATCATTCATTGAAGCATACATTTAAGAATATTGTTAATAGCCTCAACTTGTCCATTTGATTGTGGATAATGAGTAGAATTATCATGTGACAATCCTAACTTGGTAGTTAATTTAGTCATCATGTGGTTGTGAAAATGCTTCTCATGATCTGTAACTATAGCCTACGGGACCCAAACCATGCAATAACATGATTAAAGAAAAATAATGCAGTTTTTTGTCCTGTGTTGTTGAATGAAGTCATCACTTCGACCCATTTGGTAAAGTAGATGACTGCGACAATAATATAATCATGCCCCCCGGACGAACGAGGGTTACAGGTCATGAAGTCAATACCCCATTTCGAAAATGGTCCCACAGAGACAACAAGATGCATTGGCATTGGTGGTTTGCGGATTTTACAATAAAAAATCTGGCACACATGACAACTTCTGACCACAAGGATGCAATTGCGAAATATTGTAGGCCAAAAGTAACCGGTGCGGAGTATCTTCTGCGCGGTAGTGTATCCAAATAAATGTCCACCATAAGCCCTGACATGACAATCATTTAAAACCTTTTCGGCCTCCTCATGAGTGAGGCACCTCCTTAAAATGGTATTGACACCATGACGATAAAGTGTATCGCCGATGATCAGATAATCTTTGGCATGGAAAATTTTAGGGGCTAATATTCGCAGGTGGGCTAATTTTCCATGCTTTTTCCAAAAAAAATATTCCTCAACTCCCATTTTTTTAAAAATTGATTTGCCCAAATTTTATAGTATAAAAATATTTTACCCTAAAAATCGCCAAAAATTTATATATACTAATATAAATGATTACAAAACTAATTTTTTTTACAAAAATAAATCAAAATTTTTACAATTCACATATTGGGGACTACTAAGATTCGCTAAGTTTTTAAACTTTAAGATAAACGTCCATCCTTAAAATTTTCCCTGATCTTTGGCTTGGCATCGAATACGTCGTTGTTCAGAGTGAGAGGTATCAGGTCAAAAAGTTTGAGTTTGGAGATAAATGATGAAATCTCCATACCAAGGATCAGATGATCCGATCAGAAACAGAGACTCGTCAGGAATTTATGGTTCCGACGTAGTTGGAGTACTATCAGAGGGAAGCTCATAGAGAAGCTTAGCCAAAACCAAAGACTTCTTTGACTTGGATTTGATAAATTCCAAATCAAATTCCTAAAAAATGACAATCCATTTTGAATATTCCCCCCCAACAATTGACGTGATAAGATATAAGTCATGGGGTTGCAATATGAAACGACAGTGGTCTTTCGGAGCAGGATATAATGGTGAAATCTTTGTACAGCTTGAATAGATGCCAAGGCAAGATTTTCTACGTATGAATACTTAACTTCTGTATCATTGAGATTAGGACTCAAACAATAGATTGGATGTTCAATTCCATCTTCTACTTGGACCAAAACCATAGCAATGGTCGTTTCAGCCAGGACGATATATAGGAAATAATCATTCTGATAATTATGGGGATACATTAATGACTCTCAGATAAGAGTATCGTTGATAGCATCAAAAGAAGCTTGTGAAACTTGGTCCCTATGGAAGGGAACCCCCTTTTTCAAGATTCGAGTAAATCCTTTAGCCATTTTGGCATAGTTTGGAATGAACCTTCGTAGGAAGTTAGCCTTTCCTTGAAGTTTCTGTATCTGAAGTAAATTTGATGGTGCAGGAAAATCAAGAATGGACAAAACCTTCAATGGGTCAATTCGAATTCCTTCTTTTGAGACTACGAATCCAAGCAAATGACTAGAACCAACACAAAACACACATTTATGTGGATTGAGGCGTATTTTGTAGTGTCGAAAGCATAAGAAGATGTCTCTCAAATGCATTGGGTGATTAGTCTGATTTCGTGAACGTGTGGGTAAATAATCTAGATAAGGTTAAACAATGTGCTTGATTTCATTGAAAGGATAGTCCATTGCTCTCTGAAAAGTTACCCCAGCATTCTTTAAACCAAATAGTAGTTTCCTATAAGCGAATTTGCCCCAGGGACAAATGAATGATGTCTTATGTTGATCCTCTGGGCGGATATTGATTTGATTGTAGCTGGAAAATCCATCCATGAACGAAAAGATTTCACATCCAGCAGAATCATCAATAATCTAGTCGAGAAAGGGAGTTGGATAGTTGTCTTTTGGACAAGCAATGTTGACGTCCTGATAATCCACGCACACTCTAATGGTTCCTTTTTTTTTCATGAGAGGAACGATATTGGAAACCCACTCCGTTAGAGGAACAAGGTAATTGAAACCAACATGCAAAAGTTTTTCAACTTCTACTTTGATTGCCTCAGCTTTCTTTGGATGAACAGGATGAAGCCGTTGACGCACCAGTTTGACATTATGATACATATTAATAGTGTGTTCAACAATACTAGTATCTATGCCTAGAATTTCCTCGTAAGACCAAGCAAATACATCATGTAATTCACAAAATAGAGAGCGATATTATTGGAGTTCTGATCGAGAACAAGATACACAAAGATGAATACTTTCTACAACGCCAGGTTGGGTTGAAATATCGATAGAAATTGATTCTTCAATATTTGACAAATTTCTCTCAGAATCGATTGCATTAATAGGTAAAGAATTTGAAAAGAAATTTTTGATTGATGGGTGATATAGTTCACTAAGATGATTTTATTCATAATCAGGAATGATGATGATAATATTCCCATGGTTCTCCTTCTGACATCATGGCTTCCAAAATATTATCATTTGTCAAGAAAACTGACGAAAATGGATCAGATGGAGTGCCAAATTCTAAGGAACGATCAACCCATACAATTGGCGACGCTGATTTTGGCTTTGCTGCCTAAGCCAAATAGGTTGATTGTTATGCTAGCTCAATAGGGTTGGGCGAAAGAAACTCCTCCAATGTAACAATTTTAGAATCATTAATACTCTCCCTTAAGCCAGATGGAGTGGAAGAGATCATGTAGCAGGTCTCTATACTTGAAATTTCTGCCAATGTCATGGGCGACGATAATGCAAAGGTTCCCATGAGAGTAGAATCCTTTCAGAGTCCTACACCAATTTTCTGAAGTACTAGTTGAGGTGTGTGAATGAACGGAACAATTCCAATTACCTGCGAAGTGGAGGAAAAGAAGGATAGCTGATTAATGATTGTGATAGTACCTTTATATGGAAAGTCAATCATTCTAAAATATGTAGAAATAATTGTAGTCATTTCATATACCGATGGCCTTCCAAGTAGAATATTATAGTTAAGGGGTTCGTCAAAAACCTCAACATCAACATTCACTATTTTTCTCCCTAGTTAAACATGTAGATTATTAGTAATACCACAAGGCTTATATGTACGTCCATCAAAAGCCTTCAACATCATTGATGATTGTGATAAGTGTGGCGAGCCAAGTGACTTCCAAAAATTTAGAGACATAATACACATAGATGCTCCCTCATCAATAATAGTACGATGAACAAGGTGATTAAGAACATTTACTTGTATGGATAATTCCAATTCTACTGATAGTTGCGGCACATAGCCCTTAGGATTAAAGACGACAAGATTAGACTCAGTCAGATCAATTCCACCAATAGTTGACAATAAAGCCTGTTTTTGGGAGGGAAAATTTTGTAATACCTCAAGAGTAGACATAGCTGAAGGGGATTGAGCCAAATATTCAACTATATTATAATTTTGAGCAGCTCTTGCTCAAGGATTATATGTCGATTTGTGAATTACTCCGTTTGGTGGCTAAATTGTCAATTCATGAATAGCAGTAGGCGGTACTGATTCCGTAGACAGATTCGTAGTCGAGGTAGTAGGTTAATCAATGGCTTGAATACCATAATATTTATTATGCGTTGACACCAAAATATATGTTGAAGTTTTTGTGACATATAACATAAGTACTTGGGAACTAGAAGCTAGATCCGTAGCAACCAAATTTATGTCCGGATTTGGAAATGGATCTATCAACACAGCTGATGCATTGGAAGTCTTAATGATTTTTGAGACTTCAGCACGATGAGGACAATCCCAAACAAAGTGTTCCTAATTACAGATTATGCATGGATAATGATGTTTCATAGGTCTAGATGATTGATCAAATGATCTTTCCTGCAGGTTAGAAGTTTGCTTTTTCTTAGATTTCCCCTTTTTTTACTTCCTGGTTGCTTGTCACTTTTGCCCTTGTCAAATGATACGACATTAATTTCGGAAGAAGGTGCAGGAACCGATGCATTAGTATGATGTGTGCTTGCAGTGCTAATCAAGTCGTCTCCAGCATGAGAGTCCTTTAATTGAGGAGGAACAGTAAAATTATATATTGGTGCGTTAGGAATTTTTTCTTAGAGCGTGCCAGACTGAGTATAAATCAAGTCTAAATATTGGGCACGAGCAATAACCTGCTCTTCTGTGATGACGCCACCCTTAGCCACATCCTCAGTTATAGATGGTAATAGGGACTTAATGAACCACTCAGCAAGGAGTTGATCTGAAAAAAATGTCTTAACCAATATATGACGATGACGCCACTCATGAATATGATTAGAAATGTGAGTAGCATTAGTCTGTTTGAAATTGGTTAAGAGTTCCATTCCAGTTTCATATCGGATGGGTAACTAGAAGTGAGTCAAAAATACAGTAGCTAAGGCAGTGAAATTATCAAAAGAAGCTCTAGGTAACTCAATATACCATTTTGCAACCAGACCTATGAGCGTACACTGGAAAAGACGTAGTCAAACAGAATCATCATTTATGGAATTTGATGAACATCATAAATGATAAGTTATGGCATGAGTCGACGGGTATTCCCTATGGTTTCCATTGAACTTAGGAATATCGAAGGGTAATTTGTGTGGTATCACCGGCCACCAAGGAGAATAGTTGATTGGATCATTGGTTAGCCGACTTAAATATGGTAACTCTAAAGTTGCAATAAAGGGCAACTGTCTTTTAAGGTCAGGTTGAGCATAGCCAGGGTAATATGGAATTTCTTGAGCAACATGCCTTTGAGCACCATTATAAGGAATCTGATGTTGGTAACCCATATAGGGGTTGTTTCTAAAAGTAAACGCTTGAGGATTCTGTTGACCAAAACCTGATTATAATACTTTTTGAAATGAAGTCTGAGGTATTTGTGCCTGAGGCTGCCAAGGGGTATGTCCACCAATGTTATAAGCCAAATTAGAATAATTTGGATTCGGTTGATAGGTATAACCAGGTTGTGGCTATGACATGCCATAAAATGGTAAACCAACTTGTGAATAAATGATTCCAGATACAGGTTGTCGTAAATTAACCGAATTATTTGGAGTCTGTGGACCCAATATTTGAGGGTATTGAGTTGAAGGACCCACTTGAAAAGGTTGTTGTAAAACATTTTGATTCTGTAACAGGGGCAAAGATGTATTAACAAGTGGAAATGATGTGGGTGTAACAGGTTGAACTGGTCGATACGAATGTACAACCGTTTGTAGTTGGATAGGCAGAGTGGGCTTCCATTGAAAAAAAATCATTTTGACATTAGGTTGACCAAAAAGTGACAGAGTACTGTCATAGTGGGTGACCAAAGGTTTCCCCCCAGCATGAGGAGGATAAGAAGATGAAAAATATTGCTCTACAAATGCTAGGAGTCCAATTGATATGGAACTTGATGGAGTAAACCTAGAAGGACTAGCTTGATATTTCCTTGATGATGTGTATAAAGAATCAAGTCGTTCAGTACTCACTATAGCTTTACCAATTAAAATACAAAAGGATGACATTGGTAAAGTCCATGGATTTGAATATGCACCAAAGAAAATTCGAAATAAATATTTATAACTTGATGGGACCATAGGGCCACCATGAAAATATGACTCTGGTGAAGTTGTAAACATCGACAAGGTAGCGAGGGGAGGTGCTGACGTAATTGGAACAGATGGCCCAACTAAAAATGTTGGTTCAGGCATGGTTAATCGACCAAATGTATACCCTTTTGAATCGACGAGAATATGAATAGGAACAGGATAAAAAAAAGTAGATGGTGGCGATTGAGGAAAAGACTCGTACAGGTAAAGGTCCCCCCCAAAATGGGTTGGAGTTAAAGTTGTCTTGTCTTGTGGGATTTCTTCAATCGAAATTAAACCAGGTGGAAGTATTTCACTGTCAGGCCCAAAGTATATTTTAGGTGGTTGACTGTGTGATATGGGAGACTCAATGGATACAAAAATTTGTGGGATGACCAAGGTAGGAACAAATTCCGGTTGTTCGACTTCGGGATTCAAATGTTCTGGAAAATAGGAGACAAGATCTGGATCAACTTCTGGTTGAATAATGTCAGGTCCAAGAGGTATGGTCTCACTGATTGGGTTTATCGTGACCATGGGTAGCTGTGAGGACTCCGTTTCGACAATAGTAGATGAATCAGGATGTGTCGAAACAACTTGAGCTAACTCTGGTTTATGGGAAGATGATGTTTCACCAGAGGTACAAATAGTACTTGATTCGGTAGAGTTTTATCGCTTTCGCCGACCAGGAGTAACTTCTGGTGGTAAAGGTGGTTTCAATGCTAATCTAAGTGAACAACGGGGGAAAGGATTTTGTTATTCCACGATTACTAGTTTATTTTAACCAAAAACAAATAAAAAAAATAAAAAGGTATTACTAGGCAAAAGGTTTACCAAGAAACTGTGAACTGCAGAATACCTCCTGGCGAACCAAGAAGTACGGGCAGGCAATCTCCCTGAATGTTGTGTTCAGTGTATCAAAATTTACAAGGCGACCGACTCGGTTCACTATGGATGGATAGAAACCTAAATTTGTCCTCCCAAATATATCCGAAGGTACGTGGAGGCCTAAGTCTGATTTAGCACTGTCTGATGTAAAACCGCACAGTGAGAGCACCCCTTTGTACTTTTCATACTGTAACACCGCCCGATATACCCGAAAGTACGTGGACGAGCTACGATATATTTACGTACATGGAGTGAGGTATCATACTCTGAATGTATCACAGATAATTAACGATAGCTGCTATGTTTTACGATGTTGGAACACGTCTCTATCCTAGACCTTCTAAATGTTATCATTATGGTTCCAATTCTTTGTTAGGTAAATTGAGATAAAATTTAAGTTGATCTTGTTTATCAATTTTCCTTTCAAGGTTCACCGCGATGATGTATTGGAAATTCTTAAAATGAAAACTAAAATGATAAGCAATCTTTCACTTTTAGTTTTTCAGTGCAAATCCTAGCTAATATAGGGAAAGAGCAATCGATTTGAGAGCAAACAAATCAAAGAGTAAAAACTAAATGCAGCTTTCCTAATCGTTCCTTTTACAAAACACACAATCCACTACATGCAAATGTAGGTTTTCCTTTTCAGTTCCCTTAATGTTATGAATGCAGAAAAGAAACTAAGTGCACTAAATCAATAAACACTAATGCCTTTTACTTTTGAGAAATGAGGAATAGAACAACAATTTATCTTATGAAGGAAAAATGAGGAATTTAACAACAATTTTTCCTATCAGGAAACGAAGAATTAAATGAAAATTTCCTTTTTCAAAAGAAAATGGATATAATGCAGCAATGAAAATACTTTGAAATTAATTCGTCAATGATAAAGAGAAATGCTTTAAATAAACATTGAACAAATTTTTCTTTCAAAGGAGGAAGGAGTAAGTAAGGTCACTGGTCAATTTGAGGTATCAGGCTCTTTAAAACACAACAAACAACAAACTGAAAAAAAAATGCAATGACAAATTCAATGGAATTTGGATGGTTTCAGGAGGCAACACAGTCTCTAAGGAGAGATAGTGCATTGCAAGGCAGGTCTGGAAGGGAGACAATGCAATGCAAAGCACTATGTCCCGTCCAACAGTGCGTTGGGTGCAATGTATAAGGAAAAATACAACTGTTAACACACTTCTAATGAAAATTTGGATTTCAAAAAGCCTAATATTTCTGAGTAAATGCTACTGGGTGAATAAACAGAGAAAATCAGAGGCAAATACACTAAGGATGAAGGGTAAAATCCCAGTGGAGTCACCAATTTTTTACGCGGAATTATGGATTACGAATAAAACATTCTTCCCTAGATGTATTGCTCATCTAGAACAACAGGTTAAAGACTTTGCAACTACTCTTCCTAACAGTAAATAGACACACATAACAGATCAAAGAACTTACTTGGAGTTCAAGCGCTTCCTATTCTCCTTCTGTCACTTTTTTTGTAGCTTCAAATCTGAGCTAAGTCACCAAAATATTCTCTGAAAAGATGAACACTAAACAACAAAAGATAGCAATAATACAGATGTCTATTCAAGTTATTCAATTAAATCAATAAAACATGAACCATATTCATCAAATAGGAATTCATAATATGAAATAAATGAGCTTATATAGATACATATGTGGGAAAGTAAGCAACAATATTTATTAATGGATAGAAGGGGAGGTTACAACCCAGTGATTGATTTAGTGTCACCATATCCAGCAGCATCCCAGCCTCATCACAATGCACATCTCTCCAGCATCATGTCACTCAAATAAATTCCTCAATTGAAATTCCACCAACATTTCTCTACTCAAATTCTTCCCTCTCAAACACTAAGATCTGTGCTCAATTTATAGAGGAGATGAAGGTAGTTTTACAATTAATGACTTTCTAATAATAGGCAAGACATGTTCCCAGTCTTCGAGGTATCAAATGGACACATGGATTTGAATTTTGACACATGTGAACTCTTCTAGAAGGCACTCGACAAGTGGAGATTCCAGAACAATGAGAATTTCGCTCCCAATGTGACCAACACACCCTTGAATGTCGACAAGTGCTTTGCAGAGCACCCTTGAATGGAGTTACTTGCATATGCAATGCACTTAGTCCCTTTAGAGGCAGCGTTGGTGAGCTCTCATATGATATATTATAAACTTCAAATCTTGGAAACCTTTGCAGATGAAAGTCATGGATGATTTGTCTTGTTCTTTGTCTTAGGGCATATAACAACTGAAATAATAGGGGATGATAGACCATATTCATTGGTCCTAGAAATGATGTCTAGTTAACTAGGTCATTGGGAATGGTGCCCAAATTGACCTATAGCAGAAAGAGTGGAAAATATCAAATGATTAAAGGCATGCACACATATCCCTCACATACCACTTCCACACAGAAAACATAGATGGATTTACGCAGTGGAAGCAAGGACCTAACAATCCCATCTATTATTCTTATGAGATTGTTGCATGGGACACTATTATTTAGTGGCAAACCACCTGGGAGGCCACTTGATTCATATTTGGTGAGAGATGTCTCAAATCATGATGCTCCAAGCATAGATCCAGGAGGGATGGGAGCACTAGAATACCATGATACAACACTGAGAGTCTTGGTTAGACTCAAAGATAAGGGAGACATTCTCCCAACATCATTATTACCCACTCTCATTTCATATTCTGCATTGTGGGAGGAGACGAATGGAAGGAATGACCTTCCAACATGTACCTATGGCATGGGATATGTCAAAGACTAGAGTAGCCATATGACAAATGTTCTTTGTGATAGATTATTAGCATTGTCACTATGGAATATTGAACCATATTGGAGATCCAAACCGTTGGTGGATTATTCCAAGGATCTTTTCATATGCATGATACTTGATGACTAGCTACATGAAGAGGGCTATTTAGTCCAAAAAGGTGTCATCTACTATCATGGTAGGATATTCTTATCTAGATCCTCCAAGCTCAAGGAGAAGTTGCTACAAAGAGCTTCAAAAGAGTTCTTTTTCAGCCATACTTATTCCATGAAGGCCTACAACACTATCATGGAAAGCTACACTTGGTTTTGGTTATGTGTTATATTCTTTCCATGACTAATCACGTGCGGGGGGGTCACAGGGGGGGCGGTAGCCCCCCCTGTCGAAGTCTGGGGTAGCGCCCTGGAAATTTTTTTTGGTCCTTATTTTCCAGTGGGCAGATCCACCCATGGTTTTGTGCATGGGTTTGCACATGGTTTTTGGGTACGATGGTTTTTGGCCCCTGGTATTTTGTAGATCCAATCAAGGGAAATACGGTTACGTTCTAATCCAGGGTTAATGGATTGGGGTTTATGTATGCTTCGGCATGTATATATATGTGTTGTAACACTAAAAGGAATATAATGAAAAATCAAGCTGGTCGTCCCGATTTGGGATCCAGGGAAAAATCTCTGTGTTTATCTGTTTTATGTTTTATGCTCTCGCTATTGTTTATTTTCTGTTATAAGATTCGTGTGTAGATAATTTCTGTTCAGGGTTAAAACCTACATTTGGTATCAGAGCTATTTCGGCTTCAAGGGGATGCCTTTGCTGCTAAGGGTTTTTTGCTCGGACCTGAGGTAGACCCTGTTCAGTGGGAGATCTGCGGGATCGATTCTTGCGGTGAAAGAAGATGGCGAGCGGTGGGAAGATAGAGATCGAGAAATTTAATGGTCAGAGCTTTGAGTTATGGAAGCTCAAGATGGAGGATCTGCTGGTGGATAAAGATCAGTGGATCGCGGTAGATCCAGGTACTAAACCAACGGCAATGTCAGATGAAGACTGGAAGAAACTGGATCGGAAGGCTAAGAGCACAATACGATTGTGTGTCTCAGATTCAGTATTGTTGAATGTATCTGGGGAAGATACGGCGAAGACCTTGTGGGAAAAACTTGGGACTTTGTACCAATCTAAGTCTCTGGTGAATAAGTTGTTCCTGCGGAAAAAGCTGTATAACCTGAGGATGAAGGATGGAGACTCGGTGACAGAGCATCTGAACGCCTTCAATACTGTGGTAAGTCAGCTGTCGTCTGTTGATATTAAAATCTCAGATGAAGATAAGTGCATCCGTTTGTTGTGCTCTCTACCAGACTCGTGGGACAGTCTGGTTATTGCAATAGGTAGCAATACAACTACCTTGAATTTTGATGACATTGTCTCAGCCTTGCTCTCGGAGGAAATGAGATGGAGAAATATGGAGGGTTAGAATGGAGATGCCTTATCTATACGAGGAAGGTCCCAGAACAGAAACAAGAATAAGGTTTCGAGTGGGAGATCTAAATCTAGAGGGAGATCTAAATATCCTGGAAAGTTTGTAAAGGTGTGCTGGAAATGCGGAAAGGAAGGGCACTACAAAAAGGACTACAGATCTAAAGCTCCTGAGAAAGGAAAGGGATCTGATGATGCTCCTTTTGCAGAGGCAAAAACCACCTCGGATGAAGGTGGGGATGTGTATTTGGCTTCTTCTTCAAATACACATGTAGATCATGAGTCATGGTTGATTAACTCTGGTGCATCCTTTCACTTCACTCCCCATAGGGATTAGTTCTGTGAGTATGAGAAATATGATGGCGGTGATGTCTTCTTAGGTGATGATAGGAAGGCCAGATTCGTCGGACGTGGAAAAGTCAAGCTAAAGCTACAAGGTGGAAGGATTAGAACACTTCTTGGTGTTCTGCACATTCTTGCATTGGCCAGAAATCTGATTTATGTAAGCAGTATGGATGATCCAGGTGTTAAAATAGTGTTCGAGAAATATACCTGTAAGATGGTTCGGGGAGCACTAGTATTAATGCGGGGAGTTCGGATTGGAACTCTGTACAAGCTCCAGGGCAGCACTATTATTGTTGGGTGCAACAGTTCTGTGGTTCCCAAAAGTGGAGCCGAAAGCCTAGCGGTCTTTGGAGAAAAGACCATGCTCTGGCATCAAAGGCTTGGACATATTGGAGAGAAGGGCCTTCGGATACTGCATGGAAATGGTATGGTAGAAGGTATGTCTAATATCTCTCTAGATTTCGATTTTTGTGAACATTGTGTATATGGGAAGCAGAATCGGGTGAGTTTTCCTTCTGGTGCTTAAGGGGCGAACAAGATATTAAAGCTTGTGCACAGTGATGTGTTTGGACTTGTGTCGGTTCCATACCTAGGTAAGTCTGTGTACTATGTTTCATTTGTAGATGACTTCTCAAGGAATACATGGATATATTTCTTGAGAAAGAAATCTGAAGTCTTTGACAGATTTAAAGAATTTAAGTCTTTGGGGGAAAACCAGACAGAGAAGAAGATAAAGGTGTTGAGGATAGATAATGGTGGGGAGTTCTGCAAGAAGGAATTTGAAGAGTTTTGTAAGAAGTGTGGTATAGCATGGAAAAAGACTACTCCATACACACCTCAGCAAAATAGAGTTGCAGAAAGAATGAACAGGTTGCTGATGGAAAAAGAAAGAAGCATGCTCAGTGGTGCCGGGTTAGGACAAGAATTCTGGGTAGAGGCAGTGGAGACTGCATGTTACTTGGTTAACAGATCACCTTCATCAGCGTTGGAGGATAATACTCCACATGAGGTATGGACTGGTAAGAAACCCTCTCTTTCACATCTGACGGTATTTGGATGTGATGCATATGTACATTTTCCAAAGGAGAAAAGGACCAAGTTGGATAATAAATTTGAAAGGTGCATCTTTATTGGGTATAAGGATGGTTTAAAGGGTGAAAAGTTTTGGAACCCAGAAACAAGGAAGGTTGTGTACAGCCGAGATGTGGTGTTTAGAGAGGTGAAAGATGTTGTTAAACATGAAGTCCTACCAAAGGAACCTGAGAAGATAGATTTTGAGCTAAAGGAGGATGAATCAGACTCTACAACAGAAGACGACTCAAAAGAGGAAGAGCCACAAACTCCAGCTGTGAGAAGATCAGCTCGAGAAATAAGACAACTAGAAAGGTGTATTTCATCTGATTTCTATTCAAATTTTTCTTTAAATATAATTGATGATGATCCCAGAACTATTAGGGAGGCAGTAGATTCAGAGGATGGAAAAATCTAGAAGGAGGCCATGGTTGATGAAATGGCATCCTTGCATAAAAATGAGGCATGCGATCTGGTGGAGTTGCCGACTGGAAGGAAGCCCATTGGGAGAAAATGGGTGTTTAAGAAGAAGATGAATGTAGAAGGCAAGGTGGAGAAATACAAAGCTCGGTTGGTAGCAAAAGGTTATTCCCAGGTGCCAGGAATTGATTTTGGTGATATTTTTTCTCCTGTTGCCAAAGTTACTTCTATTAGATTAGTTTAATCTATTGCTACTGCATTTGCTTTTGAGGTAGAACAGATGGATGTGAAGACATCATTTCTTCACGGGGATATGGAAGAGGAGATCTACATGAAACAACTTGAAGGCTTTATGGTGAAGGGGAAGAAAGAACTAGTATGCAGGTTAAAGAAGTCTCTATATGGGTTAAAACAGTCACCAAGGATGTGGTATCAGAAATTTGATACCTACATACGGGGACTTTGCTTCACCAGAAGCAAGGAGGATCACTATGTTTATTTTAAATTAATTGGTGATTGTGTTATTTATTTGGTCTTGTATGTGGATGATATGTTGTTGATTGGAAATGTCAAAGAAATTATTGAAGATTTGAAGACCCAACTGTTCTCCAAATTCGACATGAAGGATCTTGGTGCTGCAAACTATATTTTGGGCATGGAAATTAAGAGAGATCGGGCAAAGAGGAAGCTCTGGTTAAACCAGACGAAGTATGTCGAGACTATATTGCAGAGGTTCAATATGCAGGCAGTAAAACGTTGAATGTTCCGATTCCCCGTAGGTACAAAGCTATTCTGGCTGGAATAAAAGGTCCTGCAAGACACAAGAAGAAGAGGAGGATATGTCTCGTGTTCCATATGCAAGTGTGGGCAGCCCGATGTATGCAATGGTTTGTAATAGACTAGACATTGCACATGTAGTGGGAGTATTGAGAAGGTTTATGTTAAACCCAGGGAAGGATCACTGGACAACAGTGAAGTGGGTTTTTAGATACTTGCATGGAACTAGTGATTATGGCTTGTGCTACGATGGAAGACCAGGATTGGAAAGAGTGTTGGAAATTCATGGTTTTGTTGATGTAGACTAGGCCGGATATCTGAACCAAAGAAGATCTACAATTGGGTATGTGTTTAGCCTATTTGGAGGTGCATTTAGTTGGATGAGTAAAAGACAGTCTGTAGTGGCTCTTTCAACTACAGACATTTCGAATACATAGCAATGCATCATGCAAGCAAGGAAGTAGTTTGGTTGCAGAGATTGTGTTCAAGTATGGGGTTGGTGTAGCAAGCTATAAAGATAGACTGTGATAGCCAAAGTGTAATTTACTTGGCTAAGAACCCTACTTATCATTCAAAGACAAAGCACATTGATGTTAAATATCACTTTGTGAGATATATGGTTGAGGCTAAAAGGGTGTTGCTAGTAAAGGTGGACACCTTGAAGAATGTTGTAGATGCATTGAGGAAGTCTGTAAGCACTCAGAAGTTCTCTTGGTGTAGAGAAACAATGGGTGTTGTAGAACTGGGCTAATGACTAAGCTCTCCTGTGGCCCCCTACGAAAAGAAAAAAACAAGTGGGAGAATGTTAGGTATGTGTTATATTCTTTCCATGAAAATTTTTTTGGTCCTTATTTTCCAGTGGGTGGATCCGCCCATGGTTTTTTGCATGGGTTTGCACATGGTTTTGGGGTACGATGGTTTTCAGCCCCTGGTATTTTGTAGATCCAGTCAAGGGAACTACGGTTATGTTCTGATCCAGGGTTAATGGATTGGGGTTTATGTATGCTTCGACATGTATATATATGTGTTGTAACACTAAAAGGAATATAATGAAAAATCAAACTGGTCGTTCCGATTTGGGATCTAGGGGAATATCTCTGTGTTTATTTATTTTATGTTTTATGCTCTCGCTACTGTTTATTTTCTATTTTTAAGATTCGTTTGCAAATAATTTCTGTACAGGGTTAAAACCTACACTTGGGAAGGCTTTAAAGAGGAACTATATCAGCATTTTCAAAGATACATGAACCATGTGGATTTGGAGGAGATACATGACTCAATGAAGGAGTTATTTCAGCCACCTCTTTCCTATTTTGGAATGAGAGGAGATATATCTATGCACCACTCCATTTGTATGAGGAGAAATTTTGGTGAAGAATATGCTTGTGTACGTAATGTTTTATTTTATGAACATATGCATTCTTTTACCATTTATATGCAAGCCATAGCTCCAAGGAGGAGCATTATTCCATATAAACTTCATGGCCAACTTTGGGCCATAAAAATTTCTAAACATGGCCACTCCCTTGGAGGACAAAGGGAGATTTTGTATCATTGTGGGTGCATTCCAAAAGTACCAAACATATCTCACACTTTCAGCCATGGTGAGATGACTTGGGCAGCAAGTAAGTGGTGGGGAAACCACTTACCATATCATTGTTTGAGGCAGTCAGGAGATTTGTTGCGCTGGTTCCACATGTGGGACTATGACCCACCTCCATTTGTGCAAATTTATGTTTGTTTTTACTTAGTTTTGATCCCATACATTGATGATGTATTTATACATTTTATGGGAATGTTTGGAGGGAGGATGGGAGAAATTTATGTGCCCTATGGGAGAAATATTCTCCATGTTCATTATGCTACATGTTTCAATGATAAAATTGGGCAAACCATGTTTGTTTCATTTGAACTATTGTCTCCTTGTGGGATGGATTATTTGCATCTCATGAGAACTTTGGAGGAGAAATTCATGGAGGGATGGATTGGTGAAAAATTAGCTTATGAGAGAATATTATCACATGTTGTTGTCACCAATGGAGGAGGAGAAGAGTTGCAACACTCACCTTGTCAGTTTCTTGAGGACAAGCAACATTTGGGAAGGGAGGATTGTAATATTCCCAATTAGCCATGAGCTAGTTGGAATATTAAATTTTGTTTTATTGATTTGTTTAAATGAATAAGAGGACAATGGAGGTCCAAAATTCTCCTTAATAATGAATAAATCAATGCCAATATGAAAGAGATATATCTTGGCGGCTTAATTGAGCACTCTTAGGTGTGAAAAGGGGCTAGAACACCTTGACTAGGTCAACCTTGACCAAATCAACAACGTTGTCATGGAGGAGTGGTCATCAATGAAAGACAACGTAGTTTTAAATGGAGATGATTTGTGTGGAAGTAGTGCTACTATTAGATGGGGCTTAGGGTTTGCAAGCTCATATCTTATTTAAGGAAGAGGATGGCAGCCATATTGATTAGGTATGTTGAGATATGATTTTCTGAATATATGGTATGTTTAGACATATATCTTTCTCTTGCTGTTTAGCTGAGATAGAGTGTTGTTTAGCACAGGGTGTTCCTGATCGGGAATACCACCTCTTCCATTTAGAAGCTATTGGAGGAGTCTTGTACTACATTGTCCACTACCAGGATTAAGGCCAAGCTTCATATTTCATTTACAACGTAGATCCTCTTGAGGGTTTGGTTGTTTTGCAGGTTACAACAATTGGAGACTAGATCTCTAGATTTGGGTCATTTCATTGCTCATTTTTAGTGGAGGAGGCTTCCTTTCCATTGGGAGGACAGTGAGGAAGGCCCTTGAACATATTTTCATATCTTGGCATTAGGGAAACCTTTTCTTCAATCCTACAGCACAATTTACTTCCAGATCTCTATTATTTCTGTAGGAGGAGTTGCAAGGTGGATTAGCACACAATTTGGAGAGTTGATTTTCTATTGAAGGGGATCTGCCTTTCACTTAGAGGATCTATTGGAGGAGGCTATTGTAATGATCATATTAAATCAGCCACACTTTCCAAATCTATATTTTGCAGTGGACCTTTAGCCTTAGGGCCTAGATCCCCATCTTGTACATGGTGTTTTGCTGAAAACCCTTGAGGGGTTCTTCAAAGGAGGATGTATAGTGCTCAGATCTCTATTGTATCTATCTTTTGAGGCACAGATCAGCCCTAGATCTAATGTATAATCATCTTCTATAGCAGAGCTTTTAAAACAACGCTATAAGTTTCTTCCAGCTTTTATATATAGTAGTAGCACCTCATTTTGAGGGATTTTGTCCATTGGAGGCTTGTACTTTCTTGTTGTGTACCTTATGGCCCATTATTTATGCATATTTTTCTATTGTTATAACATATGAAAGGTCTCCTTATTGGCCTCTTGCTTTTAAATGTTGATTTACACTATTGTTCCAGCATTTTGCACTATATTCCTGCTTTTCCCATTTGGGAATATTATAGGGATCCATTATCATGTTTTTCTCTGGCCCATGTTTATGCCAGCATGTACTATATAGTTCAGTCCCTTGTTTACTCGACGCATCATTATTCTTTTTTCTTTGCTATCTCGGCGGGCATAGGTATGCCTCCCTCGCCTCATGTAGAACAAGTACCCACTCATAAAATATACTTTTCACACCTGTAAGTCTCGCCTCCTCAGGGTCTTGTCCTCTAGCGCTTTATTCTACCTTGTATTTCTCTCTCTCTCTGACTCTCCCTTTGGTGTCTACTGATTGAGTTCTTATAGCGTACTTCGGTCATACGATTGGCTCCTAACACTCGCACACTGGTGGGCAATCTGTTACACCAATTTTTGGTCATCTAACCTATTACTATTAGATGGAATAAAGTATACCATGTAAGACCAATTTTACCATAGTAAAATTTCTTTCACTATGAAAAATAACTTAGTAATCCATAATTTATTAAGTTGTTACTGGTCTAAATAGGAAACCCCATGAGGAATAATTGAATAAATCCTTATTTGTTTGATTTTCCTCAAGGGATAATTAGCCAATGTTTAATTAATATTCTTGGTCATATTTAACACAAAACAGAAAAATTAATTAGATAAAGCATTATTTATCTTATTATTATTTTCTAGGAATAATTATTTAAAACATTGTTTAAATAATATTCCTTGTTAAATTTGACTAAATCATTTATCAATAATTGAATAAATCACTATTTATTTAATTATTAATCAACCACATTCTTAAAATAATAAATGAATTATTTATTTATTTATTATTTACAAATAAAGGGATTTTACCAAATTCAAATTCTTTTTCCCTCCAACAAAAATAATAAAACATTCCATAAAAGTATGATCTAGATTTGGTTAATAATATTTTAATTATGCACCAATATCTAGAATAACTCAATATTTTGTTATAAATAGAAGGGTTTTTCGATTCATTCATTACCTTTTGTTGCCTAAAGATCACTCTAGATCTATACTTTTGGTCTGACTTTGATCCTCCATCATTGCCATATTTTTCTTCCTTTTTTCTTGTGAGCTCCCCTTGAGTTCCATTTTTGTCTAGGTTTTTTGCACCATAAAGAGAGAGAGATCTTAGATCTAAAGCACTGAGGACATACATGAACCCATCCCTTTGAGGGGGTCTGCTAACATCTTTCTATGTTCCCTTCCCAGGTGTCATAATACAAAAATTCTTTAAAAACATTCTTGCCTTGTTCATTGGATGCATGGAGCAACTCTTGATTTTATTTGCTGTTTAATTTCTTTAACTAGATAGTTCTGGATTTCTGTAGAATTTATTCTGATCACTAACTGTAAGGAAATTGACAGCCATCTTTGATGTTAGAGTTGTTTGTTATGCATAGCTAAAGTGAGTTTTTTTCGTACGCTTGCGATTAGAATTCACACTAACAACTCCTCCTCCCTAATTTTCCATAATCGATTGACGTTGAAGCTCCTCATTCATTAATCTAATCCTAAATTAATCAAACCTCAAGGACTCTATAAATTTTGAAGTGCTCATAGCTACTATCGAATTCTCCCAAATATTTGGCATGGAGCACATGAGTAGGATGTATCTGATTTCATTATACATAAAAAATTTTATGGAGAAAAAATAATTGGTAATTATGTTAAATTCATTTAAATTCTCTTCAACTAAAGTACCCACCTTCATCTTGAGGTTATATATATTTTTCATTAAGTAATGTTTGTTTGATGACACATTTTTCCCATACACATCATGTGGCTCTTTCCAATATTCATATGCCATCGATGAGGGTTTCTTTGCTACTCCCTCAATTGGAAAATACTTATCCTTCAAAATCAGTATATCATCCATCTTTGATTTCCATAGGGTGAAATTAATACCACTAAAATTCTCCATGTAACTTAGAACCATTTTCTCTATGTTCGACATGAACAAACTCAAGAAATAACCTAGCGCTAGTCAATTAGTCCCCATGCATATGAGAATACGGGAATTCCTAGTGATGTCGTACCCCTCTATATTCTTGTAGGCCTCAGCTACTAATTTAGGTAGAATTAAGGGAGTTAATGAGTGTAGCCTACATGTTTCCTTCACCACTATTTGTAGGAATGTATATTTTTTGAGGGATAACTCCTTTAATTTCTTCTAATTATATCCCATCACAAACAACAAACAACCTGGTGCTTTGATACTAGTTATTAGAAGGAACAAGGAGATCACCCTATTCCTCTTTTCGTTGACCTGAAACCCATATATTAACACATCAACTAAATAGGGACATTTAAATCCATGGTACTTAGAGATAGGGAAGCATAATGGTACAATATTTAGATATAGAGGAACATGGTAATAATAACATAGAAAGAAACAAATTTTGTATATTCAATCCAATTTATTTTACTATTGCTCATATAAAAAAAAACAATTTACATAAATAGTGGTGCGATCATATGCTGGGAGGATGAGGCATCTAGAGCCTTACAAGGAAATATCCATACAATTCCACAGATAGCATTTTCCATAACCTTATAGGCATTTAACGCACAAGAAAAATATCCTAGGTACCATCAAGACTACTTTTGATGGTAAATGCATGAGTATTCACTGAATAATAATTATAACTCCTTTACACAAGTTCTAGAGACATGATTTTTTTTTCAAAATTAACCAACTTAGATATTTATTTGTTCCTCTTTATGACTATTAACATGCGTTGTAAATATTTTTATATTGACAATACTTTTTTTTTTTTTTTTTTAAATTTTCCTACCAAAACATGGATGACTACCGCAATACTATTAGATAAAGAATTAATACAATATCTTTTAATTTAACTTCTTCTTCAAAATGCGATTGAATAATTTTGTCAATATGTCCATCTCCACATACATGATTTAATGGATAAGTTGAAGAGGAAACATACAAAGGGGAGAGTTCTGGAGCCGGGCGAAACCCTAGTGATCAGGATGGGATGAAATAAGTTAGCAGCTACCATGGGGCTGCTAAAGAGCACAGGCAGCTTCCGACAGGTGGGGTATTGGAAGGAAGGTGCATGACAGGAAGGTGGAGGTATGGGTGGCAGACACATAAGTTATTGGACAGCGTGCGGATGGAGTTACAGACTTCAGATGTTTTTTTCTGGCTTTATTCTAATCCTTGGTTAATCATCCGTTTTACTTTGCATAGGCTTTGGTTTTTTCCTTTTTACTGCGCATTTTAGTTGAAGGGGTTTCGGAGGAGGAAGCTAACAGTTTCTGGTGGGGAGGCAGAGATCCAAGAGGTTTATCTCTATATTTTTAGGTTAGCAGGGATGGTCAATGGGTCGAAGCATGTTGAGGTAGATCCAAAACCTGAGGATTTACTCACAATGTGGGGAATGGATATAATTGAGTTAAATTTGAAAGGGTTTGCTGGGACAGAGGTAGGAAAGGTGGGAAAACCTGGAGGCTTGGGTGTGGGCAATAGGACATTCAGCGTCCCCACACAGTCTGTGAGGCCGTTAAAGGCTATGGTAGTATATTCCAACTCAATGCAAGCGGTTACACTGTTTGAAAATGAGGGTTTCGGTTCAGGCGGTGTACAATAGAGTTTTTTTCGGACAAAGGGGAGTTATGTGGAAGAATCTAACAATTTGGCTCTTTCTAGAGGTTTGGAAGACATATTGGCAAGTTGTGGCTTGCTAAAGAAGGTGGATTCAAAGCAGGAGCTCAAAAGGGTAGGTTACGGTTACAGTTCTAGAGGGGTTGTTGCATCAGGACTGCTGGGGGTCTTGGGTTTCTTGGAAGAAGAACATAGATCTCAGGCGGTTGTTATGGCAGAAGAGGATCTAAGGTGGTTAGTGACTCAAATCGAAACTGAAGGAAGGAACAAACCAGAGGGTTTTTGTAAAGAATCAAGGCCTCTCTCGAAATAATTTCAGGGCACAAGGTTGGCATCTCAAGATGGAAACCATAACAGGAAAGAGGCAAGGGGTCCTGGGAGGATAGGCTTGTAGGAAGTTGAAGGAAAAGTGAGCCGTGTTGGAAGCTTAAGGGTCTAAAGCGACTCAGAACCAGGGGATCTCTAAAAACCTATCGGACAGTGAGCCAAACCTCTCTAACCCTTCATGGAATAAAGCTAGAGTGATGAGGATGAACGATCTGGTACCAAATTTAGTTTTTGGTATTGATCTAACCATTGACAAGGAAATGGACACTTCATAATGCACCCTAGTAGGGAAAGGCAAATAAATGAAGGTCATGGCTCCGTTCTTGAAGGAATGGGCAGAGAAAACTTGGAAGGCAGGGCCTGATCCGAGCTTTGAAGTCTGTATTTTAGCAAATGGATGGTTTATGGTTAGGTTGAAAAGCAAGGAAATGGATACTTGGGTTGTGGAATAGAACTCGGGCTTTGGAAGATCTCCGATCCTTTTTAAGGGATGGCACCCACTCTTTGATTCGCAAAGGGAGAAGCTAGCTAATCTACCCATTTGGGTCAAGCTTCCAGGGCTCCCTCAGCCTCTCTAGACTCTAAATGTTTTCAGGGATATTGCAAATTTTCTTGGCCATTTCTTGGAGGCGGATATGTCATTTATTCAAATGTGTGATCAGGGGACTGCAATGATACTGGTCTGATTAAATCCCCAAGAGGTTTTATCAGAGGCCATTCAGCTTCACTATTGGAACTAGTCATTTATCCAAGCCTTAGACTATGAGAAAATATCGTTCAGTTGTCATCGATGCCACCATTATGGTCACTTGGCCAAATAATGTTCTCTGGGGATCAGGCGAAATAAAAAACCATTCAAAGGGAAGGCTCAGCACCCCTAGGGAAGGAAATTAGGAGGAGGCAATGGGGATTCAGATGTGGTCTTTAAGGAAGGATCCCTTCTCTCTGAGGAGACTTTGGATGACCTGGAGGCTAAAGAGGGTGGTGATGTTTTGATGGAGGAAGAAGGGGAAGGAGGAAAGATGAGTGCGGAGGCCTCCCATGCTTTGGAGCCCGTGCTTGATGCCAAAGATTCTAAGGAGCCTCGTTGGGCAGGTATTGCTCTTTTTGCCCCATTTCTCTTTGTTTTTCTCAAACTTATAATGTTGTGTGCTCTGAACTTGGTCCTTCCAGGCCTTTCCTGTTCTTCAGTCATCTGACATCCCTGCATGTGTGGAACCATCCCTTGATAGTGTCATCACATCCATACCATATTTAACTGCATATATGAGCCATATCACCCCATTAGCCTCCTCTAAAAATTTGTTGGCAGCAGAAGCTCATAGACCTTATAATCTGGGGGGGGGGTAGAAAAATCTTGAAAACATTTTGGATATTGTGGGAGGGTTGGGAAATCTCTCTGCCTCAAGTTCTGGCCCAAATCTGAGAGGGTGTAAAGAAAACCTATCTAAAGATCTATTAAAATAAAAGTTGGACATCGTTGATGGGAAGAAAATATCTATCATGGGGGCACTTAGAGCAACGAAAGCCCAGGGTCAGGTTATCAAATGATCGTGTTATCATTGAAATCTAGGGGTTTAGCTAGTAAGCCTAAAAAAATAGCTATATGGACCGAATATCATAATCCTATAGGAAACTTTGGGAGCAGGAGTAGAGGTGGTTGAGCTGCTACGGAGCCTGTGCCCAGGGTGGGTCTTTATGGGTTTGGATGCGAGTGGAAGATCTGGGGGACTAGCGGTGGGCTACAAAGCCAGCAAAATGAAACTTTTAAACTCTTGGGGTAGGGATCATGTTTTGGTTGCTAAAGTTTATTCTTTGGAACTATGTTCCTCCTTTCTGATTATGAAAATTTATGGCCCTTTCCTAGAGAGGGAAAGATTCTGGAGCAATTTATTGATGGGGAATTTCATGAATGACCCCAATCTCATTATAGGGGGAGACTTAAATTTTTCTCTAGGGAAAGATGAATCTTTGGGGCCGAATTCAAGGGTTGATCCCCTTTCTGATTTTTTCTCTACAAAAATAATAGAGGGGCACTTAGTAGACATCAACCTTGTTAAAATTCAGCCTACCTGGTATAATAGAAGGATTGGAGAAGCCATATTGGAAAAGCGGCTAGACAGATTTTTACTAAATGAAAATTTGGTGGAGAGGTTTCAAGCTTTTAGGCAGTGGGTTGCAGAGGGAGGGGACTCTGATCATCTCCCAATTCTTCTTGAAATAAAAGGTAGGCTTGACAAACCAGGGGCTCCTTTCAAATTTAACCCTGGATGGCTCAAAGAAGACTCCTACAAGGTGCTTTTTAAATTCACTTGGAGGTCAGGGGGGGCTTTTGAACCTCTGTCCAAAGCTGGCCATTTTTAGGAAAACCTTAAAAGTATGAAGAAAGTGACAATCCTTTGGGCCAAACAAAGAAGAGAGGAGCAGGAGGAGATATTGAAGTGGATAGGAGAAGAATTGGATAGATTGGAAAGCCTGGAGAATGATAGTTATGAATCGGGTCAGAAGAGGGATAGTATTCTTTCTGTAATATCCCCAAATTGGGGTTACTAGCAAGGCATGCCTGAAAAATGAATTTTCCAGGAATGCATGCTATAGAAAACAATATTATCCCTTGTATATCTTAGATCTGATAATATAATATCCAAATCCAAGAGGAAATCAGAAACCAAGAAAACTAGGTGAGATAAACAAGCCTCTCACACCTAGAATGGTTGGAAAATGCCTAGTAATAGGACTGCAGCAATATGTAAACACAATTCTAGAGTTGTAGTAAGATATTAACTCAAGGAATGTGTCAAGAAACACATTAACATCAGTTGATGTCTCAGCAGCAACTTGTACTTCCTTTTATGATCCAAAAAGTGGGGAAAAACAACGATTTAAGCCCTAAAAAGGTTAATTTCAGAGATCTACGTAAAAACAGAGGAAATTGATAGTTGGATCCATTATAATATGTTATAGGGGACTCACATATCAAATTTCAACAAAAAAAATCACTCTAGCTATGTTAAACAGATCTCCCAGTCCCGGTATGGCTTAAAAAGGCCCAAACCCCATGACTTAGCTAATGTAGAATTTGTTGAAGCCTTCACAGCATATTTTTCAGAGGTTTTATGATGAAATATTATGAAAACAGAAAATATGGAGTGTATTTGATCATATCATAAAGCAAAATGGAGTATCAGCCTCTTTTACACATTTTATAAATGACCCAGCAAGGGTTTCCTGAAAGTACAAGTGTAAGAATGACAGATCTGCAGAATATGGATCTGGAAAACGTAGTACACTACATCTCTATAAGGAAATATCTGAATAATAAATGTGATAGAATAATAATGATGTAAAAATATTTCCGGGAGAAGGGTTGGCCCTTCCTCCAAGGAACAAGCTCAAAAGCAAGGGTATAAACCCTGCTACTGCAACACTGAATAGAATAACGAAGTTCCTGCAAATAACTATGCTGGAAGAGATGGAGAATATATTGGCCACATGCCAAGATCTGAATATCAGCCCAAATAGCTAATACACTCTTCCAGGAGGATAAAAGACTCACTCACAGAGAACAGGCACTAGTATAATCTAGATCTGAGCAGATCTAGTCTCCACTTGCTGTAGCTCACTGAAACAAGTAAACCTCAACAGGATTTAGGCTGTCTAAGGGAGATGGAGCTTGGCCATATGCCTAATAGTGGAAGAGAAGTACAATGCCCTCCAAGAGCTACTCAATGTAAGGAGAGAGAATCCCTAAACAGGAAATCCTCACAAGTCTCTGCTAAAAAACCAAGAGAACTCGAATTGTCTAAACAGACATCAAAATCAAATATCATGAACAACCTTCTCTTGAGCCTTCCCCTTCCTTTTATAATATTAAAGGTTGGTAAACCCTAAACCACGTTCAAAACTCTAGCTCCTTTCACATGAAGATCCTCCATCTAAAACTGCGCTGATCAACAAAGAGGTTCAATGCATCTGGACAGTGTTGTGATTTGGTCTTGTTGACCCATACAATCTCCTCAATACTTGTTCACATACAAGTGTATTTTATTGAGACAACCCTAATTTGCCTCTGTTCACATTGGGCATTGATTTATTTTGATGTTTTTAGGAGTTTACATGTCCTCCTTTACATTTTATTCATCAATTAAGAAAATAAAAACAAAATGAAATATTCCTATTAGCTTGGGCTAATTAGGAATATTACAGTCCTCCCCTCCAAAAACGTTGCTTGCCCTCAAGCAACTAATAAGGTGAGTGCTGCAAATTCTCCCATGTTCCTATTAGAAAATGAACTGCAGAAAATGCGGGAATCTCCTTCCTAAAAGGACACATTCAAACCATGTGCCTCACTCAACATCATGTCTCCCATCAAGATAAAAACAACACCAGCAAGTGGGATCATGATTGGCATCAAAACAGGGGAATTACTGATGGTTTCATGAGGTGCTAGAAGGGACCAACAGTTTCCCAAGTGGTGACAGCGTAGTTTTTCAAACTGCTGCTTTAGAAAAATACATGGCAAATTGTTTCTTGATACATGGTTAATCATCTGGATCAAATGAACATACATGTAATGAAAAAAAATCTGCCCAAGGCCACATAAGAGATGGCTATCTCCATCATATGGTTTGGCCCAACATTGGTCATGGAGCAAAATCAAGAGCTTGCTTACTTCTAGAGCAATGCACTGCCAAGAGATGGTAAGAGCATGCAAATATTGTGTTGCACAAACAAAGCTCTCACCATATGTTGGAATTAAGAAGACACATGGATGTATGAATGGATCCTCCATAGTAGTTGGTGCACTTCCATGAAGAGAAATGAACCATGTGCTGCCTATAAACCCTCTCCCTCATGCTTGGAAACCCAAGACAAGAAGAGTACATCATAGTAATAGATGTCCCCATCTACTATATCATCTTCCTTATCGCCTCTTTTCCCATCAAGTGCATCAAGTGCGAAGTGATCCTGGGGATACTCCATCAATAAACCCCAGCTCCAAAGTGGCAACGCTGTTGGCCTATGCAAATAGGCTCCCTCCAAATCACGGCGCCAATATTTGACATGCAGAATGTCAAAGGCATCTCCCATAATGCTGCTACACATAAGAAGTCTCTCCCATGGGGAAAGTACCTCTTGAAAATCTAAGGCCAAGGAGTAGCCCCTTTGCTCTGTGATAGTGCCATCTTCTACTCCTGCAACATCATGAAAACTATGAGAGAAAATCTGCCCTTTCTCTCCCAAGAACATCCCAAGAAACAAAATCTTTTGCTGCCTCCTCATACTTCCATCATCCAAATCATGTAGTGAAAAAATGGTGATTGAAATGAAGGATGTTATGTCAACACAATGTGTCCATACTCCTTGCTTCCCCATGATGCAAGTATGCTGCCACATACCCTTGGAAAGAGGATGATGACCAAAATCTTTCAAGAGTAACCAATGCAACCAAGCCTCCTGCTGCCCATTATCATAGATTTGCAAGTAGCTTTCCAGCTCATTGCTCATCATCCACACCCACCCCTACACATGTGGGTGCCTTCCATCTTGTTCTTCCTTAGTACTCTCCCAAGGAAGACTATCAGTCTCCCAAATCAGATTTCTACTCTTGCATTGCATGGGATGTTGAAATGCAATCTTCTCAAGGATTAATTTGATCCCATAAGGGCCCAAATAGGTGGTAGGCAAAAACCTCCCATCATGATGTGTATGGCTCAAGAAGTGTCCAACACAAACATGAGATATGTTATCCATCCGAAGATGTCCTCTATCATCTATATGTTCCTCCTTGAATCCATGAAGATCCAAGTGTGAGAAGGAAAGAGCCTACTCATATTTTTGAATAACTTTTCAATTCATGATGTGTTGAAGTGCACCTCCAATGAAATCTCTCCATGAGATTTCCTCCTCATGCATGGCCTCCAAAAACCAAAGAGCCCTTGGATCTGCTGCAGGTAGAAGTTTCTCTTTGAGATGGGGAGTGCTCATTGAGAAAGTGTCATCTAGAAAGGAGAAAGGTTTTCTCACTTCAAGATGTATACCATCTACCATTCCTTCCTTCATTGCTTCATGAATGAAGCTACCATGTGAATGCTCCCATAAGGCATGGGTCCTCTTTTCTTCATCACTACCTTTGTACAGTGCAGTGCAATTCTGTTGCTCTAAATCAGCAACATGCAAAGATGTATATCCCTTCATATGATTTGCTGAAATGAAAAGAGATGGAAATTCAAGCATACCTTGGTGAGATGTAGAAGCAAGAGCTCCTTCCTCAACTATGTTGCCTCCCTCCACTGCTAAACACGAAGGCTGCTCCTCCAATGTTGTGACAACACTGGTATATGCTTCCTCAAGTGGTGGTGAGGGCCTCTCTTCCTCTGATATTTCTTTTCCAAATGCTTCAATCAGTCTTTGAGAAAACTCAGCAAGAGTAGATACCCTTGCATGGCTCAAATGGCTGAACCACCAAACATTTGCTTCACCTTCAAGGTGCAGCGCTGCAATCTCAACAACCTCTCTCTCTACTACTGGATGTAGTAGGAAGAAAGCCTCTAGTTTCATCACCCAAGTCTTTGTTGCACATTTGAGTAATCCATCAAAAGTGGGAAATAGAAACCTATTGCCTCTCATTATCCCATAGTTGTAAGGTCTCTTCCCTTCCTCTAGCTGAATGAACTGTGGTAAAGCTAGAGTCTCCTTGAAGGCTCTAGATTTAGCTTTGTATTCAGAAAGGTATTCACTTAGAATCTTAGATTCTAAATTCCCTTCATTCCTCTGGTCTTCCCCTATTTGAGAATAGGAAGTGCATGGCTCTTCCTTTTCTTGAAACTCTCTAGGAATTTCACTGCATCTCTTCTTCTTTGTCTGCTCAACCTCCTTGGAGAGGTTCTTCTTGGATCTAAAAACTGATGAGAGTAATCTCATCCTCTCCATCATTTTTTTCTCTAATTCTTATTTTTATTCTTCTGATAGCTGGATCTCATAGGCTGAGCTAGAGATCATGCTTTGATACCACTGTAATATCCCCAAATTGGGATTACTAGCAAGGCATGCCTGAAAAACACATTTTTCAGGAATGTATGCTACAAAAAACAAGATTATCCCTTTTATTTCTTATATCTAATAATATAAAATCCAAATCCAAGAGGAAATAAGAAACCAAGCAAACTAGGTGAGATAAACAAGCCTCTCACACCTAGAATGGCCGGAAAATGCCCAATAATGGGACTGCAGCAATATGTAAACATAATTTTGGATCTGAAGCAAGCTATTAACTCAAGTAATGTGTCAAGAAACACATTAACATCAGTTTTTTTCTCAGCAGCAACTTGTACTTCCTTTTATGATCCAAAAAGTGGGGAAAAACAATGATTTAAGCCCTAAAAAGGTTAATTTTAGAGATCTGAGTAAAAACAGAGGAAATTGATGGTTTTATCCCTTATAATATGTTATAGGGGACTCAAATATCAAATTTCATCAAAATAAAATCACTCTAGCTATGTTAAACAGATCTCCCAGTCCCGGTATGGTTTAAAAAGGCCCAAATCCCATGACTTAGCTAATGCAGAATTTGCTGAAGCCTTCACAACGTATTTTTTAGAGGTTTTATGATAAAATATTATGGAAACAGAAAATATGGAGTTTTTTTCATCAAATAATAAATAAAAATGGAGTATCAACCTCTTTTACACATTTTATAAATGACCCGGCAAGGGTTTCCTGAGAGTACAAGTGTAAGAATGACATATCTGTAGAATATGGATATGGAAAAAATAGTACACTACAGCTCTATAAGGAAATATCTGAATAATACATGTGATAGAATAAGAATTATGTACAAAGCTTTCTGGGAGAAGGGTTGGCCCTTCCTCCAAGGAACAAGCTCAAAAGCAAGGGTATAAACCTTGCTACTGCAACACTGAATAGAATAACGTAGTTCCTGCAAATAAATATGCTAGAAGAGATGGAGAATATATTTTCCACATGCCAAGATCTGAATATCAGCCCAAACAGCTAATACACTCTTCCAGGAGGATAAAATACTCACTCACTGAGAAGAGGCACTAGTATAATCTAGATCTGACCAGATCTAGTCTCCACTTGCTGCAGCTCACTGAAACAAGTAAACCTCAATAGGATTTACGTTGTCTAATGGAGATGTAGCTTGGCCATATTCCTGATATTGGAAGAGAATTACAATTCCCTCCAAGAGCTACTCAATGTAAGGAGAGAGAATCCCTAAACAAGAAATCCTCACACAAGTCTCTGTTAAACAGCTAAGAGAACTCGAATTGTCTAAATAGACATCAAAATCAAATATCATGAACAACCTTCTCTTGAGCCTTCCCCTTCCTTTTATAAGATGAGAGCTTGGGAAACCCTAAACCACCTTCAAAACTCTAGCTCATTTCACATGAAGATCCTCCATTGAAAACTGTGCTGATCAACAAGGAGGTTCAATGCATCTGGACAGTGTTGTGATTTGGTCCTGTAGACCCAGTCAATCTCCTCAATCCTTGTTCACATACAAGGGTATTTTATTGAGAAAACCCTGATTTTCCTCTGTTCACATTGGGCATTTATTTATTTTGATGTTTTTATGATTTTACATGTCCTCCTTTACATTTTATTCATCAATTAAGAAAATCAAAACAAAATGAAATATTCCTATTAGCTTGGGCTAATTAGGAATATTACACTTTCTCTAAAATTTGAAAGAAGAAAGATTATTTTAAACAAGGAGGAACAATGGAGATTAAAAATCCAAGCCATTTGGCTGGCTTCAGGGGATGAAAACAAAAAATTCTTTCAAAATTTTGCGAAAGGAAGAAGAAATGCTAACACTATATGGGGGATGAGGAAGGAGGATGAAGAGGTGGCTAAATCTTTCCCATAACTAACTAGTTTGGGCAAGGATCATTTTAGAAGGATTTTTAAGGCCCCTTTGGAGGTATCCATAGCTGAGGTAGTAAGGGTGGCCCAAATCTTCCTAGGCTAGGTGGATGATGAGGACAATCAATGTCTGACTAGGCAGGTGTCAAGGGAGGAAGTGGAAGAGACCGTAAAGACTATGCAGAAGGAAAAAAGTCTGGGCCCGGACGGATGGATAGTGGAGTTCTTCCAACACTTCTTTGAAGATTTGGGAGATGAGATAATGACAGTGGTGGAGGAATATAGAAGGAAAGGAGATATTTTCGAACCACTAAACTCCACCTTTATTACTCTTATTTCGAAGCGAGATGAGCCAAATTCCTTTGATGATTTCAGGCCGATCTCTCTCTGTAATATTTTGTATAAGATTATATCAAAAGTAATTACTGTCAGACTAAAGCCGATACTCTCAAAGAATGTTTTGAAGGAGAAATTTGGTTTCCTTGAAGGTAGACAGATCCATGAAGCTATTAGAGTGGCCCAGGAGACACTCCATAGAATCAGAAGAGATGGAAGGAAAGGGTTGATCATAAAGATTTATCTGGAAAAATCATATGATAAAATCAGCTGGATGTACCTTAGATTTCTCTTAACTCATCTTGGTTTTTACATTTGTTTTATTAAATGGGTGATGAGTTGTATTACCAATATCAATTTTGCGGTCCTCATTAATGGGGCTACCTCTCCTTTTTTCAAGAGTCACAGGGGATTGAGACAGGGATGTCCTTTATCACCTTTTCTCTTTCTTTTAGCAGCTGAAGGTTTGAGACAGTTGATCACTGATGCAAAAAGGAGGGATGAATTCAAAGTGATAGAGGTTTCCATCAATTTTCAGATCACACACCTCCTCTTTGTAGATGATATACTTGTTTTCAGTAGTGGCAGTCAAAGGGAGACCAGGGCGCTCAAACAAATCATTGACCTTTTTTTGAAGGAAACATGGATGAGTATCAACTTTGGAAAATCAATTATCATTACAGAAGGGCTCCCGGGAGAAGATATCGAAAGAACAACAGAGGAGCTCCCCTTTCAGGTGAAAGGCCTTGAAGACAGTCTGAAATATCTAGGATTTATTTTAAAGCCAGATTCTTATAAAACGTTGGACTGTCTATGGTCAGTAACTAAGATAGAAAAGTGAATATCACATTCGATATTTCAGTACTGGATATCAAGAGCTGGAAGAATGGTACTGATTAAATAAATTCTTTTGGCTATCCTATTTTATTGGGCCCTTCTGGCTTGGGTTCCAAGGAATATCCTATCAAAGGTGCAAAATCTGTGCAAAAAAATTTTGTGGGCAGGATCGAAGGAGGAGAAGGTTATGCCATGGGTGGCATGGGACATGATTGCAAGGCCAAAATAATGGGGAGGGTGGGGAATAAATACCTTCCGTCTTTTGTTTCCTCATTGGTGGCCAAAATGGGATGGAGGATACTTTATAAAGACTCTTAATGGTCTTAGGTTATGAAGAGAAAGTATATTGATCCTTTGGATATTTCAGACTAGGCTCGAGACGCCCAGAAAAAACCGTTTAAATCTTTAGTGGTGTGGAAGGTGATTTTTTTAGTGTGTTTGGTGCACGTATGTATGAAATCACACCAACTTAAGGGGTGTGGTTTACCCACTTAAGTTATTGGTAACAGGCAGAAAAAGAAGTGGAGTCAAGCAAGCTAGTGGAACAAGCTAGAATCATAAACATACAAGATAGAGAAATAGCATGCATATATAAACTAAAACTAAACTAAAACTAAAACAAATAAACACAAGCTCTGAATAGAGTCAAACAACTGCAATAATCCGAACGATGGCTCTTCGGCCCCTCTTATTGAGTGCTGGTAGGAAATGAGGATGAAACTTTAACCCTCTTACTAAAGGGCCCCTATAACATGGGTTCTAAGTCCCGATGCAAGGATTTTTTTATTCCCAAGCTTGCCTCGGTGCAAAGTCTCCCTCTCTACTGTGGTGGACTAAACTTGTTGGGTGGCCAACAATTGATTCCCCTCTATCTTCAACTCCGGATCACACACTGCTGGTATTGCTTGGGAAATTTTGGCCAGCATAACAATGTGTTCACAAATTCTTCATCTCATGGTGGCCTTATATAGGATAATTCAAATCCTCCTTCCCTCTCTTGGTACATTATGGATGGTGACCCAAGAGAGGGGGATAATTTCTTTGTGTGCTACAAATATTCCATTGTGTTCTCACTTGATGTTTAAGGAGGCTTTGGTGGCTATCCTTAGGCGACTTCAAGTGAGGAATCACTGTCCTGGAGTGTGCTTTTTTTTGGTCCTGGAAAGTGACTTTCACCACTCCCAGGATTGGATGCATTTCGGGTCAGAAGGCGGGAAAAGGTGCTCTTCATGAAGGATTATGCGCGCAAAAGCATTTATGAGTTTCTCAAATTTGATTTTTCCTCAGACCTTAGATATTTTTAAATACTTTCTAGATTCTCTAATGTCTTTCAGCCCTATAAATCCTTCTGCTTGACATTAAATAATGTCATCTTCTGCTTGTACAATTTTCCAGTGTTAACAGTTGCCCCCTATTGTGTGAGGTCTACAAAGAACTGTATAGCTGAAATACATTATAGTTTCTTTTCTATATATTGTGCATAGAGAGAGAGGGACCCGCGTGAAGCTTGGAATTGGAAACACCCTGCACCGATTCCAAGAATGACCATGTCCTACGGGACCCCTGTAAGAAAATATAATACAATACATATACAAATTTTCTATGAGGCGGGCATGTCCCATGCTCATGATGTTGTGGCTAGTTAAACAAATCTATTTGACAGATACATGTTCTGTCTGTGTCACTGATACGGTAGTGATCTGGTGGTTGCCAACGATCTCCAGGGCATTTTTTCTTTAACAATAGGCAGAATGCGGTACCTATATGCATAAAATTGGTATGGAATATAACTACGCATTATACGCATAGGTGCTGGCTGGTACCTTCCCGTGTAAGCATTTTTGAAAGAGACGCTTATGAAGGCACGGGTCTTCGACGAATTTGATCAAAGTGCAATGGTTGTAAGGTACGATACCATCTTGACATGAAATATTTTGTTGTAGTCGAATGTTAGGAGGATCGATGACATCTATGGAAAATGATGTCTCCCACAGTGCCACCCGAGGATGCCCCTTTTATGGAGAGGGGTGATCCGAGGTACTGCTTCCTTTTTGGAAAATAGGTGTCGAAGTCGACAAAAAGGAAGCCTCAACCGAATGAGGGGTCACTAACATGAGGGGTCAGGGCCCTGGAGGTGATGGGTTTAACATAGACATGTTGGCAAGGGGTGACTAAAAACTGATGATGGGGATTCAGTGGCCCGAGGTCAGAGTATACTAAGTAGCTTGGCGGTAATCATAGTTATTTCTGATGGGGAAATCCCTGGAGTCAGTAGGACTTCCAAGGTGGGTATAAACTGGCTATGAATGTCATGGTGGCTTGTGCGTGGGGATGTAATACACCGACAAAGGGTGCTCAGGGACTACTGTCATGGGAGAAAAAGATGAATGAGAAGGTGGGGGACATAGTGCACTGTTTGCGATCTTTGTACACTTACCAAAAGAATAAAATAATGGGGTTTGGTTTGTAAAAAACACAGAGACAGGTACCCCAAAACATGAAATTTTTCGCTCACTGATGTTGTGAGGAAGGTGTTTTGTTGAGGGTGGGGGTCCCATTGGTTGGTCTCATGTGTCGGGTTGATGAAGCAGATGAAAAAGTATCGCAGATGGGATTATGCTGGTGTAGGTATGGTGGGCCAAATGCGAGGCACAGTAGTGTGCTTTTGATCTACTTATACAACCTGGTCATCCGGGAAGGGGGTTTTAGTTTGTATGGTAAAACTTGACCTGTGTGCATGGTGGATGGATGGGAATGAGGTGCTTCCCGGACTAAAGTGGTATGGCGATGGCTTCACTTTTGTTGTGATATATGGTCTACTATGGGTGACGAAAGCCATGGAGGGGAGGTTCTACCGACCAATGAGGATGTTTATCATGTGCAAGGTGGGGTGATGATAAACATGGTCGGATATGTGGAACCTATGGTTGATTTATGATCGAGAAATGATTTCAGGATATGCAAAGTTTACTGGGACTCTATCATGCTGGGGGTAGAATGATACCTGCTCTGGAACTTTCAGTAGATGATGTTGTGAACGGTTTTGCGAGCTTTTCTTGCAAAAACAACTACCTCAAGTGAAATCATCTTCTTTATCAAATATTAATTGAAATTCATGAGCTTTAAAAAAGAAGATGAGAGAGGGCATACCTGCCGGTGCTAAAGAATTAATTTTTTTTGGGAGTGCGATTATGTGGCATCGTCTCTATTTGTTATGGAGTGTTGGTTACGGTGCAACTTAGGGTTCGGAGAACAGACCTTCTGATCTCTCGTTATGGTCCTCCAAAGTTTTTGAGAAGGGCGATATATAGGTGAATATGGCCCTAATTCAATTCATTTGTACTTGTTGAGTTCTTGAGAGGTTAGAGGCTTCTGTGTAGTAGTTCTTGCCGTTGCGGTCAGCCTAAGCACCAGGGATTAGCGATATCATGCCCAGGTAATCTCCATGATGTCCTGCACTTTAATTTTTTCAGTTTAATGGTGCTGGGGTCCGTACAGACTTGGTTTGTATGGATTTTGAGTGTTTTTTTCCCTAGATTGCGTAGGCGATCAGAGAAAAAGCACGCCCTCTGTGCACATTTTTCGGGCATAAGCACGATTTAAGCGTTGTGTTCCCCTTATTTAGCACGCCTTAAGTACACCTGTGGAAAATATAGTGCGCCTTTCTGAGGGACAGGCATGCAAAAGGCCAAGGAAAGAAAATTTTTAAGTTTTTCCTATTTTTGATGTTTTTTGTTGTTTTCTGTTTCTGATGGGTACCTGTTTGGATGACAGGTTGTTATGGAGGGAGTGGGATTGGCCCGAGCTGCATATTGCATTGGCTGCTGATGCTAGGGCATGCCATCAGCTAGCACAATGGGGGATCCTAAAGTTCGCGGAGAACGAGATTCTTCGGTCGCAGAACCGATTTCTAAGTTACTTGATATGCCATTGGCACAGGAGGCACAACATGTTGGTACTGCGTGGGACAAACCTGGTCATCCGTCCTGAGACAAATGTATATTTTGTGACCGGGTTACTGCCTCATGGTGAGGCACTGAGGTATCCACTCCCTTCCGGGAGAGTGGATCTGGAGAGGTTCCGGAGACGTCATTGTGGTGGGGCGCCTCTTATGGAGGGGTGCATCAGCATTTCATCAGTGAAAAATCTGGTAGAGCGATGTGCCCTGGCAGTGATTGTGTGACTTGCAGGCTCATCAGCTCTGCATCGGGCATCAGGTCCGCAGGTTGGAGTATTGCACCGGTTGAGGTCTGAGCACTTATATGATTTTGCCTATTTTTTCTATGACGACATGGTGATGCAACTAAAAAAGGTCCACAGTGGATCGAAGTTGTTTGCGTATGCCAGCATTTTGTTCAACATTATGTACGAGAGGGTAGTGTTGCTGAGACTAGTGGTGGCAGTGCCTCTTGGGACCCTCTTGGGGTCTCCTCCTGTTATGCTTGGGGACCAAGTACATTTTTTTATGTTTTCTCGCATTTATTTGATTATATATGTGTTTTTATGTTTTTGGTGGACATTGACATAGTTTTGGTTACCTTTGTAGATGTTGGTGAGGTGGGTCGCCCCGTGGCTCCGTTTGCCCGCCAGGTCCTCTTCGCAGCTCAGGGGCGAGATCCCTTTCGTAAGGGCGGAGGAGATGTGGTGGTGACCTCGGTGGTGGTGTTGGCTCCTTTCGAAGAGAGGGCACTACGAGTGTGAGGTTGTGGACTGAAGCGATATTGTTATGCACCCAAAGAAGTGGTGCAGTGGCACGTGTAGATATGATAGAGGCTCGTATTGTGGAACTGACTGCCTGGGTGTTAGTTGTAGAGGATGTCTGGGGTCGAGTGGACCGCTTGACCCAGGGGATGCTTGCTCAAGGTTTTATGGATGATCTCGAGGAGGTTTGGCTGGAGACAGTGATGGCTCGAGAGAGGGACTATCAACTTGTTTTACGTCGGGTGGCAGTCTTTGTTGTGATGATAGCTCCAGTGGTGGCCCCAGGAGCGGTTGTGGGTCCAAGTGCCCCTCTTGAAGGGGCACCACCCTAAAGTATACTTGTACATGGGGAAAGCACCCATTATGAGGATTATTCCCCTATTTTTGATGAATTTTTTGTATCTTTGGGTTGGTCGTTAAGTCAACGACACTATTTTTTGTACTCAGACACATACATCATGATATATATGTGAGAGATATTTTTTGCGGCTCTACATGTTGTGTCACCTGTTTCGGTTTATGGATGATGTTATGCTGATGGATATCTATATTTTTGGTTTTTTATGTGTGATGGTTTATTCGAGATGCATTCCATTTTAGGATATTGTTGGCTATGGGATCAATTGTTCGGTTTTGACTCCTTGGTACATGTGTGAATGTAATATAGTCAAATTATCTACTTAACATTTTTGCATGCAAATATTTTCTAAATAGATGTGTATCTCTTGTCTCAAATGTTTGGTCTAACTATGACATGACTAACTAGGAATCGAGGTAGACATGCATATGGCGTATGCCCTGATGGAGGGCATCTCACATAAGTCTGATGATGGTGTCATATCCTGCCTGATTGTTTTTTGTTGAACCGATGCACACACCATTTGAGCAAAGTGGCAATCAGTGAGGGTGGTAGATGACCCAGGCAACTGCGGCTAAAATTTGAGACCATCTTGATGCTCCATCAGCAAATCTGAAATAAGGTTCAGGTTGATGATCCATGGCAGCACTTTGAGCGTGTTTAATAATTCTTTTGGTCAAAAATTTCATTGTTTGGGTTTATGTATGTTCACTCTAGGGAAGGGCCGTCTTGGCCCTTATGGGTAGAATTTCTTGAGGTAAAGTCCGTTGATGGGGTTTTTGAGGCATGTCCCGTCCAGTTCCATCAAGATGTATGCCCCCCATCGGAGGCAATGTTTGATGATGTAGGGTCCTTTCCACAAGGTTTTCAACTTTCCTGGCCCTAGGGCTTCTTTCGCGACATCATAGTGGAGGGATAGGTCTCCCTTGGTGAATGAGTGAGGGTTGATGTGGCAGTCGAATGACACTTTTACCCGTTTCTTGTGGGCCTCGTTGTGTTGCAGTGACTATCTTTAGCTTTCGTCAACAAGCTCTAGTTGTACTAGGCATTGTTCTAGACACTGGGTATCATCAAGGAGTTCGATGGCAGTGTGAAAATTTGGGATCTTGTGGAAATCAATGCAAAAGCACAAAGTACCTTGATATTTTGTGACAGGAATAAGGTGAAAATCTTGGGATGTGGGGGTGACTGCAATCCTATTTCTGGTATGCGATGATACAAATCGTATATGGTGAATCATGTCATCGACGTTCGGTGGGGGAAGAATCTTTGTGATGGGATTTTGTGTGAATGAAAAGTTGGGTTTCCAGTTAGGATGGTAAATTTCATATGGGTGGAAATTGTGCCTACCGTAGAGGTGCCTAAATGTTTCCATTAACAAGCATACCTTTGGTGTCTGATTTTGGCCAGTGCAGATAGTGCATGGTATCATTGTGCCAAAATATTAGATTGTATGGAAATCAACACTACTCGACATCCTAGATGTGGATGTTTGGAAAGGATCTGTTGTAGAAGAGGTGGTCTTCTGCTTCCACTTCCATGTTGTTGGCTTAGGTGTGTCTGAATCTTTGGGGGAGTGTAGACTCAATGCTGCTCTTGCCGCTCTTAGCTTGGGGAGGTGCACACATTTAATCATATGGTGAAAGTTTGAACAAATCCTACAATAGGTACACGTGATCTTCTCTTGGTTAGAGAAAAGTTTTTGAGGGAGAGAAGAGACTATGCGAAAAATATTTGCAAGGGGTTTCAGTTCTCTGCACTGATTGACTCAGTGGTCATTTAGGTCGCATAGTCCGCATGTTATCCTAGGCTTGGCGTAGGTCATGCTTGGTTGGTGTGTTGTCCTAGCTTTCCCATCATGCTCGTATGGATGTGGGGTTGCTGACCCGGAGGTAGTGTATCTTCTATACCACTCACGGAGGTCGACCTCTTTCTTCTTTATGGTATGAATCATATCGATGGTAGGACAAAGTTGCGAGACATAAGTGCAATGCCGCTCATAATGATTTCCTTGAAATATTTGGCAAAATAACCTAGATATCGGGGTCATGTCATGCTTATTTTTAGGCCTAGCAGGGAACCAGCTTCGTAACGTTGCTAAATCAGGGCAAGTGGTTACTGCATGGTTGGGCATCTTGCACAACATGCATGTTGGACTTCTCTGTAGAGAGCGGTTGGGGGTAAATAAGGGTTCTTTGATTGGTCCTTTTCCAGCTGACAAGAATAGGATGGATCTGCTCGTCACATCTTCTTGCGTTGTGGATCTGTCCGTGGATTTCGCGTCCATGTCATCTTCTTGGGAGAGGCGGACTATGGCTGAGCGTAAACTAGTGAGGGCTAGCTGGAATCGAGGGATATACTGACAATTCTCCAAAAGGTGATTGTCGGCACACAAAGGACATGTCAATTGCGTTGCCCGCAATCCTACATAGTAAACTCATTCTATAGGATACCATCTATGGATGAGTTCCAGGGCTGCGCATTCTTCAAGGAAGTGACCACGTTCATCGTAGAATGTGTAGAGAATAACAGGAGGGGGCATGACTGAGGGTCTTTCTGGTGCCCTTCCATCTTCCTGTAGGTACAGGATGGTATGAGGTTCATTTCCGTATGCCTGGGTGGAGGGATTCTCTTGATAGGATCACTCAATGGCGTGTAAGGTGTCCCTATATCGTGGGATATCTGGGAAATGAGGGGTATAGTGCCCATAGTTGCTACAGAGAGTGCATGCGTGATTGGAACACAATGCTTTGCCTTTACCTTTGGTGGTAGGTTCCTTTTTACGGGAACACATCGTTGCGATGTCTGTCTCAGAGCCAAGGAGTGGTTTTAATTCATCCAGCTCTGGGAAGATATGGGTAGGGTGACCTATTACATTACATATGGCATAGACTGGTGATTCTCGTTGTATTGAGGGAGTCACCAGCTTCTTTCCTCTCTTCTCGGTTTTCTTAGCCATGATCACCGGTTTTGCAATGGAAATTTACTTTACAGGGGTGGTTTTGATCGTTTCTTGGATGGGTGGGGCCTCTTTGGGACCGAGGGGCTTCAACCATGTGGCAGCGATGTTGGTGGCTCCTCTTCCCGTAGGTGGAATGAGGTACCGAACTGGTATTTCCAATGATATGTTTGGTAACACCAGTGTTGCAAAAACCTACTGGGACACGAAACCAGCTGGGGGGTAGAGGAAAGGGGTTTTGGAAGTGGCGTTGGCTAGAGAGGTTGGCGTGGCCAATGACTCGGTGCCATTACTGCTTCTGTTCGTGTCCTGACTAGCTTCAACGCTTTATTTGGACATCATGCACATCGGAGCCCCTGTGACATCGTGTGATGACTCAAGGATAATGGGAGGATCTCCTAGGAATGAACCTAGAATGGACGACGGTTTGAACTCGTCGGGGCCATATTATTGGTACCATGAAAGCGCATCCAAGGATGTATCTACATAGGGTAGAATTACATCATTTTTTATTAGGGGCCGCTTCTCGCTATGCATCAATTTGGCTATAGTAATGATGTGGTCCTCGTGGGGGAACATGATAATGCAGAAGACGGAGGAGGCTATGGCTGACATGGCATACATATAACTTTGCCCGAGGAGTATATTGTAGTCCAAGTGAGTGCCCAAGACTTCAATGTCTATGTGGATCATCTTTCTAGCTAATCAGACCAGGACATTTTGGTAGAGGCCGACGGGGGTCGAAGGATGACTGTCGTATGCTCTAAGTGTGATGACTGAGGTTTTTAGTTCGGGAGACCCTAACTTCTTCCAAACATTTTTTGACATGATGCACGCGGATGCACCCTTGTCGATGACACATCGGTGAATTGTGATATTCTGGACCGACACTGATATCTAGAAGGTGACCATGGAAGGAAGCCTAGGGGTGGATTTTTCTAAGTTGAAATCCATTAGGTGTGTATCGGCAGGGTCGATAGTGCCTGACGTAGAAAGTAGGGCTTTCCGTTGTTTTAAGCATGACTGCAATACTTCCAAAGCTGACATAACAATGGGAGATTGTGCTAAATCATCCACAATACTATAATTATGGGTTTCTTTGGAGTAGTTTCCTGCTCACCTATTAGTTCCCTTTGCCATCTTTGGCAATGGTTCGATAGGCATCTTTGAAATGGTCAAAGGTGTTGTCGGTGCACTGGTACTTGACCCTGACGTATTGGTGTCTGGTGGGGCGTTGTAATTGCGATTCCATGTTTGGAAAAACATTTCTTCACCAGTCATGTGGATTTCGTGGCTACTTTTCCTGGAGTCGTTTGGATTTTGCTATTGAGTGCTTACCATCCCTTGATGGGGGAAAGGTTGCCTCAGGGGCTCGATTCCGCTGGAGTTGCCTCCAACCTGGGATCGCGGAGGGCATTGCTGGTTATTGCCCCCTTGTCCAGGGTTCCCTTTTGGCTTGTTTTTTTCTTTTTTATTCACCACGTTAGGAGGGTAGTTCTCTTGGCTATATTAGTGAGGTTGTTTTTGGGATGGCTACATAAAGTTCACCTGTGCATTGGTCTACATAGGTGGGTCTTGTGCTGGGGACTGAGCATAACGCGGTCCCTGGTTTTCACCTGGCTATTGGAGGGGAGCTCTTTTGTCAGTGTTTCTCTCTGCATACTGGGTCCCGTGAGTCAGAGGATAGGGTCCTCCTTGGTGATACGCTTGTGCCATATTGGTAAAATTTTGCTGAGGCATATGATGACTTTGAAAACCAAGTTGAGGTACATTCTGGGTAGAAATGTATGTGTAACCGCGATTTTGACTGTTGCTGCCTAGGTAACCTTGGGTCAATGACCCAATTAGTCCGTCTGCAGAGTTTGACACACCTAAAAATTCTTGATAAGTTTGCAGGCACAGGGCATTAGGTAGGATGTTGTAAATGTATCCTGACTACGTATAAATCAGCTCAAGCTGTTGGGCTTTGCTGATGGCATCCTCTTCAAATTTGGGCCTTTGTTGCACCACATCCTTTGAAATATCTGCTGTGAGAGTTTTCAAGAACAAATCTAAAAGAACCCGGTCATCGAGTTTTTCTTTACATAAACTGCGATGCCGCCTCCATTTGTGGAGATGGTCCGAGATATGGATGGCGGGGGTTTTTCCAAAATGCGTCAGTAGTTCCATTCCGAAATCATGGTGAATGGTTAACTGAAAATATGTTAGGAACGCAATGGAGAGGGCGCTAAAGGTTCCATGTGAAGCAGAGAGTTGCTCCACGTACCATTTCACAGCTACTCCTGTCAGAGTGCATTGAAAGAGTCTCAATTGAATAGTGTCATCAATGATACTATTCGATGAGCACCACAGGTGGAAGGTCATGACATTATTACTTGGGTCTTCCACTTTCTTTCCTTCGAACTTTGGAATATCAAAAGGGGGCTTCATGGGAATGGGAGGCTATGTAGGGTTGTGTGCAATGGGGTCATTCATCAACTTGGTTAAATCGGGTAGATTAAACGAAGCTAAGAAAGGTGACTGGGAGGTTTACTCCATTGCAATGTGCAAAACACAAAGTTCTGGTTAGGAAGAGGGTTGGTCTGTGACGTACCCTGTTGTGTATTCGGCTGGCTTCCCGAATGGGTCACACTCCTCTGCCCCTTAGGGGTTGTGGGAGGAGTGGCGTGTGGTGTGGTGTTGGAAGACCGACCAGGGTTCCCAACTAAGGATGCCCTAATAAAGGACGAACCAATAATGGTGGCAGCGTTCCGTTTTTTACGCCTAAATGACGAAAGACCTGGAACCCCTCCCGGTAATGGGGGAAGGTCCAAAAGATGCGTAGATCGACGAGGTCCTGTTGGGTCTGTTCTAGTGTCGACTAGGTTTGGTTTTGGAAAAAATTGAGAGGATAGAGTCTATGATCAAAGAAAAATTTTGGTCACATACATAAAACAAAGCGAAAATAAAATAAATTTTCCCTTTAAATTAATTCTATGTGATCAAGCAATCAAAAAAGTGGTTTTTGTTTGTTTTTGTATGATACTCAAAATCCTAGAAGACCTATTCGTCCTCACACACTCAAATGTAACTGGGCCTTGAGAACATACCTTGCGAGTGCTGGCACAACGTCCCGTAAGAGCTAGCGACACCCCTAGTCAGCCAAAGAAAATCAACCAAGGTAAGGGTAGAGGGTCTGGCGCTTACCTGCACCCTCACCTATAGGGAAAGGATGACCTAGATTTGGCCACTAAGTACCACCGTCCCACATGAGCGTTCAAGTCTTGGGCTTCTTGGTAAGTCAACTAACAGTAACAAGTATCAGCCGGGTCAGGTAGCCCCAACTGATATCGCACGCACTGCGCCTAAGCCAACCCCCTCTGAAATGGGTCTTTGCCACACTCAGGTTTTCTTTTTTGTGGGATGATAGGTGGATTTGAAGCTCCCTAAATAGTTAATTTCTATGTTTCAAGATGAAGAATGATCAAGGCAACTTATTGGATGCCTAACCCCTTGATCCTAAGTTAAACTATAAATTCTTTTGTGGCCCCTGTGGGGAGAATTTAGTGAGTTTAGTTAAGTTAGTTTTAGGTGTCTTTGCTTTTCTTAGTGGGTGAATGTGTGTGAGAAAAATGTGGACAAGCACATAGTTTGAACGTGTGGATATGAGATGATCCTTTTCAAAATCCCCTATTTAAATTTAAACTATGTTGTATTGTTCCTTGCTCAAAAGAAAAGCATGTGCGGATATGGGCTACTTTCTATTTTTACTAGTTAATCTATGTGATTAACTAAAGTGAGATGGCGAGTTGTGAATAGAGAGTGTTCATATGCTTACTTAGGATCACCGGAAGGTGCAAAGGTAGCAGAGATTACTTGCTCTTCTATTGACAATTCAGTCCTAGTCCTGAAATCCTAGTGCAAAAACTGAACTAAACTAATAACTTTTGCACTAGAAAAAGAAACTAACTAAGCATGCGTGGACTTGGCCCACTTACTTTGGCTAGTTATCCAGGTGTGTTGGTACCTAAATTTTCAAAACATAAATTTTTTTGGAATGCAAGTTATTTCCCCCCCTACTTAAACTATGTGTGAATTTTTGCAAAAATAACCTTGAAATAAAACTAACACTAAGCCTACAAAAATCAACTAAGAGTGAGCTTTAGCAAGTTGTGGGGTATCTCAACCAGTGATGGCAGGTGTATTAATGGCTTCCAAGCACTTTACAAGAAGGAAAAGATAGAAATGAGGGAGAAATTTCTCTTTCTGTCTTTTGCGCACAAAAGGCTAAAACAGGTGCGATGTCTGCACGTGGGTCAACTCTAAACGTGTGCCCCAGGCGCATCTGTGGGAGGGAAAAGAACGCAAATTCCTGCAAAATTAATTTTTGGATCTGTTCTGCTTCAATCTGTCACTTGGGATGAACTAGGGACTGCAAGAGAAATCAGGGGAAATTCAGCTCCACTCCACATCACAGACAAAGGTCTATGCAAAAAAGAGGCATGACCACATAAACTTGGTAATAAATGTTAGTGGAGTCGCCAATCCTATTTTAGTGTGTTTGGTGCACGTATGTACAAAATCACACCAACTTAAGGGGTGTAGTTTACCCACTTAAGTTATTGGCAACAGTTAGAAAAATAAGTGGAGTCAAGCAAGTTAGTGGAACAAGCTAGAATCATAAACATACTAGATAGAGAAATAGCATGCATATATAAACTAAAACTAAACTAAAACTTAAAAAAACAAACACAAGCTCTGAATAGAGTCAAACAATTGCAATAATCCTAACGGTGGCTCTTCGGACCCTCTTATTAAGTGCTGGTAGGAAATGAGGATGAAACTTTAACCCTATTGACAAAGGGCCCCTATAACATGGGTTCTAAGTCCCGATGCAAGGGTGTTTTTATTCCCAAGCTTTCCTCGATGCAAAGTCTCCAACTCTCTATTGTGGTGGACTGAACTTGTTGGGTGGCCAAAAATTAAGTCCCCTCTATCTTCAGCTCCAAATCACACACTGCTGGTATTGCTTGGGCAATTCTGGCCAGCATAACAATGTGTTCACAAATTCTTCATCTCATGGTGGCCTTATATAGGAGAGTTAAAATCCTCCTTCCCTCTCTTGGTACATTGTCGACGGTGACCCAAGGGAGGGGGATGATTCCTTTGTGTGCTACAAATATTCCATTGTGTGTTCACTTGATGTTTAAGGAGGCTTTGGTGGTTGTCCTTAGGTGGCTTCAAGTGAGGAATCACTGTCCTGGAGTGTGCTTTTTTGTGGTCATGGAAAGTTACTTTCGCCACTCCCAGGATTGTGGGTGTTTCGGGTCATAAGGCGTGCACAGGTGCTCTTCACGAAGGATTATGCGCGCGAAGGCATTTATGACTTGCTCAAATTTGATTTTTCCTCAGACCTTAGATATTTTTAAATACTTTCTAGATTCTCTAATGTCTTTTAGCCCTGTAAATCCTTCTGCTTGACATTAAATAATGTCGTCTTCTGCTTGTACGATTTTCAATGTTAACAACGATCCTTGGATCTATTTATATAATAGACAAGGGGCTAGTCTGGTAGGTGGGGAATGGGGAGAAGGTAAGAGTTGGGATTGATCCATGGGTAGGGTGCAAGGAGCTATATGCGCTCCCAGTGGATCTAAGGAATATTCTTAAGGAAAGAGGGATTCATTTCCTAAATCAAATTGCTAATGAGGAGTCCACATCGCATTGGGCACAAGGCTGGAAAAATGGGGAAGAGCTGCATCTAGAACCGGTATGGCATGAAGCAAGGCAAAACTATTTAGGCAAGTTGAAACGTACACATGTTCAGATTAGGGACAGGGAGGATGATTTAAGATGGGCCCCTCTCGCAACAGGTAAATATACTCCCAATTTTGGTTATGATTTCTTGATGGAAAAAAACGGATGGGAAGCCCCTGCTTGGTGGGCTAAAAAGCTGTGAGAACTGAAATTTCCGGCAAAAATTCAAATGTTTTTCTGGTGTATGCTTAACAATAAATTTTCTACTTGGGATAATATGCTAAAATGGAAGAATTTTGGGCTAGGTCAATGTCCTCTCTGCAAACATGATTGGGAAATAGTTTTTCACCTTTTCATTAACTGTAGTTTTTGCAGGGCGGTATGTGGAGAAGCTATTTCCATCTCTGGGAAAGTTTAAAGTTGGGAAGGTAGATCGGTAGAGGATGCTTGGGAGGTGCGGTGGCAGGAGAGCACAAGGGGAAACTGGAAGGCTCTGCATTTTCTTATCTCTTGGGGAATTTGGATGGCAAGGAATCAGGCTATATTTAAAGACCAAGAAACCTAGATATAGACCATTGCGACAGAAAGTACGGACATATTTTCTTGAATGCCTGAACCAAAATAAGCTCCTCCAAGAAGGGTGGTTGTCCAGGAAGTAATTAGAGGAGATATGCCATGGGCCTATTTCGATAGGGCATCTAGTAATGAGGACCTTTGCGGGGTAGGTCTAGTGATTCACCTCAGCATGGATAGTTGAAAAGAAGCTTCAGTGTGCTTAGGGGTTGGGACAAATAATTTTTCTGAAATTAAAGCACTGCCTCTACTTCTGTGTTGGTTACTTCAGCTGGGAATTTTCTCTGCCCAGATCTAGTAGAAATTTTCACTTTAAAAAATTATTTTACTTACATATCTATCTCTCACATTTATAGGGAGAGGAACGGTGCAGCATACCTCCTTTCTAAAGAGGGCTTACAACAAGTTTTGGGCAGTTGGAAAATAAGAGAAACAAATGTCGGATGATTGGCGGAGATGAACCAAGCCCCTTTTCTATGATTCTATTTTAGCTTATGGATAGATCGTAGTTATTCACTGTTTCCATTATATCTATTATCACCCTGTTGTTTCCCATGTTTTTTCTTTTTTCCTAAACTTATCTATATGACAAACTTAACATATATTGTTTTTGGCTGGTCATGGGAATTGTTTGAGCTCTTTTCCTCATAAGAGGGAGCTCGGTTTCCACTGACTGATTCTTTTTTTCTTTGGTCTTCACCACGGGGTGTTTTCCTCTTCAGAGGAGCCTCGTTTTATGGTTGGGATAAAGCAAAGACTGAATGCTCCTTGTGAGCAAGCTTACAGTAGAGATAAATTTCTCTGCGGACATTTTGAGACTTTGGCTGTGTCAAAACAACTGTACGGATCTTTTATTAGTGTTTCTATGTGAGGCAAAAACAGATAGAATGCATTTGCATGTACTCTGTAAACATTTTATGCATAATAGAAAGTTTTGACTCTTTCCTTGGAAAAAAAATGATTTAATGGATAAGTTTATCAAAATTATAAGAAAATCATCTCTATACTTGACTTCTCCAATAATGGTTTTAAAGAAACATATGTTGTAGCCAAAACCTTAAAAACTTGGATGAATATTGACATCTCAATCTGGAGGAAAGGTCAATAATGCGATGGATCTTTAAGTGGCTCAAAGTCCCACTTCACCAAAATTGAATTCATAGATAGTGAAAAATTCATCATAACCACATTGAATATGTTCATAATATTTCATTGACGTGGGAAAACCTTGATGAATAATCTGTATCAAACAAAATAAATCCCAGTAATAAAAATACATAAAAGAGATGTGTTTGTTTTGAAGACAAAGAAATTTTTAAGAGAAAAATAAAATATTTATGTGAATATCCCACAATTTTTTGTCTTGTTGCACTATGAATAGTTTCTGAGGATGACTTAGAGATTTTGAAGAAGGTGATTCAAATGATTATATCACTAACATGATACGACTCTTCATTGAGAGTGAATTTTTTAATCCCATCACACAAGAGGACAATAATTTGTTAAAGGTGTAATTATTAATGTCACTGTGATATAACATATTTTAGAATCCCAAGTTTAACTCTAACCCTTGTAATATTGTTACTATATTATAACCAATGAGATAAATAATATGGTTAAAATGTAACTGAAATCATTATACATAAATGCACTAGTCTCACACAATATTTGTATTAATCCATTGGATGGTTATTTGAATTTTTGAGGTTATTTATTTATTTTTTATCGAAACCATTAATTTATCTTCAATAAGGATTTACATTAAAATGTATGGAAAATTTTATAAAATTACTAAGAATCAAGGGACATATTGACTTTGGGTAGATCAAATCAAAGACATACATGATAGGACCATCCCCATATGACACAATGAAATATTAAAGAGGCTATATTTTTTTTGAAAAATATGTCCGCTAGGTTTTTGGATACTCAACACCATATTCTAATACATTTAGTTGAACATATTCAATATTTGGTGTGGCAAATTGTGATGGAATTTCTTCTTAGAGAGATACATGAAAACACTTTAGGAGTTTTTAAGAAAACAAACACATCTTGGAGTGCGTATGGTTGAAAAGTACATTTTTAATGAATATGTTTTGTTTTTAGTTTGAGTTCTTGAAATACATATAGATGCTCCATTAATTTTTTGTGGTGATCACAATGACAAATCATTAAAATGGGAGAAACATGAAAAAGTAGAGAAAAATAGACTCAAAGAAGCAATATATTGATTTGGCATATATCTATAATTATAATTATACCTTTTAACAAATAGTCATTTTCTTTGTGAGTAATATTAAGTGTTTGGTGACATCTTAACTGATGATAAATGACTTTGAATTATTCATTTTTTTCAATATGAAGGCTACATGGAATTGAGGTGATGATGTACAATGAAATGCATAGAATTTTGTAGGAATATATGTTAACTTTTAAGCTTATGTGGCTATCATTTAAAGAAAAATTATCCGGATTATCCACGGTATTACAAGAATTTTGTCAACATTTTGAATCCCAATGGGGCAGGACAATTGTAAATGAATTGAAAGACGAGCCAAACGAATCTGTGAATCTTCTTTCAATACTAATTATTGAGTTTTCCAAAGATAAATTATCATCCCACATGTCCACTCCGTACAAGGAAATGATGTTAACTTTTAAGCTTATGTGGATATCATTTGAAGAAGAGTGATCTAGATTATCCACAATATTACAGGAATTTTGTCAACGTTTCGAATCCCAAAGGGGCTTGACAATTTTGAATGAAATGAAAGAGGAGCCAAAGGAATTGACGACTCTTCTTTCAATCTTAATTCTTTATTTTTCTAGAGAACAAATCTCATCCCACGTTTCCCTTCATACAGGGAAATGATGTTAAATTTTAAGCTTTCGTGGCTATCATTTGAAGAATAATGATCCGAATTATCGAAAATATTACAAGAATTTTGTAGACATTTCGAATCCTAATGGGGAAGGAATATATAAAATCCTTACAAGGTTAGACTTGTGTATTCCTAGAAAATTACATTATCAATGACTTGTATAGTGCACAAACATGTGTGAAGAATAATATATATCAATTGGGACTAAAAAATGATGAAATTGAAGTAGATTAGTTAAACATAGGCATTAGATGTGCAAGGATGGTATGTGATGGACCATGAGATTAAGTGCATAAATTTAAATTAAAAATATTTATGTATTTCTACAAGTGTAAGATAAATTATCAATTTTAATATGAAAGATTATCTACTCATGAAGATAAAAACATATATTGTGATATGGGTATATGGTCATAATTTTAGAGTTGAGAGAGAAAAGTGTGTCAAATAAAATTGTGATGATGGAGTGATTTTTTCATTTGATCAAACAAGTTTTATGAGTTTATTGGATAAAAACCTAATAGAAGGAACAGGGGATTATGTTAGCACTATTCAAGGGATAGTGGAGTTGGGCTATAGGTCCTTTAGATGAGTGAAATTTAAATGTAAATGGTTAGATAATTTTAATAGAAGGAAAACTATTAGACACAACTATTATGCAACCAACTCACAAACTAGAAGAAAATATAGATCAAAGACTTACAAATTATCCACTTCGAGGGTGAAACCTCATTTACATTACATAAATGACGAATTCTTGGATGATTCAAATGAAAAAATCTCATTTCTGTATATAGGAGTTTAAGGGGTCACAATATAATTAGACCCGATATAACAATAATAATGTAAGGGAACAACAATAACAATAGTGGGCTTTTATGGGGCACAACAATAACAATAAGGGGGCTACACTAATAATAAGAATAAAGGGATACACTAGTATGATATGGATCTAACATGCCACTCTCCTTAAAAAAATGTTGTCCTCAACGCTTGAGTAATTCTGGATGCTTATGTATAAAGTTCTCATCCTCCCATGTGGAATCTTCAACAAGTAAGTTCTTCCACTTGATGAGATACTCTAAAATTGATCGATTTCGTAGTTGTCGAGTTATTTTTTCCGTGGTTGCATTAGGTTCCAAAATGTTTTTTCCTTCCTCATCAATTTCTGGAAATATTTTTTGAACTGAGAGCTTGTCACCTATAACCCTCTTTAAGCATGAAACATGGAAAACTGGATGCACTCGGGAAGATGCAGGAAGCTCCAATTTGTATGCCATAGTACCAATATTTTGCAACACCTTGTAAGGACCATAATACTTTGGTGATAGTTTATTACCCTTATTATCTTGCTTGAGGGACATTTGTTTGTATGGTTGTAGCCGTAAAAATACATAGTCACCTACATCAAAACTTATTTCAATTATGTGCCAAATTGAGGTTATCCTTTAAGAGTTGTAGAACTTGTTGTTGATGCTCGATGTGAGCTTCCACTATTTGAACTTTATAATTTTGTCTTAAAAATGATGTGATGGACGGTGGATGATATCCATCAAGTTTCATAAATGGGGTCATTTTTGTTGTAGTATGGAAGGAAGTGTTATACCACCATTCAACCAGAGGTAACCACTTGACCCATTATGTCTATTTATTAGATACAAAGAAACGAAGATATCCTTCCAAACATTTTTTCACTATCTCATTTTTCTCATCATACTAAGGATGATAAGATGAGCTATGAGCTAATTGAATACCAAGAAAAGAAAATAATTCCATCCAAAAATTTCTAGTGAAAATGGGATATCTATCGCTTAAAATAATATTTGGGTTTCCATGTAGCGTTTGAATTTTTTCAATAAATGCAGTAGAAATTGTATTGGCTTTAAATGGATGATATAATGCACCAAAGTGTGCATACTTGGTCATTATATCAACTACCACCATGATTACACTCTTTCCTTCATACATGGGTAGACCTGTGATAAAATACATTGAAACCTCCTCCCAACGTTGACTTGGAATGGATAAGTTTGTAATAGACCCATGGTCTTAATTGTCTCAACTTTATTTTGTAACTGGAAAACCAAACATTCGACCATAAAATTTTGAATATCATATTTAAGTCCATCCCAAAAAAATTCCTTCTTGACCCTATGGTAAGTTTTTAAAAATCTAAGTGCCCTCCTAAGGGAGAGGTGTGCAATTCAATAAGAATATTTTGTTTGAGTTGGGAATTATTACAAATATATAAGCGATCTTTGTACCATAATGAATCATTTTTCCAGATAAATGTATCATATGTACTAATATCTTGCCGCAACTTTTAAATGAGTGTCCACACATGCTCATCTTTATTCCATTCATCCCTTTCTTTAGTTATGCAATCAGTCTGGATAAAAGAAATGGCACAAAGAAATGCTTCCACATCCTCATCCTTGTTTGAGAGTGCATCTGCAACAAAAAAAAATTTCACTTTTTTGTAGATGATTTCAAAGTCATAACCCAACATCTTTGTGACCCACTTTTGCTGCTCTTCTGAAGATAATATTTGTTCAAAAGAGTATTTAATACTATCATGATATGTTTTTACCTTGAAGTATCTTCCCATTAGGTAAGTTTGCCATTCCTTTAGGGCATAAAATATTAACAACATTTCCTTCTCATAATTAGGTTTGTGTAAATACTTTCCTTTTATTAGATGACTTTCAAAAGAAATAGGTCTTCCTTCTTGCATTAAAACCACACCAATTCTATTTCCCAAGGCATTACATTTCAAAATAAATGTTTTTGTGAAGTCTGACATAGCTAAGACAAGAGCTTGGCACATTGCCTCTTTAAGATGTTCAAATGCCTTAGTTGCTTCCGAAGTCCGAGAAAATGCATCTTTCTTCAGTAATGATGTTAGAGGTTGTGATATTCTCCCATAATTATTAACAAAAATGTGATAATACCTTGTTAACCCAATAAATCCTCGAAGATTCTTTATGGTTGTGGGGATTTTCCATTCCTTAATGGCTTTAATTTTGTTAGGGTCTACCTTAACACCCTCATGAGATAAAATATGACTCAAATATTCCACTTCCTATACTCCAAAGAAACATTTGGAGGTTTTTGCATATAATTTTTTCTCCTCCATTAGTTTCAACACCCTTCCAACATGTTGAACATGACCCTTCCAAGACTTGCTATAGATTAGTATATCATCAAAAAATACAAACAAAATTTTTCTAAAGAAGGGTTTGAAAATGGAATTCATGAAATCTTGAAATGTGGAAGGTGCATTAGTGAGGCCAAAAGGCATGACCAAAGACTCATAATGACCTTCATGTGTTCTGAATGATGTTTTCAAAACATATTTAGTATCCATTCTAATTTGATGATATCCTAAATGAAGATCTAGCTTGGTGAAGTAAATTTCTCCATGTAATTCATCCAATAATTCATCAATGACAGGGATGGGAAATTTATCTTTAATAGTGAGCTTGTTGAGCTCCCTATAAGCCGGACACATATGCCATGATCCAACCTTCTTATGCACCAATACTGCTAGAGCGGAGAAAGAACTTTGAATAGGTTGAATTATACTAGCCTCTAGCATTTCTGCAACCATACGTTCAATCTCTCTCTTTTGGACATAAGGACATATGTAAGGCCTGATGTTTGGAGGAAAAAATCCTGGAATCAAATGAATAGCATGATCACTATCATGAATAGGTGGGAGGAATTTGGGAGTCTGAAACACCTTGGAATGATTGTCCAAGACTTTTTGGAGATCTGGAGAAATAGATGACTTTGATGTTTGAACCTTTAGTGAGCATGATTGTGCAATTACACCTCGTTTTTATTTCTTCAAAATATTTTTCATGAAATTAGAGCTGATTATCTTTCCTCGTTTCCTTGGGATACCCCGTAATTCAACTTCCTTTCCTTACCAAAAAAATTCAAGAAAAGTTCTTGAAAATTAGAAGCTATTTCCCGCTAGTAAAAACTGAGAAATTAGTGACTAAGTGACTAAAAAAGTTAGTCATCACAACTTTTCTAAGTGAAATACTACAAAAAATGAGCAATATTAAGTGACCCAACTAGAAATGACTAACATAAATGACTAACTTAGTCGTGGATTAAAATATACAACTACTTAATAAGTAATACAACTAAAAATGACTAACATGAATGACTAATTTAGTATAGGAACACAAATATGACTCCCTAACAAGTACTACAATAATATGAATTGGTTTTTTAAGTTAGTCATTTTAATTGTATACAACAAGTTTCATTTTAATAAAATTAAATCAACTAGGAACCACGACAAGCAAAGGATCCAAGCCTATAAGAAGGTCCCACCACCGTCAACATATAGCTCAATGTAACCTCAAAAGAATACATAAGGTCACTACCATCAACAAAATAAGCATGGATGTTGCAATCAAAGTAACACACATGCTTGTCACTCTCAATAGGATACACAACTCTATCGCCATCAACAAAAAACATATTGACACCACCATCATCAAAATGCACATGACCATTGCCATCATTGGAAGGTTGTTAAGTTGTGTAGGATGGTGTGCCTTTGAAGTAGGTCTATGAGGTTGAATTAATATGAAAATAACATAGAACATGAGAGAAATCCTTTGAGATTGGTTATATAAAACATAACAAGAATCCAAGTGATATTTAGAGGTGTTGTGGCTCTACTTCTCCATTGAACTCAATGGCATCCTCGCTTTGGATCGCAATCGAGAAGCCTTGTGCAATCTATAGGTGGAACCATACAAGAGTTTGAGGTAGGTTTCATTGAGTTGAGAGGGAGATAAGCTCCTCTCACCTTCCTCGTTATCAATCATGTAACTATTTGTATCACCCTCTATTATCAATCTTCATTATCTACATGTAACTATTTGTATCACCCTACAATTCCAAGGTGAGAATTAGATTATTGGTACCTTGCCAACCTCAATCAATAATTTATTCAAAAAAAATTAATCAAAAATAAATTCACGAAGAACTAATAGTAAGAATTAAATATGAATGAAGAAAATAATATATTCCCATTTTAATCTTCCAAAATTAACTTAATATTGCAGATTTTTTTTTTCCATTTTATATTTAAATAATATTTTTCTTTATTAAAAGATAAAAATCCAACTCATCCATTATCCAATATAGCATAATTACCAAACCAAAAAAAAACAAAAAAATGAAAAATTTGTGAAAAGAGATCGTTTAAGATGAAGGTGCCCAGTAAAATCTAGGCTTGAAACTAAAAGTCCAAGGATGCCAAGGGATCAAACCATGGTCACTTTGGGTACTTTGGTGGAATGGCCCCTTATGGACATAGATCACAGGGAAGCATGGGCAGAAGCATAAGTGGGGGACTGGTGGAGCCCATGAACTTGTCAGGAAATGAGGTGCCCCCACCATACCCATCTCCGAATCATGGAATATTATCGCCAAATGCCAGGAAAATTACCTCACAAGGCGATGAAACTCGATCATCACCACACCCGCAACAACAACATAAGCTCAACAATGCTGCTAAGGAGCTTCATATGTTTGTGTGGAGCTCCAGTGCCTCTCCTGTATTGGAGGGAAACCAACTTCATGTTTTCGGTGAAACACATGAGCTTGGAGGAGCCCCACCTAATAACAATGGTAAAAGTTATGCAAATGGGAAGGAAGTACGCATGCTTGATCAACATCCCATCAATGGAGGCAAAGGTATTTTTGTTTACATATCTAATTCTGCATTGAAAAAAAAGTATTTTCTGTAATAGATGTTATCCACACATTTTCATCTATACTTATTCCAACAAGTACTGGTTGGAATATTAGCACCAGTACTATATCACAAGTATTGGTTGGAATATTAGCACCAGTACTGGTTGGAATATTAGCAAGAATACACAGGTATCAGCATCAAAAGCTTTGCCAATATTTAAAATAAGTTTGAGGTTCAAATCCGGAGGGAAGCACATTCACAACTTGCATATGTCTAAACTTCAATACTTAGTCCTAAAACAACAACATGACTTTGTGGGTCATATTTGTTTTCGGGTCATTCGTTTTAAACAACAAAACTTCACTAATTTGCTTCCTTCAGTCCAATACTAAAACAACGTAACTTTCTTGGCTTATATTTTTTTTTGGTTTATTAGTTGTAAACAACTAAGCTTCACTGCTTCTCTCATTACAGTACTAAAACAACATGACTTTCTGGGTCATTTGCTTATTTTAAATAACCAAAATTTTAGCATGAATGGCATTTTAAGAAATCTGCCAATATACGTTTGTGATCTCTTCATTCAGAAGTTTAAATAGTGATACAAAATTACAGTGGGAATTTCAGTCCAAGGAAAAAGGCAACGGTATCTCATGGAGAGGAATGCATAACTCGGGATCTGGAAGCAAGCATCCCGAATTCTCTGGATCAATATAATGTTAAAAGCCATGTTGAAGCTCGAAGGATGAGTATGCCTCCTTCCAGTGTCATGACCTTTGTCTCTTTCAGGTACCTTTTTCTCTGTAATTTTCCTTTATGCTGATATATAAATTATAAGCAAACCAATAAACTTATCATATTACTTTTTTCTCAATGCACAACCATTGATGAGGGAAAGCCTTAATGTTTTAAATTATTTAATGAGGGAAAGCCTTAATGTTCAATGTTACAATGTCGAAACTGGTCCACGGTTCTATAAAAATCTTGTCTGATGTAGGTCTGGTAATGACCATGTTTAGCTTGGGTATGCATTCTTCTCGTCTAATCTCCTCTTTTATATTATTTATGCAATTCATATTTATCGGGGATCCGGTTCTTGAAAAACCAATTTCAGAAATATCAAGGATTAAGGTTGTTTTATCCTCTATATGATTTTTGAGTTGAAACTTGTATTATAAAACACCGACAGAGGATATAAATTAAATATAAATTAAACCTCGGGTAAATGTTAATAGAGATCAATATTCAGAATTATTGTTGTTCTATTGTTGATAGAACATTAGTTAAACATGGAGAGTTTATTTGGTTGAATATTTCTCGGCTTAGAATATCTCTCGAATGAGGGTCTCAGTAGTCGGTTGGGATAGAACATTTTGGATTTGAAATTTTTGAATTGCGAGTTCCATACCATATTTCCTTCCACAGAGATAGAAAATTTGCAGTTTCTTTGTGATGATACCATGCAGGTTGAGGAAGTTCGAACATAGCATGTGGGTAAACTTTGAACAAGATGTAGATGTAGATACAAAAATCAATTTTTCTTCAACTGGATTGATTGGAAGAAATCCTTTTTCTTTGAAAAAAAGGGGGTTTCTTGTACCAAAGAAGATGAGCAAAGGAGGTCAAATTTAAGTCTAGTGATGCGAAGACAAATTTTCATTCAGATGGCTCAATCTCACACAAAAAACACAATTATCATAAGAATGGACAGACATAGTTTATGAGTCTGGAATGGATGATGTAGAGGATTTCAATAGTGATGAATATCTCCTGTGGAATGGATAGGAATTTTATTTCTTGTGATGGTTACTCTTCTGCATATCATTTTCGATGTGTTGGTCTTTCCAAAGCTCATTTACCATAAGGGAAATGTCATTGTCCTGAGTGTGCTGCAGAGAAAATTGATGCCCGGGGATCAAGAGCATCAAAGTCATTTAATGGAGTTGAGATATTTGGTATTGAACCATATGGGCATGTATTCTTTGGCACTTGTAGTTACCTACTACTGCAAGTCCAACTTGTTAGTGAAGTGGTTGGAGTAGCTCAATGATACTTGTTAATTTCAAAAGTATTTTGGGCACAATTCTTCCTATAGCGTACATGGGATAATTGCACTTGGGGTTCATATGAGCTTGTTTTCGCATTTAAACCAGTTTGTAGAAAATATTTCTTTATTCATATGGTTTTCTTTTTCAAAGTCTCTTATAATTCAATCTTTTCTTTGAACATGTTGCCAAAGGTCTAACTACACATCAAATCTGAATACCAGCCACATGTATTACAACAAAAGGGATTTGAAAAAGGTCTTGGAGACATTAGAGTTATTAGGTCTTTTTTATGATGACATTAAAAGCTTGATACTACAATATTGGGGTGTTGTGGAAGGAAAACAAGATTCAACTTCCCTTCAAATAACATATATGACTTGTTATGCAACCAACTCACAAAATAGAAGAATAGATAGATCAGTGATTTAAAAATTATCGACTTTGACGGGGAAACATCCTTTACATTACATAAATGAATAATTCTTGGATGATACAAATGAAAAAACCTATGTTCTATATATAGGAGTATAAGGGGTCACAATATATCAATATGTGGACCACATGGGCACAACAATAAAAATAATGGGGCTACACCTATGGGGCACAATAATAATAATATGGGGACTACATGGGCACAACAATAAGAATAATGGGACTACACTAACAATAACAATAAGGGGCCACACTAGTATTATAGGGACCTAACATGCCCCTCTCCTTCAAACAAGTGTTGTCCTCAATGCTTGAGTAGTTCTGGATGCTTCTGCATAAAATTATCATCCTCCCATGTGGAATCTTCAATAGGTAAGTTGTTCCACTTGATCAGATAATCTGAAATTGATTGATTTCGTAGCTATTGAGTTCTTGTTTCAATCACTACTTCAGGTTCCAATATGATTTTCTGTTCCTTGTCAAGTTCTTCCAATATTGTTCGAACTCAGAGTTTGTCACCTATAACCCTCTTTGAGCATGAAACATGGAAAACTAGGTGCACTCAGGAAGATGCAGGAAGCTCCAATTTGTATTCCATAGTACAAATCTTTTGGAACACCTTGTAAGGACCATAGTACTTAGGTGATAACTTATTATCCTTCTTAGCTTGCTTGAGGGAAATGTTTTTGTATGATTGTAGTAGTAAAAATACCCAGTCACCTACATCAAAACTTCTTTCACTGCGATATTGATCTGCCAGCTGTTTCATCTGATATTGCACCAAAGTTATTTTATCCTTTAAGAGTTGGAGAAATTTTTGTTGATGCTCGATGTGATCTTCCATTGCTTGAACCTTATAATTTTATCTTAAATATGATTTCGATGTTTGAAACTCTAGTGAGCATAATTATGCAATTATGTCTCATTGTTGTTTCTTTAGAAGCTTTGTCATGCCATTAGAGCCGATTATCTTTCCTAGTTTCCTTGTGATACCTCTTAATTCAACTTCATTTCCTTCCCAAAAAAATTTCAAGAAAATTTCTTCAAAATTAAAAGCTATCATACCCAAAGATTGTAACCATTGAACTCCTAATACAACATCAACACCACCCATTGGAATGGAAAACATTGGGCTATTCAATACATATTCCCCCATGGTTATCTTGATATTATGGAACTTTCCATAGAAATTTATAGTTCGTCCATTTGCAACCATCATTTGACACTCTGGTGCTAGATATAGGAAGAAATTCAATTCCTTCGCTATCATACAATGAATAAAATTATGGGTACTACCTGAATCAATCAACATTGTTACCTTTTTATTCTTAATATGTATTTTTATCTTGAGAGTTTGATGAGTGTTAATTCCTGCCAATGCATTACAATATATGGTCAGATTCATCTCTTCTTTCCCTAAGGTCGGTTCTTGGTGTATATCCTCTTCTTTTGAAGTTTCTTGTTCCTTTTCTTCCTCCTCTTCACAATCTATGTAAACTAATTTATTCTCAACATAATTATGACCTTTAGTGTATTTTATATCACAATTGTAACAGTGCCCTTTTTCTATTTTTTCCTCCATCTATTGTGGTTTCAACCTTGTAGGTTGTGGAAGGCTAGGAGCAACAACACTTCCATCTTTCTAGGTATGAGTGGTAGGCTTCCTTTTCGCAATAACTTTTTTTTCAATTTTTCTTGCCAAACTAAATGCCTTCTCCAATGTCTCAGGTTCCCAAAGGTGAACCTCATGTTGCATGCTATCCTTTAAAGTTTCTATAAAGACATCAATCCTATGTTCCTCTGGAATATCATTTACCTTTATATTCAATTTTTGGAAGTCCTGAATGTGCTCCATCATTGAACCCTTTTGTTTGAGATTTATCAATTGGCTAAAGAAGGTGTTTCTCTTTGTATCCTCACAATGTGCTATCATTTCCTCCGTATAAATTGACTAAGTGACAAGTGGTTTTCGAGAACAAAGCCATTGATACCATATAATTTTTTTTGTTTTAGATAGAAAGTTGCAATGCGTACCTTTTGTGTGTGTTGGACACTATGGAGATCAAAGTATTGCTCCATTTGTAGTATCCATTTTATCAATCTTCCTCATATCGATATTTGGAGTATGGTGGGTCTTCAATCCAATGCTAGAGGCTATGGAATCATGATTAAAAAAAATTATGTTCTCATCATGAGTTTCATCTCATACCTTTTTGCCATTAGGAAGCATTTCTTGTAGCAACTTTGTCCAATCTTCTTTTAAACCATTCTTGAAATATTCCATGTTTATTTTCATTTTTTCTTCTATACGATCCAAATTAGCTTTCATTTCATCCTTTAAACTATTCATATTAGCTTCCATGTTTGCTTTGAAATCATCTATATCATCTTTGGTTTCTCTTTTTGAGATCAAAATTTATTGCACTTGGTCTGTAATTTTGATATATCATGCTGCAATTCTTCCTCTTCATGCATGATATTACAATTTTCTGAGGGATTAATGGGTGTCGAATTCATTTTTGGAGGCATTTTAGAACCAAATATAGATATGTATGCTTCAATATTCCCTTCGAATCACTTCAAACATAATTCTCAAACAAACGTTATGCAAATGTTTTTAAAAAAAATACTCACCTTTTTCTTGCTTTTAGGAACTCGATATTGAAACACTTGTAACTCTATAATTTTGGATCTCCAGGAGCTAAAATTAGTTCCTGTGGTAGCTCTCTAAGTCTTCTTTCCAATTCCATAGGTCAGACCTGGTTTTGATTCTTCAAGTTAAAGCTATGTCTAATCTCCCACAATGACCTAATTATGGACTAGTTCAGTAGAGGGAACTTGTACGGTGTGCCACATGTCATTGTTTTGAAATTTGGCACTGAACTTGATAAAAAATAAACTAAAGTCTTTTCTCTTTTGGCCAATTTTTACAAAATTCCAATATGATGCCTGAAACAAAAGTTATGACGATTTTCCCTTGGTCACCTCTTTGAGATGAAATTGTAGACCCTCCGAAAACGCTAACTTCCTCAGATCATATCTCCGAATATATAGAGAACCAAGATCTAAAATTATTACACGACGTTACTCAATATTTAGGCTTGTGTAGGTAAATATTTCAGCTTCTGAACCTTCGTAGAAAAGATGTTATAGTGAGAATTCCAAGATGACCTGTTTGTAGCAGCGAAGCCCTAGAATATAAAGCCCAGATACCAAATGTTATGCAACCAACTCACAAAATAGAAGAATATATAGATAAAAGACCTAAAAATTATCCACTTCGAGGGGGAAAACTCCTTTAAATTACATAAATGAATAATTCTTGGATGATACAAATGAAAAAACCTACCTTCTATATATAGGAGTTTAAGGTGTCACAATATAACAATACGGGGACCACATGGGCACACAAATAACAATAATGGGGCTACACCTACAGGGCACAATAATAACAATATGGGGACTACATGGGCACAACGATAAAAATAATGGGGCTACACTAACAATAACAATAAGGGGCTACACTAGTATTGTAGGGACTTAACATGACTTCCAGGAATAGCTCGATAACCATGTCATGTATGTCTATCTCTGAACATATGGTTGAAGATGTTAGTGCATAAGGTATTGTAAGTGTGAGCTCTAAAAGAAAAGAAAAAAAATATTGTAGTGTTCATGATCATGAGGTTTTACATTTTTCAAATAAGACACATTATGACAGAGAAAATGAATTGTTTCCAATGGGTCCCAGTAATTTCAAAGAAAATGAGATCAGAAATTTTCAGGAGGCTACAAGAGTTGTTCTAAACAACTCAGTGGGTGGGAATGATTTAGAACAATAGTTTGATATTGACACTAATAGGATTAATATTCAAATATATTTTCTTAAGAGAAGTCTCATACCTGGGAAACAACAAGAAAAAGAGGACACCAATGATAGGACGTGTTCAAGTGGATGGGAGTATAATGAACATGTTATTTTTCCATAAGAAAACTGATGATATTGGAATAGTAGTTGTGAATATGACTTTTGGTACTAATAGGTTGGTATGTAAAGAAATCTTCAAACCAAATTCATACGCCAATTATTATGTTCTAGGTGATGTTGCTACATCTGCAACTGCTAATATAGATTTCATATTATTTTAAGACAACAAATTAGTGAATAGGTGGAGATATTTTAAAAATAATCCTACTACAAAAATATCAGAACAAGCAAAAATATTTTCAAAGGGAGTTGTTCAATTTTGTTGGTTAAGTTATATGAAGAAATCAATGGAACCACCAAAGGAACAATGTGGGTGGTGTGCTTCTAGCAAATCAACTGCAAGTTGTCGTAGAGGCTAATTAATGAATTTGGTTTTGTGTAATGTTATGGTACACACTTCAAATGTAGCTGGAGGCATTTTCTAAAAAAGAATGGAGAGGGTCATCTTCCTGCAGTTGTTGCATATGTAGTATACAATGAATATTTCTTGTGTGGTTTAGTGGTTGGCCTATGGGAGAATCTAGACCACAAAAAATATTGACACAAGTGTCAATAACAAAAAAAATAAGGGCATTTTTATTAGAATTAAGTTTCCAATAATAAGATAAGATAATGTGACTTAATTAATTCTAATAGAATACCACAAAAAGTATTTCAATGGGAACTAAGATATACAATCTATTTAGTATAAACAGAAAGTGAAAAAACAATTTTGATATCTAAGTTGTCGTCAACAGGAAAAGATATAATATCTGAGAATCAAGATGTAAACAACAAGGAAACTATTCCAAGAAATAAAAAGATTGGAACATGAGTAGTTAGGTAACAATGACTTGTAAAATCGTCGTAATGAAGGAAATGCATCAATTAACTTTTTGATGTGGTAATGGTGGTATAAAATAGGTAGTTTTATATCTACGAACATTAGAAGAGGGGGAAAATATGAAAAAATTATTTTTCCACTCATATAGTTGGATCAGTAAATAACCAAATTTTATTTTAGATATATCTTTTTCACAATCATTGTTTTTGCATGGAGCCTTCTAGCATGAATGATGTTTATTATTGCAGTTTGTTTGTAAATGTTGATAGGTCACCTTCCCCAATAATTGGTTAATCTCTTTTGTTGAGCATTCATATTAATGTGACAGGTGACTTTTGAAAATTTGGATTATCTGACAAGCTACCATTGAGACATTATATTGGATTTCTATCATATTTTTCAATTTTTCTCTCTGTACTTTATGAATTACTAGGTTTGAGTCTTACAAAGGAATGTATGAGACATCCAAGGATGTGCATATGACATTTTGTAGCTTAATTTCTCCCATTTTCACTGTCTAATTTGTTATCACTATTAAAATTCTCTAAATTGAGTCAGTTCATACTTGTTCCTAAGTCATGGTATTAGATAGGGTTTGAGTCATTTGTATGTTTTATAGGGTCTAAGTTATAGGTTGCAAGTCTCATTTCATCACCAAATGAAGTTCACAAACCTTACTTTACTCCTTAGAAGTCTCATGCTACGTTTTGAAAACCATATTCTAAGTCTTTTTCAAAAAAAAATCGAATAAACCACGAAACCACATTTTTGTAGCGTGCTCAGTGTAAATAATTGTTTCTACACTACGAAAACGTTGGTCTTTTCGTAGCGCAAAATCTTGAAATCACACTACCAGCGCTACGAAATCAGGGTTTCGGAATTTTCGGTTTAGCTGTCACATCCATCAACTTGGAGTTAAATTTTCATGATTATGGTGTTAGTCCACGATTATGGTGTCAGTCCATGAATCATCCTTCACGCATGCAACCATCCAAAGCAGTTATGAAATCATTATGAGATTCATTAGCGGTCATTTGTCATTGGTCCTTTGTGAATTTAAAAAGGGAATTGGTTATCATTGTTTTTATTTCATGCAAAGAAAGCACTGCATGCATATATATTGTTGAAAGAGAAGCTCATGATAAGATACCAGAGCTCTCATCAATTTTTCAAGCAAGGAAAAATTTTAAATCAAGCGAGGTTGAACTCAATTAGTGATTATGTCAGTAGTTTTGATTTCCAATCAAGTATTAATCAAGTGAGGCTGAACCCAATTTTCAAGCGAGCCAGTTCATCCAACAAGGAAGTTGATTACAGATTTGCTGAAGACACAGGTTTTTTAGGAAAAAGATGACTGAAGAAAAAAGAAATCACTGGTTTGGTCACTGCCTAAGGACAGAACCCGAAGGTTTAGAAACTCTCACAAGAGATAAATCTGTTGAAGAAGCCTTCAAGAAGGTAGGTTGCTAGAGGTTCTATGAAAAGCTTCAAGGAGGGCATAATCAGGTTACCAAAGAATTTGCTACAAAATTTACAGGGTCAAACATAAAGGTTGGTTTTCTCAATTTGCCAATTTATCCTGAAGTTATATCAATAGTCCAAGAGATTCCAAGAGGGGAGGAGAGATGGTTTAAGAATTTCAGGTTTGAAATGAAACCCTGCAAAATCTTTTTGAAACCAGAGTTTATGGATACTGATTTGAACAAAGTTGTGCCAAGAAGTTATGTCAAGGATGCATTTGCCAATCTACTCTACAATATCCAAAGGTACTTCACTTGCGAAGGGAGATACCACAAGGTGTACACTTATCACTTTAAACTCTTGTTGCATTTCACAGGAATAATCTCTCTAGACTTACCCTTCTTTCTATTTTGAAGTCTGGACAAGATGGCAAACAAAGTACAGATGAAAACCCAGGCATGTGAAACATCATTATTTCATCATGGTCTAGTCAAGGTAATAGTTTTGCATGAGCTTCAGAAAGTGAATAGAGAAGGGTCTGCTTTTCTCTTTTTGAGTGGAATAGGGGTTGAAGGAATAGGTGCTAGCCCTCAAGTCAAAGAAACATCTTCATCAAAGACTACTGAACCTGTAGAATCAAAATCAAGGAGGTTTATCAAGCTTAAGCCCAGGAAACAGGTTAAGGAACCTATGATAAAAACATCACTGAATATCCAAAGGACTCCTAAATCTGCACAGAAAAAGAGAACTTAGGTTAAAGAGACAATTCAGAAACAGTGAACCAATAAAACAGATCAGAAGAAGTTGACTAGGAGTCAAAAGTCAAAGGAGAAGGGTAAGGCTGTGGTCATAGATGAAAACTTGCAATTAAGAGGAGACTTGAATGATATATTACAAGCTATTGACATTGAAGAGTCTCCCCTAGTTCAAGAAGAGTTCATAAAGCTGGATACAGGTGGAAAATCAAAGAAGTTGAAAACATCCAAAAAATTAGACTTTGAGGATGAAGTATTAGAGTTTGTTTTTAAGCCTAGAAAACCATTGACTAGGCAGTCTAATAAAATGCAGCAGCCAGACATGGAGATAGACCAAATAGGAGGTGAGGATGCAAATTTTTTTGAAGAACCCATTAATACATCATTCAAATACTTGAAGAAGACAGAAACAGAGTTTTTAATACTCAGAGAGAAAGGAGTGGTTATGAGGAGGTTAAAGACAAACTCAGACTTGCAAACATTGAGATTGATAAATTGAGGAAGAAAGTGAGAATGCATGCTGTAGAAAGGTCAAACCTTGAGAGGTTGTAAGGTCTATGGGAGCTAGAAAAGGTTTCAAATAGTGAGTCAATCAGCAGTTAGGATCAATTCTTCATATGGACTGTCCCTGCAATCAAGGAAGCAAAGCTCATAAGGATGGTTAATACCAAACTAAGAGCTAATAACAAAAGGCTTAAAAGGTAGGTTGAAGACCTTGAGATACAGCTAGCAAATCTTGAAGATCAACCACAGTGAAAATGAGTGTAAACAGTAAGTGACATCTCCTAACACATTTTTGAGGTTATGTGGAAAGATTTCATTTTTGATGCAGTTCAAAGTTGGTTTTTGTTGATTATGAAAGCCTATATATAACTCAAAGGATGTCAGTAAAGGTTTGAAGCTTTAAATTTTGGAAACAGAAAACATGAAAAAGATGAACACAACGATTTCGTAGCGCAACTCTGAAGCGCACAAGTGTCATAAAGGGTTTGATTGATTTTGAAAGTTTTCAAAGGGCGAAAGGGCATTTTTATCAAACCTTGATGCTGCTGGAGGATGTATAATGATCATAAGTGAAGATCCAATTGCAAAACAAAGGAAAATGAAGATTCCAAGTAAGGTTTTCAAAGGTGAAGTTCTACGCTACGAAAATAGCAGACAGTTTCGTAGCGCAACAATGTTAATAGTTTTGGACATTTCTTAAAAGGTTTGTTTTGGGCACAGCTGGAAGGATGAAGTCACAGCAGCTTAATAAGACTTTGTCACATGTTTTGAGCACAAGTTAGTCATCAGATAGTTTGAAGAAACATAAATGAAACACCATAGCTATTTTTCAAGGAGCATGTTCCTATTTTTCAAGGCAGATAAGAGGCAAATCAATATAGTCAAACATCAAGGAGATGGACATCATCAAGGTCGAAGTTTAGGAGGAGCAGATGTCAGATAGAATATTTAATTTTTAGATAAGTTTTTTTTAAGTTATAATAAAGAGTTTTAATCCTAGTTGTGTTAGGACTCTAGAATAGACAGTTTAACTATCAAATGTAATTAAAGTTTGTTTTAGCAGTTGATAGGTGTCAAGCTAGCAAATTCAAATTCTCTCAAGTGTGTGGAGAGAATCCAAGAAATGTAATGATGACTCTATAAGAGAGAGGAAGTCGAATTGCATAGGGTTGGAAATTTTCATTAGCAAGCATACTATTTTTGTAGCAAAAACTGTGTTTTTATGTTAAATACAAAGATATTGGTTTCATCACTCAGGATTTAGAAAGGGTTATTGATGTATGATATTCTCATGGTTTTCCTCTTTCAATTACTTGTAGTGGCATGAATTTATGTTACTTAGAATTCATTGAAGGTGCTCTAAATTCCTTCATATGTTCATGAACTATGTTTATTTTCTGTCCTACTGTCTTGTTGATGCATCTAAACCCTAAAATTCCCTAACTTCCATATGAAGCTGATATTCATGTTTTGTGAAAATACATTTGACTCCATAAGCCCAATAGATGTTTGTTGATTAGTAGTACAACCATTATCCATTTTTATTCATTTTACTCATAGAGTCAGCCATCTAATCCTTATTTGAAAATCATAAACCTATTGAGAGAGCCCTCTCAGGTTGAGGAGGGTAAGCCTCAACTAAAAGTATGGTTTGAAATAGTTACTCAGAGTCTTCTTGATCAAATGCCTATCAGGGTCTAATTTTGAGATAACATAATCTTTTCCATATGTCTCAAGCATATATATGGCTAAGGATTGTCTTTAAATTTGTGTTGAATAATCAAATGCATTTAGATAACAATAGAACAAGAAAATGATAAATTTGTGAGTCGTCAAATCTAGTGACATAGAAATATAATTTTAGTATGTAGATTTTCACTGATAGCCATAATCGTGTTATAATTTATACATATGAACTCTGTTATAATGTAGAAATTTCCCAACATTTCAAATGGACACTATTTCCATCATCAAGGGATCAAATTGAACCTTTTGCACACATCATCAATGGATCCAAATGAAGCTTATGTAGTAAGAGGCTTAGTAGATGGCTATAAAAAATCCACCGCATTGAAAATTGGATAACTTACAAGTAAAAATGAAGTATGTTAGAATTCAAAAAAAGATCTCAGATAATGTAAGCACGTGAAGGGAAATAATGATTCATGAGTCATAATTTTTATGAGATATGTAATGTTCTTGTATATGACTATCCCAATGTAGGAATTTAAATATTGAATAATATACAAGAATATTAATAGGGTGTATAGATAGTATTTCTTTCCAAATTTTTCTTTGCAACCACAATTTTATGTGCTTTACATATTGTTGTGGAAGAGAGGTACTTTCTCTGGAATATTAGTAAATTCAAAGAATTTTTTTTTCGTGGCATGGTAGCACCTAGTGTAATAAGGTCCATGAAAGCTACATTGAGCCATATGAGGCCCAAGAAATTTTTTCCACTGAGCTTCCAAGAAAGACACAAGAAAATGAAATTAATTTATATTAATGTCCATGGAACACCAAACTATGTCAAAGGGACTAGAGATTTTGAACCATTCATGAGAATCCCATACAAAAATAGTGGGTACAAAATTATCGACTCCCATATGATGAGATGAAATGGAATTTAAAACAATTACACCAATAGAAAATGAAACAATATAATCTAGGTGTACAAGTAGGCTATCTTGAAGGGGAAAACCCTAGGAAATGGAATAAATCCAGTGAAGAAACAACATCCAGACATAAATGTGGCTTCAACGAAGAGAGGAGGGGCCAAGCCCTACTTATTTTATGAAATAATATGATTTCCTATACCCAGGTCCTATTGGATAATGTCCATAAGAGAGTGGCACATAATTATAGGGCCCTAGGGAACTATCTAAGGCAACATTGCCACACTTCACCCTAGGCCAGAGGGTGGAGTACTTAAAACATCGAGGGTTTATATTTTCCTAAATTGAAGAGAGAAAATAGTAGTAATGCACTGCCAAGAATACAGATGACTGATGATCCCATGTGTATTAGTGGTGATGAGTTTGATGAGTGATCATGTTGATCGACGATTTGTAGTAGGCTAGTGGCCAAATATCTTGAGTTGTAGGATTTTGTTTTGGAGTTTAGAGGCCATTTCAATCGTCATTGGTTATGTATTTTGTCGATTATATCATTGATATGTATTTCACTTGATTCCATTTTTATATATGCACCCTTACATGGCATATAAATGAGAATACTTTCAATATTTTGTCTTGAATGGTTTGGAATCTTAAAAGTATTTTTTTCATTAAAAATTCATTATTTCATGTATTTTTTCCAATTCTAGTTTATTGAATCTGGTTCTATCCGGTTTGATCTGATTCTGGTTCTAATCAAGGTTCGATAGGAAACCAATTTGAATTTTTAAAACTATTCTCATAGTAGATAATATAAAGAAAGATAAAGTACTACTTGGTATGAAACTTGCCCAAAAGGTAACATAACCATTGAAGGAGGAACAAAGCAAGCGTTCAATCAAATCTTCATTGAAGAAAAGGATGCTGAGAATGCAGCAAGATGATGGAGCTTAGTGAAATGAAGTCGCCTTCACTAAGTGGGCCCGCAGGCAAATTCTGGCGCAAAGTCTATTTTTAGACTATGTCTATTTTTAGACATACGGAGTATAATTTGGGAATTCCAGTTTGAGATTCTTGAAGTATGCGACATGTCGGTAAAAATAGATGAGACCCTTATTTTTAGGACCCAGGCTATTTTTAGACTGTATCTCCTAAAAATATGGAAGTCAAATATTATTTACCCTTAATAATATTTCGACTATAAACATCAGTTTACTCTCTTGCAGCACTTCAGTTTGAGTCATGGAGGTGACTCATGCAACTGACAGAAGGAATCACGTGGTTCCTAGGGTTTGATGGCATCTTGCATGGTTGGTTTGGCGAGACTTCGTTAAGGTGAGTTTTGGAGGAGTTAACGTACGTATAGTGGAGTTGTGGTTTCGTTTGTTTTAGTTGAACTAGTTGATTAGTTAACTAACTAATCAACTAGATAAGGGAGGGAGTAAATTAAATAATATTTAATTTACTAAATATTAACTCATTAGTCAACTCAAGAACACTTCGCCCACTACGCTGCATGATCGCCCGTTGAGACCAAGTAGTGTAGATGAAAGGGTGAGTAAAGCTATCATTGGTAGATTGTTTTGCATGAGATTTGCATTACACTTGGAGGAATTGTCCATGACAATTACGCAATCAAGGGAAGGGGATTCGAACCTTGAACCTCTTCATATACAGGCCATGATTGCGCAATAGAGGCAAGGCAATTGGCGGGGAGTTTTGAACCTCAGACTTGTTCAAAACTGAGTCAGATTGTGAGTAACTTCATGAGAGAGTACTGAGTACTTGTGAGGAGTATTGTACTTGCTTGGTTACTTGATTTCTCCATTATAATATACACAATAGCTGCGGGGTTTTCAGCTATAGGCTTTCCCCATACATACTGAGTTAATGTGTGATTGAATTGATGAGAGATTGCTTCTGTTATTTCCGCATGTGACAATTAATTGTAGAAGAAGGTTATGTGTTATGTATGCAATTCGAAATTGATATATGACCAGGTTAATCTTCAGTGAATAAGTGATTTATTCAGCTAATTTCTACTGGTCAACCTGGCTCTCCTTGGTCTTCCGAAGGCTTGGCACTCATATCAAGATAGTGTCAATGGTCGGGAGAAGCTGCCGGGATGGGAGCGCCTTTGGGCGGATCTCATGCAGGAGGAGATAAGGAGGACTACTCGAGATGGATCTTCATCAAAAGGAGCTGATGAAGAAAACTGCGCTTTGGTGTCCAAAGCAAAGAAGGGGAAGGGTAAGAAAACCTCTCATTCTGGTGCTAAGGGCAAGAAGCAGGATATGGCGAAAGTGAAGTGTTTTCACTGCCATGATCGCGGACATTATGCTACCAATTGTCCAAAGAAGAAGAAGAACAAGCAAGCGGGAAGATCTGCAGATGGAGAAGCTTTGGCTTCACAGTTCGAGCTTGACTTTTCACTGAGTGCATGCTTGGTTTCAAGTGTGATGGGATCGGTGTGGTTCTTGGACAGCGGTGCGTCATTTCATATGACGGGAGATCGGGAGTTGTTCTCAAATCTGGAGGACAAGGATTTGGGTATGCACATCGAGATGGGCGATGACGGTAGATACAGTGCGACTGGTATCGGTACCGTATCCTTTCAGAGGGAGTCTGGTAAACCCTTTGTCTTAAAGGATGTCATGCATGTACGTGGATTGAAGAAGAACCTGATTTCAGTAGCGATGTTGGAGGATAAGGGTTATGATGTGGTCTTCAGCGAAGGAAAAGCTTTCCTGCGCAGTAAGACTACTGGAGAGACCCGGAAGATAGGGGTTCGAACTCATAACCTTTATCAGTTGCAGGTAGATGACTACGCAGCTATGGCATGCAAGGCGGGAGAAGTGGTGAGCCGGGATGATGAGGGCGAACTATGGCACAGGAGATTGGGCCATCTTCACCATGGAGCTTTGAAGATTTTGCAGCAGATTTCTACTGGACTTCCTAAGGGCACTCTTGCGCAGTCAGATCAGTGCAAGGGGTGTACTTTAGGGAAGTATGTGAAAGCCACCTTTCACGAGAAGGATAGTCGCGCCACGACGATCCTTGAGAGAGTTCACACAGGCGTGTGTGGTCCTTTCTCAGTTGCTTCGACAGCAAAGCACAGGTATTATGTGATCTTTGTTGATGATTTCTCTCGAAAGTGCTGGATCTTCTTCATGCAGAAGAAGAGCGATACATTCCCGAAGTTCTGTGAGTTTAAAGCACTGGTCGAGAAGGAGTCGGGGAAGAAGGTGATTGCTCTAAGGAGTGATAACGGTGGTGAATTCATCTCGGCTGAATTCAAGGAGTTCTGCAGCGCAGAAGGGATTCGGAGAGAGCTCATCGCACCCCATAACCCACAGCAGAACGGGGTGGCTGAGCGGAAGAACAGAACGGTCGTGGGTGCTGCACGGGCGATGTTGCATGATCAGGGCCTACCCCTTCACTTGTGGGCTGAGGCATGCAATACAGCAGTGTATGTGCAGAACCGTTGTCCTCACAAGGTTCTTGGCATGAGTACACCAGAGGAGGCTTATTCTGGCAAGAGGCCCGATATTTCCCATTTGCGGATTTTTGGTTCTCCTGTCTACATGCATGTGACGAAGGATGCGAGAAGGAAGCTGGATCCAACTGCTGAGGTTGGAATATTTGTGGGGTACACTGATACACCTCACAACTATCGGGTGTATTTTTTAGACAGTCGAAAGACTGTTGTGCGACGGGATATAAAATTTCAGGAGGAGAAAGCCATGCGGTGTTCGCTTGAGAGGGAGCTACACTTGCATGCAGATGAGGAGCTGTTAGTTCCTAAGGAGGAGCTTCCGGATGTGGATCAGCCACAAGAGGAGGTTCAGGAGGTGGAAGAAACCACCCAGGCAGCGCCAACCATCAGAGGGCGCATGCGCACTACGGAAGCTGAGCGACTGGCTCGGGATGCAGAGAAGGTTGTAGGACCACCTACAGCACAGCGCAGACAGAGACAGTCACCGGATCGGTACACTGGATACATGGCTCTTATGAGTCAATGTGTTGTGGCAGAGCCATCCTCTTTTGAGGAAGCTGTGGAGGAACCCGCATGGGTTGATGCCATGATCGAAGAATATGATTCGATCATCAGGAACAGTGCATGGGAGATTGTCCCAAGACCGGTTGGGAAATCAGTTGTAGGTTCGCGATGGATCTACAAGGTGAAGCAGGCGGCTGACGGGAGTGTGGAGAAGTACAAGGCGAGATTTGTTGCCCGTGGCTTCTCACAGATCGAGGGGATTGACTATGAGGAGACTTTTGCACCTGTCGCAAGGTACTCTTCCATACGGACGATCCTTGCTCTCTCAGCGCAGATGGGGTGGCACATTCATGAGATGGATGTGAAGACTGCGTTCCTCAATGGAGTTATTGAGGAAGAGGTGTACATAGAGCAGCCTGAAGGTTTTGAGATCTTCAGCAGTGAGTCGCATGTGTGCCGACTCAAGAGAGCACTGTATGGGCTGAAGCAAGCACCTCGTGCTTGGTGCACTCGGATAGACAGCTACTTCACCGGGCTTGGATTCTCCAAGAGTGAGGCGGATCCAAACCTGTACCAGATTGTGGTGGAGGGGAAGCTGTTGATCATCGTACTGCATGTAGATGATCTGATTTTGACTGGCGATGAGCAGTTGATACTTTCATGCAAGGAGGATCTTGCACGAGAGTTTGAGATGAAGGACCTGGGCATCCTTCATTATTTTCTGGGATTGGAGATTTGGCAGCGCAGTGGAGGACTGTTTGTTTCTCAGGGCAAGTATGCCCGGGAGATTCTGGAGAGGTTCAACATGCAAGGCTGCAAGCCTGTTGATACCCCTCTTCCCGGAGGATGGAGGAAGGGAGATGCTACTTCGGAGGAGGTAGTGGATGCCACTGTCTATCGACAGTTGGTGGGGTCGTTGATGTATTTGGTCAATACTCGACCCGATATATGCTATGCAGTTAACCAGCTTTCGCAAGCTATGGTTAAGCCTACCCAGCTCTTTTGGAAGGCGGGCAAGCATGTATTGCGCTATATCAGAGGCACATCGGGATATGGTCTATGGTACAGACAGGAGGATGGAGTGACTTTTGGTTTCTTGGTGCGAGATTGAGCGGGGAGGCCCATGAGGCAGGAAAAACATAGGAAGGTTTTCGACATTGGGTCGACGACGGTTTCTGGACAACATGAAAACGAGATCCGTGGCACTCAGTTCGACGGGCCGAGTACATGGCAGCAAGTTTGGCTGCATGTGAGGCTATTTGGATGAGGAAGATCCTCGCAGGTTTGTTCAGGTTGCATTTGGAGCCTACAGTGATCTACTGTGATAACCAGAGCTGCATCAAGCTCTCGGCTAATCCATTTTTTCATGATAGGTCCAAACATATCGAAATCAGGTACCATCACATCAGAGATTGTGTTCAGCGGAGGATCATGATGCTTTCATATGTTCCCACGGAGGATCAGGATGCCGACATCCTGACGAAGGCGCTCACCAGGAGCAAGTTCGAATTCCACAGAGGCAGGATAGGGATTGCAGATAATCCATATCTTGCTGAGAGGGAGTGTTGAGAATGCAGCAATATGATGGAGCTTAGTGAAATTAAGTCGCCTTCACTAAGTGGGCCCACAGGCAAATTCTGGCGCAAAGTCTATTTTTAGACTATGTCTATTTTTAGACATACGGAGCATAATTTGGGAATTCTACTTGGAGATTCTTGGAGTATGCGACATGTTGGTAAAAATAGATGAGACCCTAATTTTTAGGACCCAGGCTATTTTTAGACTGATCTCCTAAAAATATGGAAGTCAAATATTATTTCCCCTTAATAATATTTTGACTATAAACAGCAGTTTACTCTCTTGGCGCACTTCAGTTTGAGTCATGGAGGTGACTCATGCAACTGACACAAGGAATCACGTGGTTTCTAGGGTTTGATGGCATCTTGCATGGTTGGCTTCAGTTAGACTTCAGTGGCAGGAGTTTTGGAGGAGTTAACGGGACAAGTAGTGGAGTTGTGTTCTGTTTGTTTTAGTTGAACTAGTTGGGATTAGTTAACTAACTAATCAACTAGATATGAGTGGAGTAAATTAAATAATATTTAATTTACTAAATATTAACTCATTAGTCAACTAAAGAACACTTCAGTTCACTACAGTGCATGATCAGTTCAGTGGAGACCAGTGGAAGAGGTAGATGAAAGGGTGAGTAAAGCTATCAGTTGGTAGATTTGTTTTGCATGAGATGTGCATTACACTTGGAGGAATTGTCCATGACAATTGCGCAGTCAAGGCAAGGGGATTCGAACCTTGAACCTCTTCATATACAGGCCATGATTGCGCAATAGAGGCAAGGCAGTTAGTGGTGTGTTTTGAACCCGAGACTTGTTCAAAACCAAGCTAGATTGTGAGTAACTTCATGAGAGAGTACTGAGTACTTGTGAGGAGTATTGTACTTGTTTGATTACTTGATTTCTCCATTATAATATACACAATAGCTGCGGGGTTTTCAGCTATAGGCTTTCCCCATACATACTGAGTTAATGTGTGATTGAATTGATGTGAGATTGCTTCTGTTATTTCCGCATGTGACAATTAATTGTAGAAGAAGGTTATGTGTTATGTATGCAATTCGAAATTGATATATGACCGGGTTAATCTTCAGTGAATAAGTGATTTATTCAGCTAATTTCTACATGGTATCGGAGCGAGATTAATTGTCGAGATCTATTACAGTGATTGCAAACTTATTTCCTCGGACAGAGTCTGCATGCGGGCCAGGTAGCCTCCGGAATATTCATCCTTCTTTGTAAGGTGAAAGATCTGGTGAATGCCCTTTGCAGTCAATCTCTGATTTGGAAATAATTTGTTTTCAAGTATAGATGGGAAGCGATAGAGCTTGGAGTTTGGAATTCGAATTTTGCAGAAGGTTGTTCTTCTTGGTGCCGGTGTTGAAAGATGTCTTCTTTCAATGGTTTGCGACTCTAATATGCTCTTGAAGGCAGTTCGAACTATGTTGCATGGAAAGATCGAATGGAAGCAGTGTTGGAAGATAATGGTCTGAAGGAGTTCGTGGATGCGGATGTCCCAAAGCCCACTGATGCAGCTCTGGTCGATGCATGGAAAAAGAAGATCGCGAAATGTCGAAGGATCCTGTTGGAGGGCGTCAAGGATCATATTGTATCCAGCCTGCATGGGAAGGCTACTCCATATTTAATGTGGAAAGATTTGACGGATCTATTCCAGAGTAAGAGTGACCAAAGGAAGCTGGCGCTCAAAGACAAGCTCAGGAACATCAAGATGGATAAGGGCGACAGTATCGCTAAATACCTCACGAAGTTCACTCAATGCAGAGATGAACTGGGAAGTGTGGGAGTTACTGTCGATGAAGAGGATATGGTCGACCTGGCTCTCCTTGGTCTTCCGAAGGCTTGGCACTCATATCAAGATAGTGTCAATGGTTGGGAGAAGCTGCCGGGATGGGAGCGCCTTTGGGCGGATCTCATGCAGGAGGAGATAAGGAGGACTACTCGAGATGGATCTTCATCAAAGGGAGCTGATGAAGAAAACTGCGCTTTGGTGTCCAAAGCTAAGAAACGGAAGGGTAAGAAAACCTCTCATTCTGGAGCTAAGGGCAAGAAGCAGGATATGGCGAAAGTGAAGTGTTTTCACTGCCATGATCACGGACATTATGCTACCAATTGTCCAAAGAAGAAGAAGAACGAGCAAGCGGGAAGATCTGCAGATGGAGAAGCTTTGGCTTCACAGTTCGAGCTTGAATTTTCACTGATCGCATGCTTGGTTTCAAGTGTGATGGGATCGATGTGGTTCTTGGACAGCGGTGCGTCATTTCATATGACGGGAGATCGGGATTTGTTCTCAGATCTGGAGGACAAGGATTTGGGTATGCACATCGAGATGGGCGATGACGGTAGATACAGTGCGACTGGTATCGGTACCGTATCCTTTCAGAGGGAGTCTGGTAAACCCTTTGTCTTAAAGGATGTCATGCATGTACCTGGATTGAAGAAGAACATGATTTCAGTAGCGATGTTGGAGGATAAGGGGTATGATGTGGTCTTCAGCGAAGGAAAAGCCTTCCTGCGCAGTAAGACTACTGGAGAGACCCGGAAGATAGGGGTTCGAACTCAGAACCTTTATCAGTTGCAGGTAGATGACTGTGTAGCTATGGCATGCAAGGCGGGAGAAGTGGTGAGCCGGGATGATGAGGGCGAACTATGGCACGGGAGATTGGGCCATCTTCACCATGGAGCTTTGAAGATTCTGCAGCAGATTTCTACTGGACTTCCTAAGGGCACCCTTGCGCAGTCAGATCAGTGCAAGGGGTGTACTTTAGGGAAGTATGTGAAAGCCACCTTTCACGAGAAGGATAGTCGCGCCACGGCGATCCTTGAGAGAGTTCACACAGACGTGTGTGGTCCTTTCTCAGTTGCTTCGACAGCAAAGCACAGGTATTATGTGATCTTTGTTGATGATTTCTCTCGAAAGTCCTGGATCTTCTTCATGTCGAAGAAGAGCGTATTTGTCACATAAAGTGCAATGAGTTTAAAGCAGTGAGAAGAGTGGAAAAATTCGTTGCTCTAAGGAGTGATAACGGTGGTGAATTCATCTCGGCTGAATTCAAGGAGTTCTGCAGCGTAGAAGGGATTCGGAGAGAGCTCATCGCACCCCATAACCCACAGCAGAACGGGGTGGCTGAGCGGAAGAACATAACGATCGTGGGTGCTGCACGGGCGATGTTGCATGATCGGGGCCTACCCCTTCACTTGTGGGCTGAGGCATGCAATACAGCAGTGTATGTGCAGAACCGTTGTCCTCACAAGGTTCTTGGCATGAGTACACCAGAGGAGGCTTATTCTGGCAAGAGGCCTGATATTTCCCATTTGCGGATTTTCGGATCTCCTGTCTACATGCATGTGACGAAGGATGCAAAAAGGAAGCTGGATCCAACTGCTGAAGTTGGAATATTTGTGGGGTACACTGATACACCTCACAACTATCGGGTGTATGTGCCAGACAGTCGCAAGACTGTTGTGCGACGGGATATAAAATTTGAGGAGGAGAAAGCCATGCAGTGTTCGCTTGAGAGGGAGCCACACTTGCATGCAGATGAGGAGCTGTTAGTTCCTAAGGAGGAGCTTCCGGATGTGGATCAGCCACAAGAGGAGGTTCAGGAGGTGGAAGAAACCACCCAGGCAGCGCCAACCATCAGAGGGCGCATGCGCACTACAGAAGCTGAGCGACTGGCTCGGGATGCGAAGAAGGTTGTAGGACCACCTACAGCACAGCGCAGACAGAGACAGTCACCGGATCGGTACACTGGATACATGGCTCTTATGAGTCAATGTGTTGTGACAGAGCCATCCACTTTTGAGGAAGCTGTGGAGGAACCCGCATGGGTTGATGCCATGATCGAAGAATATGATTCGATCATCAGGAACAGTGCATGGGAGATTGTCCCAAGACCGGTTGGGAAATCAGTTGTGGGTTCGCGATGGATCTACAAGGTGAAGCAGGCGGCTGACGGGAGTGTGGAGAAGTACAAGGCGAGATTTGTCGCCCGTGGCTTCTCACGGATCGAGGGGATTGACTATGAGGAGACTTTTGCACCTGTCGCAAGGTACTCTTCCATACGGACGATCCTTGCTCTCTCAGCGCAGATGGGGTGGCACATTCATCGGATGGATGTGAAGACTGCGTTCCTCAATGGAGTTATTGAGGAGGAGGTGTACATAGAGCAGCCTGAAGGTTTTGAGATCTTCAGCAGTGAGTCGCATGTGTGCCGACTCAAGAGAGCACTGTACGGGCTGAAGCAAGCACCTCGTGCTTGGTACACTCGGATAGACAGCTACTTCACAGGGCTTGGATTCTCCAAGAGTGAGGCGGATCCAAACCTGTACCAGATTGTGGTGGAGGGGAAGCTGTTGATCATCGTACTGTATGTAGATGATCTGATTTTGGCTGGCGATGAGCAGTTGATACTTTCATGCAAGGAGGATCTTGCACGAGAGTTTGAGATGAAGGACTTGGGCATCCTTCATTATTTCCTGGGATTGGAGATTTGGCAGCGCAGCGGAGGACTGTTTGTTTCTCAGGGCAAGTATGCTCAGGAGATTCTGGAGAGGTTAAACATGCAAGGCTGCAAGCCTGTTGACACTCCTCTTCCTGGTGGTTGGAGGAAGGAGGATGCTACTTCAGCGGAGGTAGTGGATGCCACTGTCTATCGACAGTTGGTGGGGTCGCTTATGTATCTGGTCAATACACGACCCGATATATGCTATGCAGTTAACCGGCTTTCGCAAGCTATGGTTAAGCCTACCAAGCTCTTTTGGAAGGCGGGCAAGCATGTATTGCGCTATATCAGAGGCACATCGGGATATGGTCTATGGTACAGACAGGAGGATGGAGTGAAGCTATCTGGCTTCACTGATGCAGATTGGGCAGGGAGTCCAACGGACCGGAAGAGCACTTCTGGAGGAGTTTTCAGCATTGGGTCGACAGCAGTTTCCTGGTACAGCAGGAAGCAGAGATCCGTGGCACTCAGTTCAGCAGAGGCCGAGTACATGGCAGCAAGCTTGGTTGCATGTGAGGCTATTTGGATGAGGAAGATCCTCGCAGGTTTGTTCAGGTTGCATTTGGAGCCTACAGTGATCTACTGTGATAACCAGAGCTGCATCAAGCTCTCGGCTAATCCAGTTTTTCATGATAGGTCCAAACATATCGACATCGGGTACCATCACATCAGAGATTGTGTTCAGCGGAGGATCATGATGCTTTCATATGTTCCCACGGAGGATCAGGATGCCGACATCCTGACGAAGGCGCTCACCAGGAGCAAGTTCGAATTCCACAGAGGCAGGATAGGGATTGCAGATAATCCATATCTTGCTGAGAGGGAGTGTTGAGAATGCGGCAAGATGATGGAGCTTAGTGAAATGAAGTCGCCTTCACTAAGTGGGCCCGCAGGCAAATTCTGGCGCAAAGTCTATTTTTAGACTATGTCTATTTTTAGACATACGGAGCATAATTTGGGAATTCTACTTGGAGATTCTTGATGGATGCGACATGTTGGTAAAAATATATGAGACCCTAATTTTAGGACCCAGACTATTTTTAGACTGATCTCCTAAAAATATGGAAGTCAAATATTATTTACCCTTAATAATATTTTGACTATAAACAGCAGTTTACTCTCTTGGCGCACTTAAGTTTGAGTCATGGAGGTGACTCATGCAACTGACACAAGGAATCACGTGGTTCCTAGGGTTTGATGGCATCTTGCATGGTTGGCTTCAGTTAGACTTCAGTGGCAGAAGTTTTGGAGGAGTTAACGGGACAGATAGTGGAGTTGTGTTATGTTTGTTTTAGTTGAACTAGTTGGGATTAGTTAACTAACTAATCAACTAGATATGAGTGGAGTAAATTAAATAATATTTAATTTACTAAATATTAACTCATTAGTCAACTCAAGAACACTTCAGTTCACTACAGTGCATGATCAGTTCAGTGGAGACCGGTGGAAGAGGTAGATGAAAGGGTGAGTAAAGCTATCAGTTGGTAGATTGGTTTTGCATGAGATTTGCATTACACTTGGAGGAATTGTCCATGACAATTACGCAATCAAGGGAAGGGGATTCGAACCTTGAACCTCTTCATATACAGGCCATGATTGCGCAATAGAGGCAAGGCAATTGGCGGGGAGTTTTGAACCTCGGACTTGTTCAAAACTGAGTCAGATTGTGAGTAACTTCATGAGAGAGTACTGAGTACTTGTGAGGAGTATTGTACTTGTTTGGTTACTTGATTTCTCCATTATAATATACACAATAGCTGTGGGGTTTTCAGCTATAGGCTTTCCCCATACATTCTGAGTTAATGTGTGATTGATTTGATGTGAGATTGCTTCTGTTATTTCCGCATGTGACAATTAATTGTAGAAGAAGGTTATGTGTTATGTATGCAATTTGAAATTGATATATGACCAGGTTAATCTTCAGTGAATAAGTGATTTATTCAGCTAATTTCTACAAAGGAAACACACATGCTTTTCCATACACCAATTATTTTCTAAGTAACAGCTCTTTGGGAATCCCAAGTGATTATTCCCCATATTAATAGATGTCATTTCTAGTAAACATGTTGGTGTATATTAGTGCAACTCACTTAGGTGGATTTCAAATGCGCACCTACTAGCACTTGTTGACACCTAATCCTATGGATGGGTGTGCACATGTATTTTTGTATATTATTTATTATTAGGAAATAAGGAAGGCCAAGAGTCATTGGGAGCTGAATCCCAATAGCCTCACCTCCCATCTATATAAGCATGTACATTCTTCAGCTAATACACAATTCTAGTTTTGAGGAGTTACCTCCTGGTTTGACATGGTATCAGAGCCAGCCCCACATTTGGCATTTCTGCCCTGTGGTGTAACTCCCTACCCTTTGCTCAGTCAATATTTTTTAATGTTTTTGCTGCTCATTAACTGCTAGACTGTTATTCTGCATTTTTTTTCCTAGATAGCACTTACATTTGCAGCTCCAGCTCCTGCAGACTGCAGGCTCTGTCAATCTGCAAATTGCAGGCTCTGCCATTCCAGCAGTCCTGCAACTCTGTCTTCTACAGATTCAATTTCAAATTTTTTGTAACGCCCTTCTAGGCCTCCTCCATTCTCCTTTCATCCTTGCGCCCTCTCCATTCATCCCTGTTCCTACCCAACGCCCTCTCAACTCCCTCATCGTCCTGCGCTTGGTATCTCCCACAAATCGATATCCATACACCGCCATATCAATACACCTCAGTGGTATTATAATACAGCTCATTACTCTGTCATTTAAATGCAGCGCCCTCCACTTCTCCACTGTTGTCTGCACGTTTATATATATGTTCTGTTTATACAGCGTTCCATACGCCTCCACTGTTGGTCGACACCACCACAACGCTGTCACATACATAAATGCCTCAGTTACCATTGTGTAAGCTTCTCTGTCAATACATACCACGCTGTTTGGATTTATACAGCGCCTTGTATTATATTACAACACCGCTTTTGACCATACCGCCCACGCTCTGTCATATCTTACCACCCTTTCTCTGTCATTACACCGTGGCGGTAATACACTCCGGCATTTTATTACACTGTCATACATTTAACGCTGGTTTTTACAACGTATGTCTGGTTTATATATACGCTGTCATATCACGCTGTTTAAAAACGCTGTCATATCACGCTGTGGTTGTATTATTTAAACGCTGGTTGTATTATTTAAACGTTTATTGAAATAAACGTTGTCATTGCATTATTATTACGTGGTGTATTATAATCCAACGCTGTCATGTGCGTTGTATGGACATGACCTCTATTTGTTATATGCGCCCCTTTCTACTTTTCAACACCATTTCCCATATATATTTTTGCCCCCTCCCATAGTCATTCATTTTATATATCGCCCCCCCCCATCACCATTTCACAAATTTCGCCCTTCCATTCACATTCCGTATTCCCCATTCCATATCGACCTTTATATTCCCCAAACAAAAAAAATACATTTTTTTTTATGCAGAATCAGTCTATAGCATAGAGTGTTTTTTAACAATTCTAGTTTTGAGGAGTTACCTCCTGGTTTGACATGGTTTCCAGAAAGATTTTTAGTTTCCAGAAAGAGTTTTTAAACTCAGAAAATTTTTTCCAGCAAGAGTTTCTGCCCTTTTAATTAAGTATATTTTCCAGCAATAGATTTTTTTGTTTTCTCTCCTTCAAGAGAAATTTTCCAGCAGAGTTTTTTCTCTCCTCCTTCAAAAGAAGATGACAGTCCCTTCATCTTCTAAAGAGGCTGCCTACTTGGCACAGAGAGAAAAGAGACACGCTTCAGGTTCATCCAGAGGAAGAGAAGGCAGAAGACAAAGAAGAAACTTCAGAGAAAAGGGGGGCAGACAATCTAAAGCTCAGCAGCAAACAAATCAAGACAGAGGTAAAATTGATGACAAAGACAAAGGTAAACCAGCTGAATCAGCTCATTCTGTTCTAGCACATTGTAACAATGGAGTAACTGAAAACCTATTTGATGTTTCATTTACTTCATGGAGAGATGATTGGTTGCTAGATTCAGGAACAACATGTCACATGACATTTAGAAAAGATTTTTTGAAGAATTCACTGACAAAGTTGATGGAGCAGTATATTTCGCAGATAAATCCAAACTCAAGCCATCAGGGCTTGGCACAGTCAGGCTTAAACTGCCTGGTCTTCCTGATCATATCCTACATGAGGTTCTATACCTCCAGGAGTTGAAGAGAAACTTGCTGTCCCTGATCGAAATCCGGCAGCAAGGACACTCAGTTCACTTGTTTGATGGCAAGGCAGAGGTCAGATCAGCATCAGATCACTCACTTGTCATGGAGGGAATAGAAGAAGGGAGACTCTTGAAGCTGAAAGGTTCATCTGCTCATGCTCAAAACTTTACATTCAGTTCACATCATGATGAAGGTACATTCCCATCAAGTCTTTTATGGCATGCTAGATTTGGACACTTAAACTATGACAGCCTTCGTTTGTTGAAGAAAAATGGTGTTGATGGACTACCTACAATTCCTAGAAAACCTAAGGAATGTGATGCTTGTATTCTAGGAAAGCATAGCAAACAGCCATTTCATGATTCACACTCCAGAGCACATAGAAAACTTGAGCTTGTTCATTCAGATTTATGTGGCCCTATGCCTATTGCTTCTGCAAATGGAAACAAATACATGATGACATTTATTGATGACTACACGAGAATGTGTTGGATTTACTTACTGAAGAATAAGTCTGATGCTTTTCAAACTTTCAAGAATTTTCATGCATGGATTGAAAATGATGCACAAAAACATATTGGCTCTCTACGTACTGATAATGGAAAAGAATACACTTCAAACGAATTTGAAAATTATCTTCGTCAACATGGAATCAAACATCAAACAAATGTGCCATATAATCCACAACAGAACGGTGTAGCTGAAAGAATGAACAGAACCATTTTAAATATGGTCCGCTCCATGTTATTTTTCAAGAATGTAAAATTGATGTTTTGGGCTGATGCGGTTCTATGTGCTGTTTACATAAAGAATAGGTGTCCTTCAAGTTCAATTAGAAACAAAACTCCTTTTGAAATGTGGCATGGCCACATTCCTTCGATAAAGCATTTCAGGGTCTTTGGGTCCACCTGTTATGCCTTGATACCCAAGGGTCAAAGGAACAAACTTGGTGCTAGAAGCAGAAAATGTATCTTCTTGGGGTACTCCAATACCTCCAAAGGATATCGTCTATATGATGAAGCAAATAAGAAGTTTGTGATAGCAAGAGATGTCATATTTCTTGAATCTTCCAAGAGTGACAAGGTTGTTGAGCGGCAACTTGATCGCCTGGACAGATTCACACATGCAAAGTCTTTCCAAGAATTTGATAATGTGATTCCACATCTTGAAGGGGGGATTCCAATATTGAATCAAACTGTGGAATCATTTCCTGAACCACACTCTCCCCCACATGAAGAAACAACCACGGATGACACATTGGATGATGTGATCGACAGAATTGGGAGATTGAATCTTAAATCAATCCCAACTCAGTCAAGTGACCAGCCTGGGCCATCTCAGAAAGGTCCTCCCAAATGGCTGACAAAGACACTGGAGGATGTTCATCCTGATGAGGTTGGAAAAACAGGAACAAGAAGTTCCACTCAAGAAATAGAAGGTGATGTAGATAATTCTGATTCCCCTGTTGATATGGATATTGCTTATAACTGTGAATTGAGTTTGTCTACAGATCATGAACCAACTTCCTTCAAAGAAGCCGCTTCTCATGATGAATGGAAAGAAGCGATGCAGAAGGAGTATGATGCCTTGATAAAGAATGGCACTTGGAAGTTGGTTGATCCACCTTTGGGAACGAAACCAATTGGCTGTAAGTGGGTCTACAAGAACAAGTACAAAGCAGACGGCTCACTTGACAAGCACAAGGCCAGGCTTGTGGCAAAAGGATTTGCACAGAAAGAAGGAGTTGATTATGAAGAAAATTTTGCTCCCACAGCAAAATGGACCACCATCCGGACTCTCTTTGCCTTAGCAGCTCAGAGTGGATGGAAAGTCCATCAGATGGATGTAAAAACAACCTTCTTAAATGGAGATCTAAAGGAGAAAGTTTATATGTCCCAGCCAGAAGGATTTGTGATAAAGGGTCAAGAACACAAAGTTTGCAAACTTGTGAAATCCTTGTATGGCCTCAAGCAAGCACCACGAGCCTGGTATGAGAAATTGACCGAGCATCTTCTAAAACTTGATTTCAAACACTTTGATCTTGATGATGCAACTTTGTTTGTTAAGAAAGTTGGAAAAATAGTTGTATATCTTGTGGTATATGTAGATGATCTTTTGATAATAGGAAACAATGAGAGCTATATTGCATCCATGAAGAAAGAGTTGAAGAAAGGTTTTGAAATGACTGATTTGGGTCATGTTCATTATTATTTTGGAGTAGTAGAAGTAAATTCAACATCCCTAATTCATATTTCTTTCCTGGAAGAAGTCCCAGTGGGATCTCATAGAACCAAGTTCCCAGCATGGGTGAGTATAATGCTCAGCCTCCAATGGAACCAAACTGAGCCTAGTTCAAGCAGAGGAAGGAATTTGAGATACAACTTAAACCTAAACGACTTGTGCAGAAGTCTTATCTATTAAATACTGTGGACGACATCTCACATTTCATTTGAATCTCTCAAAGTTCTTAAAAAACCTTGTGAAGGACATTGATCTGCTGCAAGAACACTAAGGTGCTTGAGGGAGACTCAGACACCTGGACTCCATCCACAGGATGAGCGACTTCATCTGTTAGGATTTTCTGATTGGAACTTTGATAAACAAAGCAGGGGGTGTATACCTACGGGTTGCATGATCTAGGATGGGGAGGTATCTCATGGGTTCATCCATAGCTTGATCCCAGTTCTGACGATTCTGTGAGAAGCAGAATATGCTTGCATGGCAGTGGAAAACATGAGAAATTGTGTGGCTGGAAAGTCTGGAGGATTTTGGATGAAACGGTCTGTCCCACTCCTCTTCCAATTGTAACTACTTACTACCAGCCAGGTTGGCCAGAACTTCCCAGGACTAAGCCCAATGATGAACAAGCATCATCTGAGAGAGTACATGTCATTGAGCATGTGTTGGGACAAGCCATCCATCTGTCCAAAATTTAACCACAAATAAATGACTTCTTGACATCTTCACTGGCGCTGCTTGGAAGAAAGGAAGGTTTGAAAGACCAGATGATCTTGGACTCACTGTGCAGGATTAGGGGGAATGTTGACTTTTGATCATCAGATGGTGTGCATGTATTTTGTGTGTTATTTACTAAGGAAATAAGGAAGGCGAGTCGTGGAGGCAGATCAATAGCCTCACCTCCCATCTGCTCTCAAGCATGCATTCTTGCTCATTGATTCTGAGTTTTGAGGATTTACCTCTGGTTGGCATTACCCAAACAGGCAAATGCCAACAATTGGGTTCCATAGCTGGTTGAGTAACCCTTAAGCTGAGTAGTACCATTGTGAGGCAGCAGAATTTTCCATGATGCCAAGAGAGTATTATTAAAGCTGTTTCTTAGGTTGATATGTATACATCAACAAATCAAATTTTCTTACCCTATGTTTATGGATCTAAGGATGAAATACTGTTTTTTTCAATATACCTATGTATGCTGTTTTGTTTCGAGGGATTTTCTTGGATACTTAAGAGATTATTGCCATCTTTGCAATTGTCAGTATGAGGAAGAAGAATCTCAGTTTTTAACATATTTTAGGTGTTTGAATTACACATTTCTTTGAATCATTATTCTTCTAGTATCAACTGATTGAATTCATGACAAGCAAATATTTGAGTAGTTGATGCCCTCAGGATTCCTATGGTTTGATAGGCTGCAAGTTCTATCCTTGGCAGAAGCGAGGGAGTATGAAAAGGAAGTTATAAAGCCAGAGCTCATAAACAATGGATGCCAAGGATGGCTCAGAACTTTCAAATGTTTTTTTGTGGTGTAAGGTGGAAGGTTTCTCCACCATTACTTAGATTACCATCATGCAATGATAGAAAATAACAGCAAGCAAGGTTGGACAACAGTTGTTTGATTTTACGTACGTTGATTAATACATTATAGATGGAAAATTAATAATATTATCTCATCTTATCTGTCTCTAATATTACCACAATTGTTCCATTCTAGGTGGATTAAGCAGAATACCTGAAATTATTATGTAGAAGGTTGTGATATCCCTAGAAGAAGTAGACACTATACTTGGAGGGAAGATATTGAAATGTCTAGGGCCATGTCACCGCTTTCACTTCAGGTTTGTCTGTAATTTTTTTATTTAGTTACAACTTACCTTCAAAAACTAACATGTACATGAAAATTCTTAAGGCATTTTAGATCTGAAATTATTTCATTTTTAACCTGTTGAACACATTTACATGTTAGGTATATTGATACTGATATCAAATGGAAGGATATTGTATATCCATAAGATCATTGTCCTGATGGAAAGGCTGTGGACAAAGAGGGTATTTATTTTAGGACTACTACCTTTTGTGTGAAAATATATGAAGATGGTGAGGCTAAGAATTTATTGGACTTTTGCAACCTGAAATAAATTACTATCTCTGTTGTCGAACATGGTAGAAACAATTGAAGAGAATGAAGGTAGTGTATTCTCTAGTTCCTCCATCTGTTCAGATATATTTGTTCCATTTTATTACAATGTGTTGAAGTTTTCTATTAATTTTTTTATTAATAGATAATGTTTGGCTTGAACTTGCAAGTTTTTGTTAGGAATGGTTCTAGTTTGAAGCAAGTTTCTATTAGCAGAGGGTTTGTGAAGAAGGAAGTGACCAAGTGAAATTATGTGCTATTGAATACAACAACAATATACGCGGCGTGTTGGCCTAATTGTTAGCCCGAGTATGTCCTGACATGAGTCATATTCCCATCAGTCATGGAGATTCTTCTTCCATCAAGTGCTTCATGACATCAATCAATCTAGAGTACACCATCATAAAATCCATGAGGAGTTGCAAGTATAATGACTATGCTCCTCCTTATGGTTTAATTGAAACTCACAGGTATTTATCACCTTTGTATTTTAATCATTCATTTATTACATATTGTTCTTTGGGATTCTCCACTGGTAGTCACATGGAGACATTGTATGAACCCATCACAACTACACTAATTATAAATGCTAATAGAAGCAGGGTATGGAGTCTCACTGACTACTATTGTGCACCATAATCCCATGACTATTAGTACCACCAATACAATTCTAACTACTAAAAGAGATATAGGATGGCCTATTAGCTTGTGCAAAAAACCACGACTTATTGCTCGTTTCACTTTTTCAAATATTTTATGACAAAACTTTGATTGAGAGTATCTATTCAACCAAATTTTCCTAAGACTGACACCTTCCCAAGTGAGACAACACATAGTCCCCTAGGGGATGATTAAGAGTACCTATCCAACCAAATTTTCCCCAAACTGTCACTTACCCAAGCGAGATAGTGTACCGGGGGAAATTAAAGGTATATATTCAGCCAAATTTACCTTACGACTCACACCTACCTAGATGAGAAATCCTACTAACGATTGATTAAGTAAAGAGTGTCTATTCAACGAAATTTTCTTAGGGACTTTCACTTGACAACATGGGATAGTACATTAGGAGAAATTAAGAATATATACTCAACTGATTTTCTTAAGATTTGCACCTACCAAGGTGAGCCAACCCAAAAGGGGTAGTTAAGAACATCTACTCAAATAAATTTTCCCAAGACTTGGACCTACCAATGAGACTTTGGCTAAAGAACAACAAAACCCTTAGTTCATGACCCATATAAGCCTAGGTTGAATTGATTTTGTATTTTGGTGTTCAGTTGATGCATTTTAACTGAACGTTCCTCTTCTATTTTTCCTATAATCGATGAAATTTCTTGTATAGGATTTGGAAGTCATAGGATAATATGATAAAAATAACTCTCATATTCCCATGGGACATCCTACTAGGGTGATTAAAACTATCTATTCCAAAAAAATTTCACAATACTTGCAGTTATGCAGGTGAGAAGGCTCACTAGGGACGAACCTACTAAGGCAATTGAGAGTATCAATTCTAAAAAAAATTGTCCAGGACTTGTAGCTACCCAAGTAAAATAGCTCACTGGAGATGAACATATTTAGGGGAATTTGAACCTTGGTTAGCGAATAAAAACACCACTATTTTACCAACCAAACTCAACCCATTCAACTTGCCTTTGTACTTAGTATTCAGTAGATGAAATGTTAATTGAATGTTCCTCTTGTCTTTGGCCATGAACATAATTTTTTTGGTCCACAAATTCCAAGCTCATGTATCTCAAATGAACTTGTGGTTGTAAGCATTCACATGTTATGAATCATTAAAGTGCCATGTTTGTTTGTTGATATATATTTCAGTTGCCAAAATGTGACCTATAAATGTAAAAACCAGGAAAAAAAGCAATCCTACAAATTCATTTTTGGTCACTGAGTTTGAAGCTCAAATTATCCAACCTCATAAATATGTTTAGATTCTAAATTATTAATACTTTGTTCTAGTCACTTTAGATTAGTTGCCACCTTCTAAGGAAATCTTCAAGAAATGGAACCCTACTTGTTCGTCTGTAACTGCATTGTTGAAATCATCCTCCATATGAAATATCTGTATCAATCTTGATTATCAACATAGTTCACATGACATGGCCATGCAAAATTTCCCATACATGCTATAAAACCAACTACAGTGACCAACTGTGCCTGGATAATTGATATTTATTTCATTTTAAAATATATAGCAATAGAGATTACTTTCTTGTTTTATGCATTTAGTATAGATCATAGTCCGATAAAATCTATGGTTTTTATCTTTTTGATTTGTTTTGGACAATTAAAAAGCCTTAATTTTCTAAAAAAGTTTCTTTAATTCAATGGAATGTTGAAAGACAAACCTTGAGGATTTAAGGTACCAATGGGTAGGAATCTTGATAGGTATTTATGCTTTCTTGCTGATCAGGAGATCAAGTCTCTTGAAGAAAAATGCTCAAAAATGAAAGTGCTCAGAATAGCTCCGAAACAGATCGACTGGATAGTGCTCGTCTTCCTGATTCCGGCGTCGTGAACGGTTCGAAAAATGGTCTCCGTATGCAGAAGTTATTCAGCTTCAAAGTTTTGTCAATTTCATTAAAAAATGGCAAAATTGGACTTTGGAAAAGTTTTATTAAAAAAAAAATATTCCACAAAATATTCTGGGAATATTCCATAGAATATTCCACAGAATATTCTGTGGCAGCCAATCAAAGGGTGCCACGTGGCTAGCCCGGAGGCCGCCACGTGGCCCCAAGGCCGAGTGGGATGGTTTAAAAGTTTTGGTTATGGCTCGACGGATTCGTACCCCCGACTTCAGTTATACAAACCATACGTTTTAACCGTTAGACCAATGGTTCTACGTTGAATATGGTGCGAAAGAAATTTTATTTAACGTGTGTTTTGATTTGGGCGGGGCCCGAAGGGGGCCAGCCCCGAAGGGCCAGCCCCCATAGCACATGACCCATCGCCCGGAACCGGAGGCTACTTCCTATCGGCGCGCATTACCAATCGGCGGTCAATTGCAAAGTTGGTTAATTTATATACGGTGGGTTTGTTATTATTTAACAAACGTTATGTTATAACATTAATATAAAACCGTTAACATTTATATAAAACCGACTATTCCGCCCATGTGAACGAACAATACACATTTATTACCAACGGTTAAACTGGCGGTTAAGCTTGGCGGTTCCGCCTTTTTGGAGCGCTTCCACCTATTTTGTCGAGTTATCCACAGTTCCTCCACATCTAGTGGAGTTTCCTAAGGAGAAAGAGGCAGTTCAGTAAATGTGCCATAACTTTTGATTGGGAAGGTCTTTGAAGACGAATTTTTTTTTGATTTTGAGTGTAGAGAGCATTATGGAGCTGTTGGAGGTGTCTGAAGAGCCATCAGGGCATTTTATCTGCGAATTTTACAGCGCTTTTGACAGAGAAGCCATCAGGGCCAAGGGGAAAGATTGCTGCATTGGGCTACCTTCCTCCAATGGAGGTGAATTTGTAGTCTATTTCTACTGATTTGGATATTATGAGTCTGTTTTAGCAGTCTATTTTCTCATTTGATGAGTTTATACAGATGTAATTTCATTTGAAGCATTTAATCAAAAAAGGACTGAGCCTAATTAGAGGCTTTTGGACCAGCGGAGGTAGCCCAAGAGAGGGGTGAACCGCTTAAACAAACATCTGCTGTTCATCTGTGTATTTTGGCTGTTTATTTTCAGATTTTGATAGTTTAAACAGTAAAATTTCATAAGCATGCTTTCCATAAACAAGTTTATACAGTAATCAAAACTTGTTGTTTTAACTTCAAACCTCTACACACCAATTGCAGAACATATACTCTTGCTTATTCACATTTAAAACAGATCAATGAACACTTTGAATTCAGAAACAAAAGACTTTCATTGATCTTGTTATTTGTGCTTATATTTTATTTCCTTAGATAGAGTCTGTAGAGGGCCAGGTAGCCTCTGGAACTCATCCTCTCTTTAGAGGTGACATGTCCAGTGAATGCCCCTACAGTCCATCTCTGTATGGGAAATAGTTTATTCTCACAATTTCAGATCATTTGAAAATATTGGAAAATGGATACCTTGCACAATTAAACAAGTACATTCCATTTTCAGATCACTTGCTGAGAATGTTATGATTGATGATGTCATATCCTACCTGGATAGGTTTTTTTAATTTGTTTCTAAGGGAACCAGATGAAGTGGAATTTCATTGTTATTTGCAACCCCTTTTTGTTAAAATTAATGAAAAGGAAGATCCTTTTCAGCAAAAATATGTGTTTGTGTGTGTATGTGTTTTCCTTTTAAAATATTTTCTCTCTTTCTGCTTATTTTTTGTGCTCTTAGAAAAGTTGGCACAAGCTCAAACCCAGTGGAACCATCCATGCAAATGATGTATAATCCCCATAGCCAAGGATAAATTGTACTAGAGCCAAAGAACTGGGAGCTTGGATTCATTGTTGTACTTGTACTACATCTCAATTTATTTAAATGATTGGAAGGATTGTAGAAATGGTTATGATATGTATATATATACTCTCTGTATATCTTTTACCTGCACATATGGTTTTCAATTCAATTTTTTGTTGGTTATCACATTCACTACTACAATTTAAAGTTAAATGCTATGGAAACTAGATTATTTATCACCTAAGTAGCTCAACTTGTTATGGTTTTTTTTTGTTTCCCAGAGTATATGCAGTGCCTACAAGGATCATGACAATGAGTGGTATCGTTGCATTTAAAGGCTATATATAACCCCCTGAAGACAAGGACTGAGTATGGGAATAAAATAGTTAATCATCTTGATAACGTAATTCACTAAGATTGTAAGTTTTTTTAATCTCGTATAAAATGCATGATGGTTTTATGCATTAGGGTAATAGGATGCTGCCACTTTTGGTTTTAAATCACCACGACAATGGTCATTAAATTTCTGAGAGCGTTCAAAGCTATGCCACTTTGTAATACCAATTTTCTAAATGCAAACCATGTTGTTGCAGAAGATCGTCTGGTTTTTTTTTTTAATTACTGAAAATAAACATAGCATTATCAATGGGAAATAAATAATCACTTTGAAATTCTCTTAAATTGTTTTTAAGGTCTACTCTTGTTTTCACTCACTAGTCATTATTTTAGTCAAGGATGAACATATTCATAAAATTATAAGCCATCTCAGGATAAATGGGTTTTCAGTGACCATCATAACTGTAAACTGCAAATCTATAATTCAAATTATTTACAGATGATATAGCTTTAACAGGTGCAGTATCTTTTATAGTATAGGAGGATTTTCATTTTCTGTACGTCCAAATAGTCATTAGGATTTCAAATCAGCAAACTGAAATTAATCCAGGCTTTTCTAGTAGAAGAGGAATTTCATTTTTTGCTTGTCCAAACAATGGTAAGGGTTTTAATTTTCAAATTTGCAAACTGAAATGTTAAGGTGATCCAGCAAATACTATAGGTTATTTGTAATTGGGCTATAATATATGCCAGATTTCTGGCATTCCAGGCACTAGAAGGTGAGTATTTAACACATGTATTGATTTCTGATTATCCGAAGGCCTCACCAAGATTTGTCCCCCATGTTTCAAAATGGTAGAAGAAAATTATGTTTATGGTCCCCACATGGTAATTTTGCACTCAACCATCTAACCATGTATTTTATCACATCTACTCTTTGGAGCCTCGAAAGTGCTTGTTGACAATTCCTATATATGGGAATGTGAGGGGCATGGATCTTAATCTTTTTAAACTATGATTTTAAGAGATTTTCTTTAGTGGCTGAAGTAGACAAAGTTTAAAAGGATGATGGCTATGAGAGCCAAAATAATGTTAGATCCTTTCTAGAACTGATTCCATTGTATAAATTGATCTTGAGAAGAAAATTATTTACTTTGAATTTGATCGCTTTTCTACATAAGCTAACTCATTTGGCTTTTCTTAAAGGATTTAATGTGAAGAATTCAGAAGCAGATAATTCATATGTTTGAATTCCATGATGCCATTTATGAATTGAATTGATAAACAGAGAAAGTGCTTCCCTCAAGTGAAATGAAGTGGCTATGAGCTACCAAAGTGTAATTTGGATGGACCCAACCTTAATTGTAGTTAGTCTGATGCTGGTGAGTGAAGTTGGGAGTTTGACTCTAAAAAAATTGGTTAATATTTTTTTACAAATTTTTTTATTTCCTATTTTTTTCATTCTGCATCAGTTTTATAATGGGAGAAACTGAGTTTTTTAATGAGTTAGTCAGCAAAACTTGATGACCTATCAAAATATCGATAGGTACTTTCATGTCAATCTAATTTATTGATAAGTGTCTATGTGTCAGATTTTTTTAGGTCTCTATAATACTAGTGTAGCCCCTTATTGTTATTATTAGTGTATTTCCCTTATTGTTATTGGTGTGCCCATGTAGTCCCCATATTGTCATTATTGTGCCCCATAGGAGCCCACTATTGTTATTATTTTTCCCTTGCATTATTATTGTTATGTAGACTCTGATCATATTGGGACCCCTTAGACTCCTATATATAGAAATTAGGTTTTGTGATTTGTATCATCCAAGAATTTTTCTTTTATGTAATGTAAAGGAGGTGTCCCTCTCGAATAGGATGATTTCTAAGTCGTTGATCTATATTTTCTTCTATTTTGGGAGTTGGTTGCATAAAATTTGTTATTAGAGCATAACTCCAGGTTCAAACAATATTTCTAGAACTTGACAACTATGAAATCGATCAATTTCAGAGTATCTAATCAAGTGGAAGAACTTATCCTGTAAATATTCCACATGGGAGGATGATAATTTTATACAAAAGCATCAAGAACTACTCAAGCATTGGGTACAACACTTTTTTGAAGGAGAGGTGCATGTTAGGTCCCTATAATACTAGTGTAGCCCCTTCTTGTTATTGTTGACGTATCTCCTTTATTGTTATTGTTGTGCCCATGTAGTCCCCACATTGTTATTATTGTGCCCCATAGAAGACCACTATTGTTATTATTGTGCTCTTGCATTATTATTGTTATGTAGGCTCTAGTTATATTGGGACCCCTTAAACTCCTAAATATAGAAAGTAGGTGTTTCCATTTGTATCATCCAAGAATTATTCATTTATGTAATGTAAAGGAGGTTTCCCCCTCAAAGAGGTTGATTTCTAAGTCTTTGATCTATATTTTCATCTATTTTATGAGTGGGTTGCATAATATATTTACTATCTGAGTTGGATTTACAAGTTTTTCAACTTGGCCCATTTTGCTAAGTTTGGTTTGACTTGTGAGCCATAGTCAAACCTGGCTAGTTTTACTATCTCTGCAAAAACTTCGTTAATATATTTGTACAAAAAAATACATATTGTTTTCATTTTTGTTTGAGATTTTTAAAGGGACACACTGAGATTTTCGATGGGCTAGTGAGTTAAACTAGTTGACCTTAAAAAACATTGTAGCTACTTGCATGAAAGGCTATGACAGGTGAGTACTTCTGAGTGAAAGTTTTTGTTTGATTTTGACTAACAAGCTTTTCAACTTGGTTGATTTCAGGTATTCAAGTTCATTTGAATTATGAGCCAAGTGGAAAGTTTTGTAACACTATTAAACACAGATAAAGACAACATTGTGATTTGTATGCTAACTTTAAGAACTGAAATATGTAAGATTATAGTTTAGTTATTCAAGTTGTACAATGTTTAGATTGCATGTAACCTTCTTGAAAACCTGTCAAATTATAGATCAACTATTTAAATAGTAGATTGTAGAGTAGTATATGGACTGGAGATAGAAAACGATATGTCAAATTTTCTCTATAATTTATTTCCAAATATCAATTTTATTGTTTGTTGGAGTGCAAGATTAAAGCAATAATATGTCAATATTGAAAAAAAAGCTAAATCTAGATTTTAAATGCATTCTTGGGCATTTTGAAAATTGTTCAATATTTCCCTAATGCTGGTAGAGTGGGAGTTACATTTTCCATTAGTGTTTATTTTTATCTGGAATGGTTACCTTCCTAATTGTGGTTGAAACTAGATGGAGGTTGTAATGTATTCTCTAGGTATTTATTGTGACCCAGTGTTGAGGTTCATGCTATATGTATGTTGACAATAACCTATGTATTTTAATATTTTCCCTTTGGTTCACTCTTTTTAGTAGTTTCTTTTTCACTACTCCTGCTTATTATCATTGTTGATGTTTCTTTGAGTCTTGTTGACCCATTTGGTCATTTTTGGATGTGAATAAAATTATCTTATGATATGCAAGGGAACCTATTCTTCATTTTTATTATTTACAACTGTCTCTCATTACCATCAATTTTCTAGGAGTTAACATTTAATTAGGTTGTGGTGCGTTATTACTCTTGAGTTGAAAAAAACACATACTATATAAAATATGGGTGTATCTTAAACATTTTTTACTGAGAAAGCCAAGATTGATCCAAACCATTCTTCAACAATCTATGGGTCTTCATTATTTCCTAGTCCTAATGTGGTAATGTCTTATGTTTTGTTCAAGATGATTAATTTTCTTTGGTAAATTATTGATTTACTTTATTGGGATCAAGCCTCTAAGTTTTTTAATGTATTCATAAATAGAATTCTAAAAAAAATTGTTTTATAGATTTCTACTGTTGTTATTCTATTTACTCATTAATCTTTGGTTAACATTCAAAGTTTTGTTATGGAATATATTACTTGAATTTTCTTTACCATATGAGAAGGAAAAATTTTGATCATTTTGTGTATTAATTTTAATATGATCTTGGGGAAACATGCAAATGATATTTGGAAGAGAGATTTCTCATTTTATTTTTTTTGGTATCAGGGAAGAAAATTCCTCGGGGCTACACTATTAAAGGCTCTTCTGCTATGTTTTGAAGTCTCTGGAGCATATGAACAGAGTTTTATGCTGGTGGAATAAGATTATCTAATAGCATTTATGTTTTTTTTAGGAATTTATCAATGTGAACTTGGATGTTAGGGAGGATTTGTTTTTTAACATGTGTTCATGCTTAGATTCATTTAAATATCTTAGAAAAAAAATTATAGTTTCAGTTTTCATTTTTTCATACTTGCTGCCTATTTCTCAATTCAGCTAAAGGGGTATTTCTTTGGGTGACATGTACTTTGTAGATGACAACTGCTATAACAATTGAAGATGTGCGGAGAGAGGTCAAAATTTTAAAAGCATTGTTGGGGCATCACAACTTGGTCAAATTCTATGACGCTTATGAGGATGCTAAAAATGTCTACATAATAATGGAGTACTAAACTTGTTCCATATGTAGCTATATTTTAAATTTATTTTCTTTCGAAACTATCTATCTTTCCCTTTGGAAGGTATGGGAATCATGAGTTAGAATGTACCTAGATTAACTCTTAAAATGGATATTAGTTTTGGTTTATATGCAACAACTTCAGGATTATAATTAGTTCTTCAAAATTGATGTATGATTTCAATTAAAAATCAGTAAAAAATATAGTTTGCAATAATATCCACTAAACAATTGCAAATGAATATAAGTTGTGGTGTTCGTTTCAATTGGTAAGTTTGAGCCAAAATCTATATTATTGTACAAACTATATGAAGGTGGCGAGTTACTGGAAAAAATGTTGTCACGGTAAGTGTACCTACCTTTGATTTGATCCTCTCATGGGTTGTCTACTGATGTTTTCCTTGAGGGTGTATTTGTTTTTAACTTGCAGAGTATCTTGAAGTTGAGTTTCTTTTCTTGGTTGTCACATGCAGAGGTTGCAAGTATCCAGAAGAAGATGCAAAAGCTATTGTGAGACAAATGTTCAACATAGTGGGTTTTTGTCACATTCGGGGTGTTGTGCACCGTGATTAGAAGCCAGAGGTTATATATTGTTCACAACTTGATTTTCATTGTTGCACTAAAATATTTGTTGAAATTCAACCAGAAAATGTGGGCATCTAATTTATTTTTCCCTTAAATAAATTGGACAATAAATTGTGATTTCATCTCATAACAACTTGTATCAGTTAACTAAGTCACGAAGACTAATTTAGCTCAAGAAATTTGATTTGAGGGTCTAAGATGAGGCATGTAGAGTGATTCTATTATTTTGGGGGTCCAATTGTAGTTGTAGCACTAGTGTGGTGTGAGTGTAATTAATTAACTCAAATTAATTGAGTTAAAATATGTTTAACTAGTTCTAACTAAGTGATGAGCTAGTGAGAGGTCCAGTGTATTAAATTATATTTAATTCACAAGTAGTGATCAATCATATAACTGATGATTCGCTATTAATAGATTCATGCATGTCAGTTTTGATGAAGACCCAGTTGAGACAGAGGTTAAAGGGAAGGTAAATATCAATTTTATTATTAGCAAATTGCCCGGGGTGTAATTATAAAGTTAGAGGAAGCCCATGATGGATTGTGAAATCAAGGAAGTTTGTAATTCCTATTTAATAGGGATTTATTTCTCTATGAATTGCATGAGCAAGGTAGGCTAGTTAAAGGCAAGGAATTAGCTAAGTGTTTGTCTAATTTTTCCTAGATCAATGTGAGACGATTGGTAGAGTGTAGTAGTTGTGAGAAAGAATGCTTTGCATTGTTTCATGATTCCTTGAATTATTATACAATAGAGATAGAGGGGTTTTGAGAAGTTGTTTTCCCCAGGAGTATGTTGTGTTGTGTGACTGATTTAATTCTTTCTCTTACTTTCATGTGATTGAGCGATTGTGTTTTATATTATAAAATATTGTAGAAGGATTCAGTATATTTTTTTAGTACATTACATGATCGGATTGAATTCATTGGTATAATTTCAACATGGTATCAGAGCTCCAGGAATCACAATAGAAGAGAAGAAATTGATTTTGTGTTGAACATGATTCAAATTTTGCAGATTCATTCTTTGGACCTAGAAGCTGACCAAGATATCTTTCACTAGCTTGAGACTTAAATATGCACTTGAGGGAAATTCGAACTATATTGCATGGAAGGACAGGATGGAGGGAGTATTGGAGGATAACAGGCTAAAGGAGTTCTTTGACATTGATATTCCTGAACCCAATCAGGAAGATGTTGCACAACATGAAGCATGGAGGAAGAATGTTGAAAAGGAGAGGATGGTATTATTAGAGGGTGTTCAAGATCATATTGTCTCAAGTCTCCATGGAAAGGAAACTCCATATGATATGTGGAAGGCCATGAAAAATATGTTTCAAAGCAACAGTGACCACATGAAATTAGCACTCAAGGACAAGCTAAGGAAAAATCAAGATGGAGAAGGGCGACACAATCCATAAATACTTGACCAAGTTCACTCAATGTCAAGATGAGCTTGGAAGTGTTGGGATTACTATCGCCAATAATGAATTGGTGAGCCTATCACTTCTAGGCCTTCCTAAGAGCTGGCATAGTTACCAGGAATTTGTGAATGAGAGGGAGAAGTTACCAAAGTGGGAGCGATTATGGTCGGATTTGGTACAAGAAGAGTTTCGGCGGAATACCAGGGATGGATCCTCATGTAAGGCTGATGATTAGGAAAATTGTTCCTTAGCTAGAAAGGAAAAGAAGGGGAAAGGGAAGAAGTTCCATTCAAAATATGACACCAGTAAAGAAGGAAAGAAGCGAGACATGTCAAAGGTGAAATGTTTTAACTGTCATGATCATGGACATTATGCAAAAAATTATCCACAAAAGAATAAGAACAACAAGAAGGTTCTGGGAGCTACAACGGGTGAAGCTTTGGCATCACAGTTTGAATTTGACTTCTCTCTCATTGCATGCATGGTGTCAACTGTCATGGGATCTATGTGGTTGTTGGATAGTGGAGCATCTTTCCACATGACTTTCAACAAAGAACTCTTTAGTAGTTTGGAGGAGAAGGATCTTCAAATCCACATTGAGTTATGACGGGAGGTATAGCGCTACCGGGATTGGTACAGTTACTTTCTAGAGAGATTCGGGCAAAAATTTCATATTAAAAGATGTCATTCATGTACCAAGTTTGAAAATTAATCTAGTTTCAGTAGCTATGTTGGAGGATCTTGGATATGATATGGTTTTCAATGAAGGAAAGGTGTTCCTTCGTAACAAAGCCATAATACAGGTAAATAAGGTTGGGGTTCGTGTGAAGAAGCTATAAAAACTTGATGTATATGGTTGCACAACATTGAGCAGTAAAGCATATGAGGTGGTGAGCTGGGATACGGGTGAGTTATGTTATAGGAGATTGGGTCATCTACACCACAGTGCTTTGAGCATCATGCAGCAGATTTCGACATGGCTTCCAAAGGGTACACTTGTGCAGAGAGACACATGCAAGGGTTGTACTATGAGGAAGTATATAAAGGCCACCTTTCATGAGAAGGAGAACTAATTAGCGACAATCCTTGAGAGAGTTTACTCAGATGTGTGTGGGCCATTCTCAATAGCTTCCACAATAAATCACAGGTATTATGTGTTTTTTTGATCATTTTTCTAGAAAGTGTTGGATTTCTTCATGTGAATGAAAGATCAGACGTTCTCCAAGTTTTGTGAGTTCAAAGCACTGGTAGAGAAAGATATAGGGAAGAAGGTGAAGGCTCTAAGGAGCGACAATGGTGGTGAGTATATATCTAATGAATTCAAGAACTTATGTGCCAAAGAAGGAATTCAGAGAGAATTGATTGCACCTCATAACCCACAGAAAAACGGGGTTTCAGAAATAAAGAACATAACAATTATGGGAGAAGAACGAGCTATGTTACTTGATCAAGGCATACCATTTCATCTGTGGGCAGAGGCATGCAATAGAACGGTATTTTTTTAGACCCATAGTCATCATTGGATACTTGGCATGAGTACACGAGAGGAGGATTTTTTAGGTAAGAAACTGAATGTTTCATATTTTAATTTTTTTGGCTCATTTATCTATTTCCATGTGACCAAAGATGCTAGGAAGAAGCTAGAACCAATAGCAGAGGTTGGGATATTTTTCGGGGTACAAAGATACTCCCCACAACTATTGGGTGTATTTTCTAGCACACAGGATGACAGTTGTCAGTAGAGATGTGAAATTTGATGAGGAGAAAGCCATGATATTGTCCCTTGACATGGAGCTTGAATTTCATGCAGAATAGGAACTCTTAGTTCCAAAGGATGAACCTCAGGATGTGGAGTAGCCATTAGTAGATGAATAGAGAGTGGTAGAAACCAATCATATAGAGCCATCCACCAAAAATGGTAGGAATTGCACCAGAGAGGCTGGCAGATTGATGCTAGATAAGACAGAGAATTTAGGTGCACCTATGTCAAAAAACAGGAAAAGAAGGTCCCTAGAAATGTATACTGGATACATGGATCTTATGAGAAAAGTTATTCTGAAAAAACCATCTTCTTTTGAGGAATTAGTGCAACAACGGGTATGGGTTGATGCCATGGTTGAGGAGTATGACTCCATTATTAGAAATAGTGCATGGGAAGTGGTCCCAAGACCATTGGGGAAGTCAGTGGGTAGATCGAGGTGGATCTATGAGGTGAAGTAAATAACAAATGGGACTGTAGAGAAATAAAAAGCTCGATTTCTGGCCAGAGGATTGTCATAGGTAGAGGGGATTGACTATGAGGAGACTTTTGTACCAGTTGCAAGGTATTCATTGATTAGATCCATCCTTGGACTCTCAGCACAGATGGGGTGGAAGATGCATTATATGGATGTAAATATAACCTTTCTCAATGGATTTAGTGAGGAAGAACTATACATTGAGCAGCCAGAAGGTTTTGAGACCTTTGACAGGGATTCACATGTGTGTAGACTCAAGATATCATTGTATGGGATGAAGTAAGCACCTGGTTCTTGGTACACCATGATCGACAAATATTTCACCAGGTTGGGCTTCACAAAGATTGAATCCAATGCGAACTTATATCATATTGTGGTTGATGGTAAGATTTTGATTATTGTACTTTATGTATATGATATGATACTAATAGGTGATGAGAAACTCATAACTTCTTGCAAAGAGGATCTTGCAAGAGATTTTGAGATGAAGGACATGGGGCTCTTGAACTATTTCCTTGGCTTGGAAATATGGCAAAGAGATGGGGAAATATTTGTATCTCAAGGAAAGTATGCCAAGGATATTCTAAGGAAGTTTCACATGGAGGGAAGTAAACCCATGGAGACTCCTATTACAGGAAACTAGAGGAAAGAGGATGCTACTTCAGGTGAGGTAGTGGATAATACTGTTTACAGGTGGCTTGTGGGATCACTTATGTATTTCGTGAGCACATGACCAGACAGATGCTACGCAGTTTACTAGCTTAGTCAAGCTATGGTTAAGCCTACCATGCTATTTTGGAAGGCGGGAAAGGATGTTTTGAGATATCTCATGGGCACTATAGAGTATGGATTATGGTACATACAAACAAAGGGAGTGAAATTTCAAGGCTTCACCAATGCAGAGTGGGCAGGAAGTCCATTATACAGGAAGAGGACATCAAAGGGCATATTCAACATAGGATTAGCAATAGTTTCTTGGTAAATCTGGAAACAAAGATCAGTTGCACTCATTTCAGCTGAGGCAGAGTACATGGAAGCTATTCAGGCTGCATGCGAGGCCATCTGGATGAGGAAGATACTTGTTGGTTTGTTTTGTCATCAGATGGATCCAACAATGATACATTTTGGTAACCAAAGTTGCAAAAAATTCTAGATGAATCTAGTATTCCATGTCAGGTCCAAGCATATTGATATCCAATACCACCATCTCAGAGATCGTGTTCAGAGCCAAATTATTTTATTGTAGTACATTCCCACGGAGGATTAGGATGTAGACATCTTGACGAAGGTGCTAGTAAAGAGAAAATTTGAATACCACAGAGGCAGGATCGACATAGTTGATAATCCCTTTCTTGTTGAGAGGGAGTGTTGAAATTTAACAAGAAAATGTGTGCTTCTAATTTATTTTTCCCTTAAATAAATTGGACAATATATTGTAATTTCATCTCATAATAACTTGTATCAGTTAACTAAGTCATGAAGACTAAGTTAACTCAATAAATTCGAGTTGAGTGCCTAAGATGAGGCATGTAGAGTGATTCTATTATTTTGGGGGTCCAGTTGCAGCTGTAGCACTAGTGTGGTGTGAGTGTAATCATTTGACTCAAATTAATTGAGTTAAAATGAGTTTAACTAGTTTTAACTAAGTGATGAGCTAGTGAGAGTTCCAATGAATTAAATTAGATTTAACTCACAAGTAGTTATCAATTAAATAATTGATGATTCACTATTAATAACTGCATGCATGTCAGTTTTGATGAAGACCGAGTTGAGACAAAGGTTAAAGGGTAGATAAATATCGGTTGTATTATTGGCAAATTTCTTGGGTGCAGCTATAAAGTCAGAGGAAGCCCATGATGGATTGCACATTCAAGGAAGGTTGGAATTCCTATTTAATATGGATTTATTCCTCTAGGAATTGCGTGAGAAAGGCAGGCTCAAGGAAGGCAAGGAATTGGCTAAGTGTTTGTCCATTTTTTCTTAAATCAGTGTGAGACAATTGGAAGAGTGCAATAGATTCTTGTGAGGAAGAATGCATTGTATTGTTTCATGATTCCTTGAATTATTATACAATAGAGATAGAGGGGTTTTGAGAAGTTGATTTCCCTAGGAATATCTTGTGTTGTGCGATTGATTTACTTCTTTCTCTTACATGCATGTGATTGAGTGATCATGTTTTATATTCCATAAATATTGTAGAAGGATTCAATATCTTGTTTTACTACATTACATGATCGGATTGAATCCATTGGTATAATTTCTACAATCTTTAGGCATTTCTAGTTAAATAAATAGTCTCTATGTAGTTTCACTTATAAAAATGATAAGGAAAGGAAAACTTGTGGTGCTTGAATAGTTAACTAATATAATTTAGTTTTTCCTATTTTGCAATCAGAACACATCTTAGTAAAGAATTGGATATGTTATGATCCATAATTCAAATTTTATGTTTTTTGTTTGAAATAAAATTTAGAAACTAGACATGGTAACAAAAGTAACAATAAAAACAAAAAATAGTAATAATCGTACTGATGAAAACGCATTTCATACTAGCAACGAAAAATTCAAAGGATTTAACAACAATATCTTGGATATTAGATTCAACAACTTCACGCAGCAGTGGAAAGTAATAACCCTTGAATAATCCCAAAATTTCTCAGCACAAATATGAACATATACTAAGAAGGTTGATACACCAACTTAGATTAAAGCTAAGGCAGTATAGAAACTGTAATTGGCGCAAAAAATTTCTTTGAGACTACGTACAATGGCACATTTCCCCAAAAAATTTTGAAATCCTCTCTTTAATGAAAACTCACACATTTAATTTAATGAGATTGACTGACATGACAAATTAAATGACATAATTTATTCTAGAAAGAATGAGGGTCACCATGCTCTTAACTTTGCTTTATGTCCTGAGAGTTTGGTCTTGTGTAGTTCCACCATGGTAGGGAGGGAGATAGTTGGTATTTTTTATTCTTTTCTTCTTTTATTTTCTTTTTTTTGGTCATCCTTCTATATTATTCCCTTATTTCACCATTGTCCAATTATTTTCCCCTATGTAAATGTTGAATTTTCAAGGTGCAACATGGAAAATTTATTTTTTTGGTAATTAACATAGATTTTAAGAAAAATAACTGAAATAACATACCTATCCATGCACTTGGCTTAGTAACATCACTACAACCATCACAATTAGGAATGTAAATATTCTCCATTATACTTTTATTTATGTGGTCCCATTGTTTGGTTGATTTCCTTTGTTGCAGGGAACATTTTAAAGATCCAGAATTGTATAGTATTTGTGGAAAACTTGGTGAAATTTTATAGTTATGCTATTGGGAGCGAGGAACTCTAATTTTCAAAATCTTTGGGTAGTATAGTGTTCCAATGTCAAACATTTAATACATATATCATAATCTAGTAGTTAAAATTTTGACAAATATTATCAGGCATGAAATGATATACAAAATCATATTCATGACCAAATATTTTTATTATGTAGTAATCCACAAACTTAGGTAGGTACATAGTTTAAAATTCAAACTTAGATTGCTTTATAATATTTACAAAATAGTCCATGCAATAAAGATAAAGTGGACAAAGTGAAATTTCTAGAAACTATATTCTAAACAAGAAAAGTAAAATAAATATAATATTTAGTAAGATTTCCTCTTGACATGAGAATCTTCTAAATACATTTCTTGTGATCTATGAACAATATGGGTAAACTATAGGAATAGGAATAAGTGGTTGTGGAACATGAGGAAGAGCTACAGGAGCCCCATGTAGGGTTGGAGGTTGTGAAGCTAAAATAAAAGTTGTTACATTTGGAAACCTTGTGGTAGAAGGGGTGGAGTAATTTTCTGCATGATCACTATCAAGAGTGTCACCAATAAAAATTTCAATCACCTTAGAGGATGCCCACTAAGTACCACCACATGTGCAAAAAACTCACATAATTAAAATGGATATGAAATAACTAGATCCATGGCTTCTCGGGCCCCAAAACCTACCTACCAAAAGCATGGATATCGATCATGAAAAATCATGCCTTCTAGATTATGAATTTCCTGAGGTGCCTCCCTTTCATGTAGAAGATACATTTCCTTTTCCCTAGAAGGACTTGGACTCGGGTTTTAAATACCTTGGTTTATTTTTTAAACCAAATTGTTACAAGTTTTCCATTTGGTATCCTAAATTGTGTTTCCTTCAAATTTCAATTTTTTTTTTGGAAATTCCCTTTGGCCTTGACTTCCTAGATTTTTCGTGTAGCATTTGAATATTTTATGATTTCGTTGTTGTTTTTGGTTGAAGCATATTTTTGTTAATCATGATTTTATGTTGTTCACTATAAAAATATAGAATGGACAATCTCTAAGACACAAAATTATGAATGATTGCTGGGCACTACCCAACTTGGTCAAATTTTGGTCAAATAATCTACATTTTTAGGAGTAGAGTGCACAGTGCTGTGAAGTTATATTTAGTGCGGGGTGTTATAGGGGATTTGTGGTGGGTTGAAGCCCCTCATTTTGTAATGGGTATTGGAATTTTTTCTGATTTTTTTATTGAACCCATGGTATGTGGACCAAGTTTTTGTAGCTATGTAATGTATATAAAGGAATGTAATTCTTAGTCAAATATATCACATGGAAGAGAGAGATTGATGAGTGAAAGTCAATGAGTATTTTGTTCTGTGTTTTGCGCCTTAAGGAAAGGCTCCGCAACTGAGTGCGCGGAGACATTGGAAGAGCCTGTATCTTAGTTCGCAGACCAACTGCAATTGTGTGCATAATTTGAGAATCTGAATGTACTGAAAAGATTCATCTTAATAAATAAGAAGAGAAGTTTTGGGAAATATTGTGTGTTTATGTGTATTATTATGTTTCCTTTATGTGATATGATTTTTTAAAATTGAATGTGACAAATTAAGTAGTTAAGTTATACAACACAGTAGTGATATATATGCTAGAAGACTAAATAAATACATAAAAGCGAAGTAGAATCCACCTGGCGCAATCCCTCAAGGATGCAAAAACATGGTTCTGCAACCACCCTCAAACACCACTAAACCAAGGGATGATGAACCGCGCATCAACATCATACCAAGGAGCCAACGTGCACACATGAGAACATGATTTTATTTACACTACTGGAAATGGACTTTTTCATGTTGGTGAATCAACGTCCCAGGTTGTCACCAAGTTTATTTGACCAATATCGCAATATAACAAAGTTTAAGGAAAGATTTCACAGGATATATATCAATGCTCAGAAGGATCAGATGGATACATGGCCCCCTCTGCCATACTTGGTCATCGAAGATGACCTTCTTGGGATAATACACCATTGGTTGACTAAGTATATGAATCCAACCATAGAAGATAGCGAAGCAGAGGAAAAAATCACACAACATGTGGGTCCAAGTGGAAAGGATGAAGGAATAGAGGTAGAAGAGATAGAGCCAGAGTAGGATCATGGTACCTAGGACCCTCTCAGTGACGTAGATCCAACAGATGAATCGCCGCTCATCATAACAAACAGGACACCTGCAGCGACTATGACGAGCGCAAGGAAGAAAGAGAAGGAAGAAAAATATAAGGGTGCAATACCACTTGTCCTCACTAATGGGGCCATCGACGAGGTTGGAGAAAAATTATAGGAAGTAAAGGAAGATACATAGAACAAGGTAGATGATCACTACATAATTCTCTTGACAGATGTACAGAAAGGCATTGCAGAGTTGAAGGTGTTGGCACAAAAAACCAGACAAAGGAACAGATGGGTTAGCTACTACAACCAGAGCGATGGATAGAAATGACATTTGGACTAAGGAGTATGTAGGTATCAATTGGAGCTTTAAAGTTCAAATTCCCTAAAGACAGGGAGCGAGAAAAATGGTGGTATCATTTCAATATGAACTTCGTTGCATTGCCAAATCAGATATTGCATGATTTCTACAAAGGTATAATAGTTAAATTGAAGGAGTGAGAACAACACACTTCCCTGTTAAGCATTCAAGAAGAGAAGGAAAGAGTTCCGTTGAAGAAGGAGATCGACCAGATGATCGAATAAAGGGATGAAGCACACCAACAACAACAAAAGCTATAGGATTCCATCACAAAAAAATGTAGTGAAGTTCCGGATGTAAAGGCCTGCGAAGAAAGTTCACTAGCAGAGAAGGTCACAAAGCTTGACCTCGTAATAAAGGATTCAAAGAACAAGCTTGCATAGATGAAGTTTGAATATGAAGTAAATATTGATGAGTTTCAAATAAGTATGTATCCATTCATGCCACTAGAATTCCATGAGCAGAGTGAGATGGATCTAAAATTTGCAATACAAGGCATTTGCAACACAGTGGTGAATTGTGCAAACTACTAGATGACAATATGGATATGTTGACCTCACTGTAGGAGGATCCAAATATGAAGAGGATTGAAGAGGAGTTCCAGGCGAAGCAGAAGTAGTTGGAAGAAATTAGGGCAACTACGAAGACCTTAAAAGTCTTGTAGAGGCTTGCCAAAATCAATTAAGGGGAGACTCTTCAAAAGTAGATTGAAGACCTTAGGAAGAAGGAGAAGATTTTGATAGTGAGGACTCAACCATAGAAGGATGATGCCCTCCAACTTTTGCAGGCAGTACATGATAAGCTCAAGGAGCTATGACAGAGGCAAAAATAATTATTGTAGAAGAGTGTTGGACCAACAACAGAGGTACCACTAGAAAAAGTGTGTTGAGAGGAAAAGCAGGTAGCAGAAATACTTCAACCGTATGATGTCACCTACATAAGCATCACAACAAATATTCAGGGCACAACAATAAAGTGACTCGGTACAAGTCACATATAAGCATTGGGGGCCTGTTGGGTGCAACCCAAATTAGTCCAGTTATTTTCAAATATTACGCATTTTGAGGAGTGGAGTGTGCGGTGTTGCAAAGTTATATTTACCGCGCAGTGTTCTAGGGGCTTAAAGGTGGGTCGAATACCCCCATTTTGTAATGGGTATTGGGATTTTGTTTGATTGTTTTGTCGATCCCATGGTATGTGGACCATGGCTTTGTATATATGTGATGTATATAAAGGAATGTAATTCTTATTCGAATATACCAAATGGAAGAGAGAGATTGATGAGCGCACGTCATTGAATATTTTTTTCTGTGTTTTGGGCCTTAAGGAAAGGCTTTGCAGCTAAGTGTGCAAATACTTTGGAAGAGTCTGCAACTTAGTGTGCATACAACTTATAGTTGTGTGTGCAGGTCGAGAAGATGAATGTACTGAAAATATTCATCTTAATAAAGAAGAAGAGAAATTTTGGGCAATATTCTATGTTTATGTGTATTTCTATGTTTTCTTTCTATCTATGGATACAAAGTACTGATTGCTAGTAAATGTTATGGTAGCGCAGTTTATATTGTTCTATGATATGCTTATGTTTTTTTTTTTTCTAATTAAGACTAATTCTATTAAGTGTAAAGAGTACTAGTACAAGACTGCCTCAGCGTCTGTTGTGAAAGCCATATAGCTGGGCTTGATAATCATGCTGTTCATAAAAAGTCTGGATTGCCCATGATGGGAAACCGATCCTGTTAACATCATAGTCTTGGCCGCCCATGGTAGGGAAACCGGCCTTGAATTTATACAAACCATAGAGACATAAATATATAAACTGAAAACGTCTATCAGTCATTCCAGCTGTGCTCTAAAACTAAAAAGAAAAAAAGCTCCAATAGTGATTGAGCAGAGAAACCTGGAGAAAATGAAGACTGCGCACATCGGCTCACCCTTCATGTGCTGGAGACATCGGCTCCTCAACGATCCTGCAACCATATTCGTAGTCATTACTGTTGTCCGCCATGCCAGCTTGGCTGCCATCCTTCAGGTCCGGGTCCTCAGCATCATTATTTAGCACAGCTTGAGATGGGAGAGTGGAGGAATCTGGGAGACTCTCTCTGCCAGTGGAGCGAGGGGCACGAGGAGACGAGGGAGAAGCAGGGCGGGCAGGGGCCTGATAAGGAATTTCCTCGCTGAGGGAGATGGTAATAAAGGCAGTGATAATGGATTGAATGGAGGTGCAGTGAAAACGAAGCTCTGCATGCTGAGAGGTTTGCCTAATAGTGGACCCCGAATGCACTCTGCCAGGAGGGTTAAAATTTGAAACAGGAGCAGAAGGGCCAATGTGGCTGGAATCATGAATGCGCCCTCGACCTCTGACTCTGCCTCTGCGAGAAGCAGGAGGAAGGACAGGATATTCACTAGCAGATGAGGAACCTGAATCAGAGGAGGGCCAGGGTGGATTAACGGAGGCCTGGCCCCAGCTGATTCCACACTGACATCGCATCCGCGGTCGGAGACGAGGCATGGAGAAAGGAGTAGGAAAAAGGTGGCACGAGAATGGTGAGACGTCAGAAGTTACAGAGGCCCTGAGAGCAGAGGGACGACGACAGAGGGGAGCCAATTGATCACCAGCAGGAATGTTTGAACCTTCTATGAGCTCAGCAGAGACGCAAGGCGGAGAAATAACATTGCAGAAGGGGCTATTGGAGAAGTGAATCCCAGGGAGAGTCTCCAAGCAGGCCAGAAGACTGCATCGACGACCCGTTTGAGTTTTAATGCTGGAGTCGGAAAAGCCAGGAGGGCATTCACCGCGGAGGGGAGTCAGAGCTCTCCCACAGCTGCTACTATCGTGTTCGCGTTCCATAATGAGAACAGAGATCAGAAGAACTGCCATATACAGTGGCATCAGAGGGCAGTTAAGCGGCAGATTGACAACCCGAGGAGGCATATTAATAATGTCATTAAGGCTGATACAGGAGGCCATGTGGGCATCCCATGCGAGCTCCTTTGGGAGCTGCGCAAAGGCCCAAGTCCCATCAGACTGCTGCCACATCCACATCCGGAGTATGATATGCTTATGTTAAATTGAACGTGGCGAAGTAATTAGTTAATCTCTACAATGCAGTAGTAATATGTATGCCAGAAGACTAAGAAAAATATAGAAAATATAAGTTAATGGAACCTTGCACAGTCCCTCAAGGATGCAGAAATCTAGTTCTACAACCACCCATAGCCACCTTGGGTGAGACTGCAATTTGCTTGCAGGTCGTTGCCAAAAGGGCTAGTCCTAAGGGTTTTGTTGGTGCGAATTACATGCGGAAATTGGTTCAAGCCAAAACAAGCCAACAAGGATCTATAAAATAAGATAAACATAGAAATAATAATGGAGTAGAAATGTCTTTTTATGTATTCAATTGTGTCAACATTCAGATGAAAATAATATGAATTTTTTGTACATAAGGCAATCATACTCCATAGATTGTAAAATTAAACTGAGTTTCTAGCTATAAATTGTAAGATGCATCATTATATTAGGTGTGTATGTACATTTCAAAATCTTTGGTTTATTTATTTATGTCTAATTATTTCTTCAAATGTGACCATGCAGTGGTCATTTGATGTTTTTATTTCTCATGAAAAGAATTCTACACAATACTTTTATGGTGTAGAGTTTGGAAATTTTGGTGGTAAGTTCCCTCATTTATTTCTTTTTATTTTCTTTCATTTTCCTCATGTCAAAGAGGAACTTATTTTCTTGTTTTAAAAACTCTAATTGAACATTCACTGAAGTATCAATCAACTTTCATAAAAAGTTGTTATGAAGTTTATGAAGTCCTACCTCAAGCATGAATTTGCAGGTCTCCACGTTTTCTAATTTTTGTTGTGGAGAATAGTTGGAAGAAGTATTTAAGTGGGGCCATTGTATTTAGTGTTTTTGTGAACTTTTTGATATGTTGTAAAGGAATTTCTATAGTCTCATTATATTGAAAATAGTGATAATAGTTTTAATACATATTTCAATTAAAAAATAGATGAGATCACATTATTAGTATTTAAATGAATATATATTGGTTGTAAATTGAAGACCTTGGATTCATCTTCTAGCCCTGGACTATCCAAAGAATAGAGCTCCTAGTCTTTAGCATGATTCTCGATTGGTGGATGCTATCAGTTGCATAGTTTTTAGAGGAAAACTATTGAATGTTTTGAAAGGTGGAAAGACATGTGCAATTCATTGACAACATAGTGTGAATGTTTTGAAGTGATTAAACAATATTTCATGTGTAAATTATGGCCCAATCAATATTTAGTTAGAATCTCATATCGTAATAGTTGGAATTTCATAAGTATTTATGATTGTATTTGAATTTTTTTTTTTGTTATCAACTTATGAAACTACATGATTCACATGTTTTCATATTAGATGAGCTTGAATATGTATTTTTTAATATCTAGTCACAAAATCATACTACATTTATGTTGATTAAAAATGAACACAAATAAAATGAATATAAAACTACTAAATTAGTAGTTTATATTAATTAATAATCAACGCAAATAAAATGTATATATAACCACTAAATTAGTTGTTTATAATGATTATTGATGAAAGTAAATGAAATGAATATAAACTACCAAATCAATCATTTATATAATGAATGTGAAACTAACAAAACAAGATAAATGAATATTGCAAATGATAAATTTGTGATTACAAATGAGGACTAAATTTGTCATATATACGACCATTAGTAGCTAATTTATAGTGTCTTATAACACGACCGAAATTTATTCATATTTCTTTGGTCATTAATTGGTTTCAAACGATGGCTAAAATTTTCATATATATGATAATTAATAGCTAATTTACAGTATCTTATAACACGACCAACATTTTGGTCATATTTCTTTGGTCATTAATTGATTTTCTGAGTTGATTATATAGTAATATATTTTGTTCTACATTTGGTCATTAACTGTGACAGTTAATGACTAAATCAATTACTATCAATGACCAAATTTATCACTAAATATACTACTAGACAATAAAATCGAGACAACCAATTAATGACTAAGCTAAAAATGACTAGAAATTGGTCGCGTGATAAGATACTGTAAATTAGCTACTATTGGTCACCGACTAAAAAATGATCGTTTATATGCAAATTTTTAGTCATTTTTTGGTAACTAATTATCCAATTTGTATTAGTGGTCCCAAAATATTGTAAACATTGGACTCATAGTGTTATCACCAAAAATTGGTCATCTAACCATTTCTAATTAGATGGATCAAAGTACACAATGTAAGACCAATTTTACCATAGTAAAAATGATTTCACTATAAGGAATAATTTAATAAACCATATTTTATTAAGTTATTATGCTTAAAACAAGAAAACCCGTGAGGAATAATTGAATAAATCATTATTTATTTGATTTTCCTCTAGGAATAATTTATTAAACCATTGTTTAACTAATATTCCTGGTCATATTTAACCCAATTATTAGAAATAATTAGATAAATCATTATTTTTCTTATTTTTCTCTAGGAATAATTAATTAAATCATTATTTAGTTATTCTTCCTTGTTAAATTTGACTAAATCACCTAGGAATAATTAAACAAATCATTATTTGTTTATTATTCTTTAACCACATTATTGAAATGATAAATAAATCATTTATTTATTTATTATTTCTAAATAAATATATTTAACCAATTTAAGTACATTTTCCCTCCAACAAAATATAATAAAATATTCCAAACAGTTAGATCTAGATCCTGGTTAATAATATTTTATTATTCACTATTATCGAGGATAACTCAATATTTTGTTATAAATAAGAGGGTTTTCCCATGAATTAGTCACTTTGATCATTCTCATTGTCACTATTATTTTCTTTTTCCATTTGAGCTCCCACTTGAGTTCAACACATGCTTTGGGTTTTCTACACTATTGAGAGAGAGACACTTCTGAAGCTAAGGAATTGAGGACAACCAAGAACCCATCACATTTACGAGGAATGGTAACATTTACTTATTTCCTTCTCCAAGTGTTACATAATATAAAATCATTCTTTTAATCTTGTCTTGTTTGTTGAATACTTGGAGTAACTTTGCATCAATTACTATTTCTTTTTACTATTTAGCTACTTTTACTACATAGTTCTAGGTTTTCACAAGATTTTTTATAACTTTATATTGACGATCTAAAGGGTTAAGAAACCATTTATATTGTTAGGTCTATTCCTAACGCATAGCTAAAGTAGGATCTTTTCATACACTTGCAATAACATTTTGGCCTAACAAATGACGACTCCGTTGTTGTTTTAATTACACATTGGTGCTAACAAATGGTGACTCCACTATTGTCATTTAGATTCCTATGAGCAAGGGTTTCTATTCAACTAATTTCAGTCTTTTGATGTTGTTTCTTAAATTATTTTCCCTAATTCAGTCAAAATTCTGAATTTCGGATGTTTTTTTGTTTTTTCGATAGGTAACAGGTGTCAACTGCGCCAGAGATGAAAAATTTTCTGCAACCTACCGCCCAAGAACCAAGGATCATAACTCAAAATTTTCAGCCCAATTAGTACAATTTCCCTCTGAAATCACACTCATTTAGTCAAAAAGTGCGAGCTCATCTGTTCATAGGTCAGTAACTATGATCATAAATTTTTTTCCGAGTTTTTTTCTGAAATTGTCAAGGTTTACCTAGAGCACTCTTTTGGGTTGTCTGGACTTTGTTTTAGCCTATCTTAGACCTAGATATGCTTGGTTTATCTCCTTGAGGTATAACAAATCCCCCTAGGGTTTCAATACACTTACACCTTTTTGGGAGGGGTTAAGCTAAGTAGGTAGTCATAGATTTACAGCGCTTTCATCCATTGTTTCAAGGTCTAATCCATCCTTTTTATTGATCCTTTGTGATAGGTTATTGTTACATCCAAAAACCTCTCTTGAGTGTTGTTTGGTCTTTGCCTTAGGGTCTCTTTGTTTACCCTAGGTTTTTAACCTTGAACCTTATATTTTGCAACAATTTTCCCCTCTTTTTTCTTGTTGTTTTTTGCATCATTTCCAACAGTATCACACCATTAGATCCTAGTCTCATAGAAATTAGATCTCTTGGCCATTTTAGTGTGTTTTGAGTCAATTTCACCCTCATTTTGGCTGGTTGTTTTAGAGCATTTTTTTGTTTGTGATTTATGCATGATTAGCTATTTATTTGATTTTCATTTTAGTTTCATTTACAGTTTTTCAAAATTTTTAATTCTTCTTTAAATAATCATGTGGGTTTAGTTAACAAACACACGTCTTGCACACACTTACACCTAAAGAAAAGAGGGTTTGGTTTACATTGCCAAGCGAACAAATAAGCATCATAATTAATCAATTTGCCTCGCAAATCCTTTGTTTATCACTCTTCAACATTTTTGTGTCATTTGTGAATTTCCATCATTGTGCCCCCAAAGCGTTTATCATGGAGACGTATAAGGTATTCCCCCTAAGTTTCTGTTAGGATGTCTTCCTCCACCCCGTAGAGTCTGAGTTAGTCCTCCCCCAAGTACCCATACCAACTCTGATTCTAGTTCATCGGGTTCTTCCTTTGATTCTGACCCTGATTCTCCTCACCCTCATACCATGACCATGTTAGGCATCAATGGAGGTGCAGTTCCTCAAGCTGGTGGTGGCCCTGGCCCTAATGCTGGAGCCACTACTAGCGGAACCGCTATTGGAGCCGCCTTCATTACTCATTTTCTACATTTTATGGCGGGTTTAAGCCTTCCTGATTCTAGCCAGTTAATTAATGACCCAATACTCCACAATGTAGGTCGGCCACCTATGCCACCTTATAATGTTCCTTCCCACATCCCTAAGTTTAAGGAAAAACTGGAGAGGACCCTACTAATCATGTTTTCTCCTTTCATATGTGGTGTTTGTCTAATTCCATCATTCATGACTCCATTCGCCTTCGGTTGTTCCAACGTACACTCACTAAAGAAGCTGAAAAGTGGTATGTCGATCAGCTTGCTACATCTCATACCGCTTTTCTGACTCTTGCTAAAGAATTTCTATCATATTTCTAGTTACACCTATGTTATGATACCAGTACCGACTCGTTGACCGCGTTCCATCAATCTTTTTCCACCCACCTTTCTGACCAAGTCCAAGAATGGCATAGAAGAAGGATCTTGTGTAGAGCCCCTACATTTGACGACCGTGTCTATATGGATTGGTTTCTTATAAGCTCTTAGCCCTTGTCGATAAAGATGTTGCATCCCATTTTCCTTGGTCTGAGGAAGAAGTTCTCCAGGTCGCATTAAAATATGCATAGTCTGGTTATGTTTATACCATTTTACCATATATACCTAGACATGGTGGTGCCAATTTTTATAGGTAAATTTGGGCATCATCCCCCATGACCTGGTCAAACTAGACATCATCCCCAAGACCAATGAAATAGGGTCTATCATCCCCTATCATTTCAGTTGCTATATGCGCTAAGAGAAGAAAAAATCATTCATGACTCCTATTGTGAGATTTCCAAGGTTTGAAGTATATGTTATATCACTTATGACCTCACCAACAATGCCTCTCAAGTGACTAAATACATTGCATATGAAACTCCCTCCATTCAAGTGTGCACTGCAGTGCACTTCTTGACATTCAAGGGTGCGTGGGTCAAATGGGAGCGAAATTCTCATTGTTCTGAAATCTCCACATGGATAGTGCCTTATAGAAGAGTCCATGTGTGTCAAAATTTGAATCCAACCATCCATATAACACATTTGAACTTGGAAACATGTCTTTCATATTATTAGAAAGTCATTCATTGAGAAACTACCATCAATTTACTTATAAATTGAGCACAGATCCTAGTGCTAGGGAAGGAAGAATTTTGGTAAAGAAATGTTATTGTATTCTCAATTAGGAGAGTGAAAGAAGTGAGATGCTGATGGTGAAAATTTGAATGTGATGAGGCTGGGATGAAGCTGGAGCCGGTGACACAAAATCGATCATTGTTGTAACCTCCCCCTTCTACTCTTTAATAAAGATTGTTGTTCATTTTCCCATATATCTATCTATTTATGTTTCTATTTCTCATGCAATAGATTCTTGAATGATATATATGTTTCACGTTTAATCGATTTGAGTGATTAAGATAACTAGGCATCTGTATATTGTAATTTTTTTTTTGTCCTCTATTTATACATGCAGGAATCAATCTGACGATCTAAGTCGGATTGGAGGCTACAACAAAAGCGAAAAAAAGAGAATAATAAACGCTTGGATCACAAGTAGGTTCTTCTATATTTTTTATGTCTATTTATTGTTAGAGAAAGTGATAGCAAATTCTTAAATATATTTTTCTAAGTTCCTAAGACCACACTTAGGGAATTTGATTTATCCATAGATCATAATTCTGCATAAAAAATTGGTGACTCCACTGATCAGGATGAAAATATCATGATGCAATATATTTTAAGATTGATGCAAGTCGCCACTATACTTCAGTTCCATCCCATCACTTCGTAAAGCATCTCATTCGAAAAATATTGTTATTATTCCGACTTCCTGATTTAGGAGGCAGCTTTTATAGCTCAATTTGGGCATCATCCCCCATGAGTTGGTCAAACTAGACATCATATACAAGACCAATAAAATAGGGTCTATCATCCCCTATCATTTTAGTTGCTATATTCCATAAGATAAGAACAAATCATTCATGACTTCTATCGTGAGAATTCCAAGGTTTTAAGTATATGTTATATCAGTTATGAGCTCACCAAATTTGCCTCTCAAGGGAGTAGCTGCATTGCATATGCAACTCCCTCCATTCAAGGGTGCACTGCAATGCACTTCCCGAAATTCAAGGGTGCGTTGGTCAAATGGGAGCGAAATTATCATTGTTCTGGAATATCCACATGGACAGTGCCTTCTGGAAAAGTCCATATGTGTCAAACTTCGAATCCAAGTGTCCACATAACACCTATGAACTTGGAAACATGTCTTTCCTATTATTAGAAAGTCATTCATTGAGAAACTACCATCAGTTGTCCTATAAATTGAGCACAGATCCTAGTGCTAGGGAAGGAATAATTTTGGTAAATAAATGATGTTGGATTCTCAATTTAGAGAGTGAAAGAAATGATATGCTGCTAGTGAGATGTTGAACATGATGAGGATGGGATGAAGCTGGAGCTGGTGACATCAAATCGATCATTGGTTGTAACCTCCCCCTTCTACTCTTTAATAAATATTATTGTTCATTTTCTCATATATGTATCTGTTTATGTTTCTATTTCTCATGCAATGGATTCTTTAATGATATGTATGTTTCATGTTTAATATATTTAAGTGATTAAGATAACTAGGCATCTGTATATTGCAAATCTTATCTTTTTCTTTGTTTATACTTGTAGGAATCAATCTAGCATCTAAGTCAGATTGGAGGCTATGACAAAAGCAACAAAAGGAGAATAAGAAGCACTTGGATCACAAGCAGGTTCTTATTTATTTTTGTATGTCTATTTATTCTTAGAGAAAGTGATAGAAAAGTCTTTATTCTGTTGTTCTAAGTGCCTAGCACCACACTTAAGGAACTTGATTCATCCATAGATCATAATTCTGCATAACAAATTGGTGACTCCACTAGGGAGTTTCCTATCATTCTTGGTGTTTTTGCCCATGCTTATCCACCCAGTAGCATATAATTTCAATTATTATACTTTTGAATCAAATAATTGCATTAGAATTGTGTTCTGTAGCTTGAATTTTCAATCTTTGTTTGCGCCCAATGCATTGTTGGTCAAGACACAGTGCAATGCCTCCCACTCAGGGGTGCATTTCAATGCACTATCTCCCCTTAGAGACTATGTTTCCCCCTTATCCAACCAAATTCCATTTGAATTTTTCATTTCCATGATTCTCAGCCATTTGTTTGTTGTGTTTTCAATTTCCTGGTACCTCAGAGACCAATGAATTTTCCTGATTCTTCCTCCTTTGAAAAGTAAGTTTTTTGAATGTCTCTTTAACTGTTTTTCTTTATCATTGACAAACAAAATTCAAAATATTTTATTTTTTCATTAGATCCATTTTTTTTCGTAAAGGAAATTGTCATTAAATTCTTCGTTTCTTGTAGGAAAAATTGTAGTTCTATTCTTCATTTTTCCTAAAAGAGAAATTGTTGTTAAATTCCTCATTTATCAAAGAATAAAACATTTGTTTTTGTTAATTTGATGCATATAGTTTCATTTTTGCATTCACATTAATGGGACTGAAAATAAAAACCTTCATTTGCATATAGTAAATTGTGTGTTTTTTATAAGAACAAGTTAGGAAAGCTGCATATTAGTTTGTGCTATTTGTTGTTTGCTCTCAAAACTAATTGCTCTTTCCCTAAGTACTTGGATTTTCATTAAAAAATATAAAATTGAAAAGTTTTCTTATCTTTTAGTTTTCATTTTAGGAATTTCCATCACATCATTGCGGTGAACCTCAAAAGGAAAATTGATAAACGAGATCAACTTAAAATTTACATAAATTTACCTAAAAGAGCATTGGAACAATAACAATAAAATTTAGAAGGTCTAGGCTAGAGACGTTGTTCGGTGTTGTTTAACATAACAACTATAATTAATTCTCTACGATACATTCCAAGTGTGATACCTCACTCCATGTATGTAAGTATATCAGAGCTCATCCACATATCTTTAGGTATATCGGGCGATGTTCTAGTACGAAAAGTATAAGGGGATTCTCTCACTATGTGGTTTCGCATTATACAAAGCTAATAGGGACTTGGGCCTCCACGTACCTTCAGGTATATTTGGGAGGACAAATTTAGGTTTTTATCCATCGATAGTGAACCGAGTCGACTGCCTTGTAACTTGTGATACACTGAACACATTATTCGGGAAGATTTCCTGCCCGTACTTCTTGGTTCGCTAGGAGGTATTCTGCAGTTCACAATTACTTGGTAAACCTTTTGCCTAGAATTACCCCTTTTATTTTGTTTATTTGTTTTTGGTCATAAAATAAATCAGTCATCATGGAAGAAGAACATCCCTTTCCCTGTCATTCACATAGAATAGAATTGAAACCACATTTACCACCGGAAGCCACTTTCAGTCGGCAAAGGAGACATCATTCTACCGAAAATAGTACTATCAGTACCTTTGGTGTGACATCATCATCACATATACCAGAGTTGGTACAAGTTGTTTCTACAAATCTTGGTTCATCTACTGTTGTCGAGACGAAGTCCTCACAACTACTCGTGGTCATGATCCATCCAATCAGTGAGACCATACCTCCTAAACCCGACGTTGTTCAACTGGAAGTTGATTCGGATCCTTCACTTTTTTGCCAGAAAATTTGAATCTCAAAGTCAAATGACTGGAATTTGTCCCTGTATCGATCGCTACACAATCTATTGTAGCCATTAAGTCTTCGATATAACACAATCAACCACCTTAAATATACTTTGGGCCTGACGGCGAAATCATTCCACCTGGTTTGATTTTGATTGAAGAAATACCACAAGATGAAACACCTTTAACTCCAACTCATTTTGGGGTGGAGATTTACCTGTATGAGTCTTTTCCTCAATCACCTACCTCTGCTTTTGTTGATCCTATGTATATTAGAGTTCTCATAGATCCAATGGGGTATACATTTGTTAGAATAGCCATGCCTGAGCCAACATCTTCGGCTAGACCATCTATTCCAATTGCAAAAACACCTACTCTCACTACCCCATCGATGTTCATGACTTCACCAGAGTCACATTTATATGGTGGTCCTTCCGTCCCACCTGGTTACCAATATTTATATGGAACCTTCTCTAGTGCATCCTCAAACCCATGGACTTCACCAATGTCATCATCTAGTATTCTAACTGGTAAATCTATAGAGAGTACTTAACATCTTGATCCTTTATACACATCATCAGAGCAATATCAAGCCGGTCCATCTGGGTATATTCCATCCAGCACAATTTCAACTAGACTCCGTGCATTTGGAGACCAATATTTTCCATATTATTATACTCCTCATGCTAGGGGGAAACCTATTGTCATTCACTTCAATAGTAATATGTCATTATTTGGTCATTTTAATGTCGAAATGAATGTTTGTCAATGGCAGCCCACTCTGCCTATCCAACAACAAACAGTTGTACACTTGTATCAACCAGTTCAACCTATTGCACCCACATCAAATCCACTTGTTAATACATCTTTACCCCTATTATAGAGTCAAACTGTTGTACCTCAACCATCTTAGGCGGGTCCCTCAACCCAATACCCTCAAGTATTGGGCCCTTAGACTCCAAATCCTTCGGCTGGTTTACAATAACCACCTATATCCGGAATCATTTATTCACAAGCTAGATTACCATATTATGGGATGTCACAACTGCAACCAGGTTATACCTATCCACAACCGAATCCAATCTATCCTAGTTTGGGTTATAATATTAGTGGAAAGACCCCTTGGCAGCCACAAGCACAAATTCCACAACCTTCATTTCAACAAGTAACGTACCCAGGTTTTGGTCAATAAAATCCTCAAGAATTTTCTTATCAAAACAACCCCTATCTAGGTTACCAACAAAAAATTACTTATGCTGGTGCTCAAAGGCCTATTACCCAAGAAATTCCATGATACCTTGGCTATTCTCAACCCGACCTTAATCGACAGTTTCCCTTTGTTGAAAATTTAGAGTTACCGAAATTAAACTGACTGACCAATGATCCAATCAACTATGCTCCTTGGTGGCTTGTGATACCTCATAAATTATGCTCGGATATTCCTAAGTTCAATGAAAACCCTGGGGAAGACCCGTCGACTCACGTTATGACTTATCATTTATGGTGTTCATCTAACTCCCTAAATGATGACTTTGTTCGACTATGTCTTTTCTAGCATACGCTCAATGGTTTGGCTGCAAAATGGTACATTGAGTTACCAAGAGCTTCTTTTAATAACTTCACTGCCCAGCTACTGTATTTTTGAACCACTTCTAGTTACCCATACAATATGAAACTCGAACATAACCACCTATATCCGGAATCATTTATTCACAAGCTAGATTACCATATTATGGGATGTCACAGCAGCAACCAGGTTATACCTATCCACAACTGAATCCAATCTATCCTAGTTTGGGTTATAATATTGGTGGACAGACCCCTTGGCAGCCACAAGTGAAAATTCCACAACCTTCATTTCAACAAGTAACGTACCCAGGTTTTGGTCAATAAAATCCTCAAGCATTTGCTTATCAACACAACCCCTATCTAGGTTACTAGAAACAAATTACTTATGTTGGTGCTCAAAGGCCTATTTCCCGAAAAATTCCATGATACCTTGGCTATTCTCAACCCGGCCTTAATCAACAGTTTCACTTTGTTGAAAATTTAGTTACCGAATTTAAACCGGCTCACCAATGATCTAATCAACTATGCTCCTTGGTTGCCTATGATACCTCATAAATTATGCTCGGATATTCCTAAGTTCAATGAAAACCCTAGGGAAGACCCATCGACTCTTGTTATGACTTATAATTTATGGTGTTCATCTAACTCCCTAAATGATGACTCTATTTGACTGTGTCTTTTCCAGCATACGCTCATTGGTCCGGCCGCAAAATGGTACATTGAGTTACCAAGAGCATATTTTGATAATTTCAATGCCTAGCTACTACCTTTTTGAACCACTTCGAGTTACCCATATGATATGAAACTTGAACATAACTCTTGACTAATTTTAAATAGACTATTTCTACTCACATTTCTGATCATATTCATGAGTGGCGTCGTTGTCGTAGAATGGTTAAGACATTTGTTCCTGATCAAATCCTTGATGAGTGGTTCATTAAGTCCCTGTTACCATCTATAACTGAGGATGTGGCTAAGGGTGGTGTTGTCACTGAAGAGTAGGTCATTTCGAATTCCCAATATTTAGATTTTATTTATACTCAGTCTGGCACGATCTACGAGAAAATTCCCAACGCACTGCGATCTAATTTTATTGTTCCTCCTCCATTTAAGGACAGTCATGCCGATGACGGTATGATCGGTACTGCAAGCACACATCACTTTAATGCATCTGATCCTATGCCTTCTTCCGAAATCCATGCCATGTCATCTGATAAAGGCAAAAGTGACAAGCAATCTGTAAGTAAGAAGAAAGGGAAATCAAAGAAAAATAAAACTTTTACCCCATAGGAAATATCATCCGATCATTCGACTGGAAATCAGAAACCTTGTTACCCATGCATCATCTGTAATGAGGAACACTTTGTTCAGGATTGTACTCACTGTGTTGAAGTCTCAAAAACGGTTAATACCTCACATGCATCAACTATGTTGACAGATCCATTTCCGAATCCAGACAAAAATTTGGTTGCAATGGATCGAGCTTCTAGTTCCCAAGTGCTTATGATGTCTGTCACAAAGCCATCAGCTGATGTTTTGGTGTCAACGCATAATAAATCTTACGATAGTCATGCTACTGATCAATCTACTACCTCAACCACAAATCCATCTATGGAATCGATACCACCCACTATTATTCCTTAATTGACAATAAAGCCACCAAAGGGATTTGTTCAGAAATCGACATTTAATCCTTGCACCAGAGCTGCTCAAAATAATAATATAGTTGAAGATTTGGCTCAATCCCCTTAAGATATGTCAACACTTGAGGTGCTACAAAATTTTCCCTCCCAGAAGTTGTTGGAAATATTGTCATTGATGGCAAAAGAATTGGCAAAAAAAGGAGCATCTGAAACTATAACCATGAAAAGAGGAATAGCAAAGTAGCAGCAGAAGAAGAGTGCATAATTGAAGTAGAATTGTCTAGAGACAGAGTAGGAGAAAAATGGCATCGAATAGAAAAGAATAAGTGAATGTTCTAGTAAATGGTAATTCACCCTGATGGAATCTATGATAAGTAAGAAATCCATTGAAGGAATTAATGGTTGCGGAGATATGATGGTTTTGCTTGCAGAATCAAGAACTTGAATGTACAGTTAGAAGCGGAACTGTGACAGGATAGAACTCTGAACATGCTATGGAAGGTTGATATATTATAGCAGAATTGAAGACAGAATGACATTGAATTGTCTTGAGTTGATGTTTGTGAGGAAATCCCATTGGAAGAGAACTACATTTGTTCGTTGTTTATTGGAAATCCTGCCAAAGATAGACCAGAGTTAACTAAGTAAGAAGGATAGTGCAAACCCAGACTAACCCTTTGGAATCATGAACGGAACCCTGCGTGGAAGAGCGGAACCATGACCGAGTGAACAGTGAAGGTGGTTTATGGTTTTCATCGCACCACCTATGCGGAGTGAGCTGTATTTGAGGAGTTGGGAGAGATTCCATAAATCATTCGACACGTGGCAAGGAGGACCCATGAAAAACCACTTGTCACTGTGCGCCATCGCGTGTTATTGTTTGACCTAGGATGCCCAGCGATATAGATACATACCGTTGATATGGGAAGATGCCATCAGACGGTGGCTGTGTTCGGAAGGTGCGCGAAGGATAACCCAGGTACGGCGTGCCATCGCACGTTATTGCCCGTGCAAGTTACCCAAGCGATATCCATCGATTTGGATGTTGCAGCGCGATGGAACGTCAACCCTTAGATCGGGTCGATTGTTAGCGCTGGGCCCCAATTTAATTTATATTGCTCATTGTTAAGGACTATTTAAAAGCGCTGATTATTAATATAAAGTTCTATTATATATTTTAATTTGCCAAAGGTTGTGGATAATGTTTATTTATCAAATTCCACGAATTTGATAAATAAAATTCCAATAAAAGAAGGAATACCATCAGCGGCTGGATGATTTTGACTCATGGTTTTACTAAAGGAAAAAACTATATAAGGAGAAGACAATTATTGTACAAGGTGTGCATGCGTAAGGGTGGTGAATAAATAAATTTCTCTAAGGAATATCTGCATGGACGAACTCTGTTCTTAATTGATAAATCCAAATCTATGATGCACCCATGGATATAATTATCTGACGACGATGAATCTCTGGTTTGATCAAATGACGAAATCATGAAGAACTGGTGTGAGTGTACTGAAGAAAATGAATAAATCTGGTGGCCTGCAAGGTATGTTATGTGGAAACTGGTGGATCCAGTATGAAAATTGATGGAACGTGGTCTGCAGTGGTGCTGAGGGTCGAAGCCTTCAGTGAGGGGGTTGTAGCTCCCTTCCAGTGGTAGCTGGTAAACGAGAGAAGGTTGTAGCCTTTCTGCAGGTAGGTGCCTGCGTGCTGGTATAAGTCTGCGCTAGCATCAATTGTAAGAAGTTTTATTTATAATGAATATTAAAGACTAAGATAACTGCAGTAGTAGTTTTCTCCCAAATTGGGTTTCCACCTTAAATACTGGTGTTCATATGTGTGTCTTATGTCTGATGGTGTGTTCTGTTATTTCTGTTCATACTTACTGCTTACTAAACATCTGATGAATGAATGATGCAATGATCTAAGTAAAGACATAATAAGATCTCTGGACATACACGTTGGATTCTGTAAAATAGCGTATGGTTTTAAGAAAAGAAAAAGGAAAAAAATTTCAGCCCTAAATAGTGATTCACCCCCCCTCTCAGTATTTTTCCCAACAATTGGTATCAGAGCAGGTCCTTCTGAAAAAGCTTAGCCGCTAGAAGGAAGATCAAGCAAGATGAGCAATCAAGAAGGAACAACATCTATTAGGCCTCCGCTCTTTAACGGAAACAATTTAATCTTCTGGAACACAAGGATGAGATCCTATCTTCAGTCTCTGGGAGCAGATGTATTGGCAATTGTTGAACAAGGATATCAATATCCAGCTGTAGTACCAACAGATTCGACGGAAAGAAAGAATTATGAAATAAATGCAAAGGTGGTCAATGCTCTATTGGGAAGTCTAATTGAATCAGAATTTGTCAAATTCATGCAGTTGAATACAGCAAAGGCAATATGGGACAAAATCATTCTGAGTTATGAAGGTGATGCAAAGGTAAAAAGTGCTAAACTCCAAACTCTCAGAATTCAATATGAGAATCTAAAAATGGATAATGAGGAGAGCATTGCAAATTTATTTTTACGTCTTAATGATATTGTAAATCGTATGAGAAATCTGGGAGAAAAAATAACCGAATCTACTCTGGTTGAGAAAATTTTAAGATCACTAACGGCAAAATTTGAGTCGAAATTTTCTGCTCTTGAATAAAAGCAAGATCTTCAAAATATTACTGTGGTGCAACTTCATGGCATACTAACTGCATATGAAATGAGAAGAGGAGGACCATCTGAAGTCAAATAAGCAGTCTTTAGAACTTCTACAAAAGGGAAGGAAGTACAAAAAATAGAAGGATCAGGATATATCTCAGAAGAAGATGAGATAAAATTTGTAAAGAAACTTCAACTTGGCATAGGACGGTTCAGAGGTAAGCTTCCTTTCAAATGTTTTGATTGTGGAAGAGTTGGTCATTATGCTGCTAAGTGTCCTCATAAAGAAACACATAAAAAAGGGAAGGAAGTAGAAAGAAGGAATAAGAATCGGTTTAGCACTAGAAAAAGTTACTATACTCATGAAGACAGTGATGGGTTATCTGATAGTGAGGAAGAATGTGAATAAGATCTTAGACTTCTCATGGCATTTGAAAAAGAATCTAGAGAAGAAAAGGGTACTTTTGAGGATGCTCTAGAGGGCAATGATTTTCTTGATGAAAACAATCAACTCAAAATATGCTTAGAAGAAAGTAAAATAACCATAGAGACTCTGAAAAATCATCTTGAAGAAAAGGAGAAACACAATGAGAAATTAGAGTGTGAAGTAGTAAGTCTAAGAAAAGAACTTGAGAAAGTAAAGACTCTGAATCTTAGATTTTCTAAAGGATCTGAAACCTTAGATGAGATTATAAAGGTACAACGTTCTCCCCTTATAAAGACAGGTCTTGGATATATCGGAGAATCTTCTCAGGCTTCAACACCAAATTATCTAAAAGAAGCTACTACTAGTATACAACATGCTGCCATTCAGCAAGGGAATAAAGAATATTTGCAGGTAAAGCATGATCATCTCAATTCAAAGAACACTAACAAGAATGTCTTTCAAAGAAACACCAATCAACAGGTAAATTCAAGAAGGAGATTTTATGATCGTAGAAATTTCTTCTTCAATGGACAATGTTTCTCATGTCACAATTTTGGTCATAAATCTATTCAATGTGTAGCATATAAAACCATCATGACAAGAGAAGCAAGAAAGAAAAGGATTGATATTGAAACAAAGAAGAATACCTATAACAATTTTTCTCCTCTTCAAAATGAAGTTGAATGTGCTTATTGCAATAACTTTGGCCATGAATAATTTGAATGCAGGAGCAAAGTTCAGCCAAAAGAACATGTTCCTTCAAGCTCCAAAGTATGGAAAAAGAAGGAATTATAGGTTGAAAATTGTGGCATAGCGTTATTTGCAGAAGGTGAAGAAAATCAATGGTACATTGATAGTGGATGCTCAAGACACATGACAGGTGACAAAAAAAAGCTTCTTGCATATAGTGCTCTAGATAAGGAAAAGAATGTTACATTTGGAAATGATACTCCTGCGGTCATTAAAGGAAAAGGGTATGTTTTTCTAAAAGAAAAGGTGAAAGCCAATGATGTCATGTATGTGGATGGATTAAAGCATAACATGTTAAGTGTAAGTCAAATGTGTGATCAAGGAAATGAAGTTTTCTTTAGTTCAAAAGAATGTGTGGTACGTGATCTTGATACATGTAAAATGATAATAAAAGGAAAAATAACTCCAAGCAACCTGTATGTATTGAAGAACTGTAAAGAACAATGTTTCTTGAGTAAATCTTCAGAAAACTGGCTATGGCATAGAAGGTTGGGACATCTGAGCTTCTCTCAAATCAACAAATCAAGCAGACTTAAAGCTGTTCGTGATCTTCCCAATATTACTCTACCTGAAAATACCATATGCAAATCTTGCCAATTCGGTAAGCAAACCATAGTAAAATTTAATGCCAAGGAAGGATCATCAAGTAAGCCTCTTGAACTTATTCATACTGACATATGTGGACCTGTGAGGAAAAATTTACCACGTGGTGAACAATACTATATCTTATTTATTGATGATTTCTCTAGAATGTGTTGGATTGGGCTACTTAAACACAAAGATGAAGCATTTGAGAAATTTCAGATCTTCAAAGCACTAGTTGAGAATGAATTAGATCTAAAAATCAAGTGTCTCAGATCTGATCGAGGAGGAGAATATACATCAGATGAATACCTTGAATATTGTGAACAACATGGCATAAAAATACAGTTTTCTGTAGCTGGCACTCCACAACAAAATGGTGTTGCAGAAAGAATGAATAGAACAATTCAACAAATGGATAGAGCTATGCTTGATGATTCCGGAACACCTAACACATTTTGGGGAGAAGCAGCACATACAACAGTAAATATTCTCAACAAGGCACATGTTCGTGTAATTAGTGATAAAACTCCATATGAACTCTGGTATGGTAATCCTCCCACTGTAAAGCATTTTAGAATCTTTGGAAGCAAATGCTTTATCAAAAATAATGATGAAAAACTTGGCAAGTTTGAACCCAGAGCAGATGAAGGAATACTCCTTGGTTACTCCTCTAGGATTAGAGCATATAAATGTTACAATAAAAGACTTTGGAAGATTGTTGAATGTATTGATGTTGTTATTGATGAGTCTCCTGCAGCTCCAAAATAAGAAAAAAAAACAACAGATGAAGATGATGATGAAATATATCCTTCTACATCAAATAAGGATGATATAGACAGTGAACCCAATGAAGAACCCGAAGATGATTTATCTAAAAAATCTCCATCCAGATATGTTCGAAAGAATCATCCAGAATCTCAAATTTTGGGAGAAAAGGGATCAGGTGTACAAACAAGGACTCTTGTAGGATCTTCTAGCAATATGGCATTTTTGTCCACTATTGAACCACACAATGTCATTCAAGCCTGCAAAGATGAATGTTGGATTCAAGCCATGAATGAAGAGCTTGATCAAATTGAGAAGAATCACACTTGGGAATTAGTACCAAGACCTCATGACAAAAATGTCATTAGAACTAAATGGATATTCAAAAACAAGTTAAATGAGAATGGGGATGTTATAAGAAATAAAGCTAGACTTGTTTGCAAAGGGTATGCTCAACAAGAAGGTATAGACTTTGAAGAAACGTTTGCCCCTGTAGCTAGAATTGAAGCCATAAGAATGTTTCTTGCTTTTTCAAGCTTCCAACAAATCAAAGTTTATCAAATGGATGTTAAATCTGCTTTTCTCAATGGAGATCTAGAAGAAGAATTTTATATAGAACAACCAGAAGGATTCATTTTGGGAAATGATGAAAATCTTGTTTGTAGACTTAAAAAGGCTCTATATGGTCTCAAACAAGCTCCAAGGGCATGGTATTATCATCTTGACAAATATCTTCATCAACAAGGAATTTCAAAGGGGTCTGCTGATAGCAACTTATACACAAAAATTGAAAATAACAAACTATTGATTGTGGTTGTATATGTTGATGATATCATTTTTGGAAGTAATGAAGAATCTATGAGTCAGAAATTTTCTTCTGATATGCAGCAAGAATTTGAAATGTCTTTACTTGGGGAACTAACATTCTTTCTTGGCTTGCAAGTGCAACAAGCAACAAATGGCATATTCTTATCACAAGAAAAATATCTTAAGCAAATCTTGAAGAAGTATGGCATGGAAGATTGCAAACATGTAAGTACACCAATGATAACCGGATGTAATCTCAGTTCTAATGATGATTCCCCCATGGTGAATCAACCAGAATACAGATCTATGATAGGAAGTATACTTTATCTCACTGGGACAAGACCAGACATTATGCATGCAGTTGGCATTATTGGACGATTCCAAGCTAATCTAAAAGAGTCTCACCTTCAAGCTGTGAAAAGAATATTCAAATATCTAGAAGGAAATCAAGACTTTGGACTATGGTATCCAAAGAATGCTGATCTTACTCTTCATGCATACACTGATGCAGATTGGGCTGGAAATGTTGATGATCGGAAAAGCACCAGTGGTGGTGCATTCTATATGGGGCCCCGGTTAGTATCTTGGTTAAGCAAGAAGCAAAGCTCTATTGCCTTATCTACAGCAGAAGCAGAATATGTGGCTATCGCATCATGTTGCACTCAACTTCTCTGGATGATTCAAACTTTACAAGACTTTCAAATCAAATGTTCACCTCCTATAACCATTATGTATGATAACACAAGTGCCATCAGTATCTCAAAGAATCCTGTTATGCATTCCAAGACCAAGCACATTCCCATCAAATATAACTTCTTACGTGAACAAGTGCTTGAACAAAAAGTGAAATTGGAGTATGTTCCCTCCAAAGAACAAGTTTCTGATATATTTACCAAACCTCTACCTAGGGAAGCGTTCAAATATCTCAGACAAAAACTGGGAGTAGTCTCTGCCATGCAGAAGATCATATCTACTTAAATACATAAGATTAAATTGGTTGTGAGGTGTTGTTGGGCATATCTGAATGCACAGGCTAAGGGGGAGCATTGGTCATATGAAAAGGATGCATTTTTGAGTCATTTTTGTTTGAATATACAGCATGATCTCAGGGGGAGCATGGTATTGTCGGATCTTGATCAATTCTTTGCCATTGATGTCAAAGGGGGAGGAAAAGAAAAAAAAGGGGGCTTCTATAAAGAAAATCAGAGGAAGAGTATTGCCATCAATGCCAAAGGGGGAGATTGTTGGAAATATTGTCATTGATGGCAAAAGAATTGGTAAAAAAAGGAGCATCTGAAACTGTAACCATGAAAAGAGGAAAAGAAAAGTAGCAGCAGAAGAAGAGTGCATAATTGAAGCAAAATTGTCCAGAGACAGAGTAAGAGAAAAAGGCCATCGAATAGAAAAGAATAAGTGAATGTACTAGCAAATGGTAATTCACCCTGATGGAATCCGTGATAAGTAAGAAATCCATTGAAGGAATTAATGGTTGCAGAGATATGATGGTTTTGCTTGCAGAATCAAGAACGTGAATGTACAGTTAGAAGCGCAACTGTGACAGGATAGAACTCCAAACATGCAATGGAAGGTTGATATATTATAGCAGAATTGAAGACAGAATGAAATTGAACTGTCTCGAGTTGATGTTTGTGAGGAAATCCCGTCAGAAGAGAACTACATTTGTTCGTTGTTTATTGGAAATCCTGCCGAAGATAGACCAGAGTTAACTAAGTAACAAGGATAGCGCAAACCCAGACTAACCCTTTGGAATCATGAACGGAACCCTGCGTGGAAGAGCGGAACCGTGACCGAGTGAACAGTGAAGACGGTTTATGGTTTTCATCGCACCACCTATGCGGAGTGAGCGGTATTTGAGGTGTTGGGAGCGATTCCATAAATCATTCGACACGTGGCAAGGAGGACCCACGGAAAACCGCTTGTCACTGTGCGCCATCGCGCGTTATTTTTTGACCCAAGATGCCTAGTGATATAGATATATACCATTGATCTGGGAAGATGCCATTGGATGGTGGCTGTGTTCGAAAGGTGCGCGAAGGATAACCCAGGTACAGCGCGCCATCGCGCGTTATTGCCCGTGCAAGTTACCCAAGCGATATCTGTCGATTTGGATGTTGCGGCGCGATGGAACGTGAGCCCTTCGATCGGGTTGATTGTTAGCGCTGGGCCCCAATTTAATTTATATTTCTCATTGTTAAGGACTATTTAAAAGCGTTGATCATTAATATAAAGTTCTATTATATATTTTAATTTTCCAAAGGTTGTGGATAATGTTTATTTATCAAATTCCATGAATTTGATAAATAAAATTCCAATAAAAGAAGGAATACCATCAGTGGCTGGATGGTTTTGACTCATGGTTTTACTAAAGGCAAAAACTATATAAGGAGAAGACGATTATTGTAAAAGGTGTGCATGCGTAAGGGTGGTGAATAAATAAATTTCTCTAAGGAATATCTGTATGGACGAACTCTGTTCTTAATTGATAAATCTGAATCTATGATGCACCCATGGATATAATGATTTGACGATGATGAATATTTGGTTTGATCAAGTGACGAAATCATGAAGAACTGGTGCGAGTGTACTGAAGAAAATGAATAAATCTGGTGGCCTGCAAGGTATGTTGTGTGGAAACTGGTGGATCCAGTATGAAAATTGATGGAACGTGGTCTGCAGTGGTGCTGAGGGTCGAAGCCTTCAGCTAGGGGGTTGTAGATCCCTTCCAGTGGTAGCTGGTAAATGAGAGAAGGTTGTATCCTTTCTACAGGTAGGTGCCTGCGTGCTGGTATAAGTCTGTGCCAGCATAAATTGTAAGAAGTTTTCTTTATAATGAATATTGAAGACTGAGATAACTGCAGCGGTGGTTTTCTCCCAAATTGGGTTTCCACCTTAAATACTGGTGTTCATATGTGTGGCTTATGTCTGATGGTGTGTTCTGTTATTTCTATTCATACTTACTACTTACTAAACATCTAATGAATGAATGATGCAATGATCTAAGTAAAGACATAATAAGATCTCTGGACATACACGTTGGATTCTGTAAAATAGCGTATGGTTTTAAGAAAAGAAAAAGGAAAAAGTTTTCAGCCCTAAATACTGATTCACCCCCCCTCTCAGTATTTTTCCCAACATAAGTAGGCTTTGTTGTCGGAAATTGGTGGAATTGATCCGGAAGATTCCAATATCGTAGTCTTTAATCATACGGGCTATGTGCCACAATTACTAGAAGAATTGGAATTCTCCATCCAATTAAATGTTCTCAATCACCTTTTTCATCATACTATTATTAATGAGGGAGCATCTACGTGAATTATGTCTCTAAACTGCTAGAAGTCACTTGGCTCACCGCGCCTATCTCAATTGCCTACGACGTTGAAATATTTCGACGGACATACATATAAGCCTTGCGGTATTATTAATGACCTACATGTTGAAATAGGGGGAAAAATAGTCAATGTTGAAGTTGAGGTCATTGACGGACCCCTTGACTACAATATTTTACTCGAAAGGCCATGGATATATGTTATGATTGTGATCGTTTATAGATATTTTAGAATGATCGCCTTTTCACATAAAGGTTTTATCACAATCATCAATCAACTATACTTCTTTGCCTCCAGTTTCTAGGTAAATGGAAGTGTTCCATTAGTTCACGCACCCCAACTTGCACTTCAAAACATTGGTGTAGGAATCTTAAAGGATTCCACTCTCATGGGAACCTTTACATTACCGCCGCCTGCGACGTCAGTAGAAATTGCAAGCATAGAGACCTGCTACATGATATCTTCCACTCCATCTGGCTTAAGGAAGATTATAGGTGATTCTGAATTTGTTACGTTGGATGAGTTTCTGCCACCCAACCCATTTGAGATGGCATAGAAATCAATCTACATGGCTTGGGTGGTGAATCTGCAATCATCGTCACCAGTCGTTTGGGTTGATCGTTCATTACATTTGGGTACCCCATCCGATCCTTTTTCCTCAACTTTCTTGATAGATGAGAATATTCTGGAAACAATTTTATCAGAAGGAGAACCATGGGAAGATCATCATCATCGTTCACATCTTCAAGATTACGAAGAATATTATCTTAGTGAATTATATCACCCATCGATCAAAACATTCTTTTCGAATTATTTTCCTATTAATGTAATCGATTCCGAGCGAAATTTTTCAAATATTGAAGAAAACATTTCTATCGATATTTCGACCAAACCCGGCGTTGTAGAAAACATTCATGTCAGCGTGTATTAGTCTCCATCAGAACTAGATACATATCTCTCTCTCTTTCATGAATTTCATGATGTATTTGCTTGGCCTTATGAGGAAATTCCAAGCATAGATACTAGTATTGTTGAACACACTGTTAATATGTACCCTGATGTCAAGCCGGTACATCATCACCGTCATCCTGTTCATCCGTAGAAGGCCGCTGCCATTAAATCAGAGGTTGAAAAACTTTTACGTGCTGGTTTCATTTACCCTCTTCCGCTTACTGAGTGGGTTTCTAACATCATTCCTGTTATGACAAAACAAGGGACCATCAGAGTGTGCGTTGATTATCGGGATCTCAATCTTTCTTGTCCAAAAGAAAACTATCCTACTCCCTTTATTGACCAGATTATTGACGACTGTGCTGGATGCGAAATTGTAATATTCCCAAATGGGAAAAGCAAGAATATAGTGCATAAACAAGGAAATAGCAATGAATAAATCAATAAACCATTACATGAGACAAATTTACAACCATATTATTAAAAATATCAGAAAATAATAGGCACAAGATCATGAGGATCAAGTCACTGAAGAAATAGAAAACAAGCCTCTAATAGGAAAATATCCTAATACATGATAAATACAGCCATACAAGAGCCATGAGCCATGACAGCATAGGTTTAGGGCATAAAATGACACATAAATGATATAACAGTATAAATCTTTTGTTATATAGCTCAAAGGTGTTGGGGCTAGAGATCTATGCCCCCAAACACATTTTTAAGGCAACCCAGGAAGTGTTTTCGGAAATACCCAAAATTACCAAATGCCAGAATGCAGCCCTAGGGCTGAATAGCAGCTGCAACTGAATAACTATATGGAGATGGCTGAAAATGATATATGAATGAATATATCTCCTCCAATAGATCCTTCAAGTGAAAGGCTGATCCCAACACTGAAGATCTCACCCTCCAATACAAGCACTGAAACCTCCACTACAAGTGCTCACTAGAATAACACAGTCAAAGATGGAATTTGTGCTGTAGATTATGGGAATATGTTTTCCTGGTGTCAAGATGTGAAAGAAAGCTCAAGAACCTCCTTTGCTAATCTCCCGATGAGAAGAATGCTTTCTCCCTGTTGGGCCTTGAAATTTTCATTTACTTCCATTACATTCTCACTCATATTCCCATATTATCACCTTCATTCCATCTCCATTTCACTACATTTACCTTGCCATTGTCATTATTGGGTTACATTTATGTTTTTCCAAAATTTATTAATTCCTAGTATCTTCAAGTGAATTTGTGGTTACAAATTAGAAAATAATATGCACATACTTATACCTAACAAGTGGAATGAGTTTGTTGCCATCTGTAGATAAAAAATAAGCTTCTATAAGGGTCTTATGTGGCCTCCTAAGGCCAAATTTGAATTTGAATGGAGAAGATCATGGGATCATGAGGATATGTGTCTCATTTCCTATTTTTATTGCAACTCTAAGAGGACATGTGCCTTATCACTTCCTATTTGGATTGTAACTCTAGAGATATAGGGAGAGGTTCATGGACTCTCATTAATGAGATAGCTTCTCATATTTTTGTATAAATAGGGGAAGCTTTCTCCTATCTTTTCATGTGTAAAATTGGAGTTATGATCAAGCTTTGAATACATAATTAGATTGTGGCACCTTACTCATGAATTTTTCTTCATTTTGATTTGGTTTTCCTTACATATGGAGCATCTCGATTTATCATCTCTCATACTTTTAGATCAGCTGCCTAAAATGTATGAGATTTACTTGCTTTTATAGATTAAAGTCTATTTTCTTTCTTAGTATTAGTTTTAGAATCATTGTGTAATATTTGCTTTTCTAAAAACATTTCAATAGGAAAGATTTATCTATTTTCCAATTGGATTAAGTTTGAGCCAATCGAGCTCACAGTTATTTAGTTTCCTTTCATGTTCTGTCACTTACTTTCTTAGAATAGAATTATCAATTAGTTGTGTCAATGGATGTTCTCAAAGGTCATTTCAAGAAGATGATTCTGAACTAAATGATTGAATTTCTAATTCATACAGTTATTGATTTTTTTCTTCTGCACATTTTATTTGCTTTCTAGGAACTTAGAAATTAAGGTATAACTGATTTCTTACACAACATCTCAAGAGGGTAACACTTCACAATGAATTTTGGAGTAAATAAAACATACATTAGTTGTTCATAGTTAGCTGTACATTATTTTTTATCTTCTTTTAGATTCTCATTTAGTTGCATCACTGATATTTCTAAAGGTCATTCAAAGAAGTTGATTCTATCATATTTCAAGACTGAATGATTGAATGTTTAATTAATGCAATTACTGAGTTATCTTCTGCATACTTTACTTGCTTTTCTAGATCATTAGGTATAGTTGGTTACTTAACATCATCTCAAGAAGGTGACACTTCATATTGAATGCTGGAGTAACTAAATATACATTATTTTTTTTCCTTTACATGTTTTGAAATGCTTTCTTAGATTAAAATTTCAATTCCTGCAAATGTGATTGTGCGCACTATATTTTCTTTTGAATTTGTTTTCTTTCTTTTTGTTACTTGATTTGATAGGTTAGTTGAATTTCATTTTCATTATTTGATTTCATAGATTAGATGAATTGGTTTTTCGTTATTTTGTTGTTAGATTGATCTAAACTGAAAGACAAATTCTAGCACATACAATGCATGCATGCTTCACAAGATTACGAAACCCCTGGGTTGAAAAATTAAATGACAGGAAATTATTTTTCCCCAACATTTTGGCACCATTTCTAGGGAAGTATGCATAGGAAGTAGCTTTCAGTCTAGAGTGTATTTTATTTATTTTTGTTTTTACTAAACATTTATAAACAAAGGATCTGGAATGTAGCCCAAAGACCATTGAGGAATGGTATCAAAAAGTGATTATGCCACAATATTCATCAATTCTTCAAGAGACCCTTGTGGAAAATTGAAAGACAAGTCGATTTCGCATATCCTTACAAACCATCAGGTACATTTTTCAAGTTTGGATATGAGCATTTCAAAAATTCTAACCCATAAATGGATTCATTGGAAGCATGAATATACTTAAAAATAAAAAAATAGTTTTTTCTAGATAGGTAGGAAAAATAAAAACAAGTTTTTACATTTTTAGTATAAATTTGATGTTTTGTGGTGCAGTAAGAACCACCCATTTACTAACCCTTGGCAGGAAAGATTTGCAATAAAGAAAAATAATTGAGAACAAGGAGCACAAGTGAAGATCACAAGCGATAATTTAAGGTATGAAATCGGTCCTCTTTATTTTATTTTTGCGAAATTTATATAAGAATCGATTGATAAAGTCTTGACTATGATAATAAAATAAAAAATCTTGAGTATGTTATCCTTCTGCACTTCGTGTGACCTGGAGGATCAAAAAAAGAATTTTTTTTGTTAGTAAATCATAAATCTAAAAAAAAAATAGCTATAGAATGCAATTCCATAGCTAAATTTTTGTTTCCATCATTTGATTTAATTTGATTTAATTTTTCAATAAATTAAAAAAAAAAATTAAAACCAAAATAAAATTGTCAAATTCATTTTCTTTTAAATTGTTTTGTTTAATATATATATATATATATATATATATATATATATATATATATATATATATATATATATATATATATTAAATGTAGCATATATAATGTTTTTAACATAACTACAACATTTTAATATAAAAAAAATTTAAAAATTTAAAAAATACATATATAAAAAATTTAAAAAATTAAAAAAAAATAAAATAAATAAATAAACAAAAACAAAAATAAATCCATGACATACATAATAAAAAAAATTAAAAACACATCATTTGAAAAATCCCGAGAACATAGTTCAAAATGCATTGCTAATGAAAACACAAATTTAGATACTTCACACGTTCCAATTGTAATGGATCTTGTGCTTGCCGAGTTTCATAAGGCTTGCATCTTTACTGTTCCAAAATATATTATATATTCAAAGAGTGCTGAAGCCTGAACATAAAGTGTCTCTATTGGCTCTATAAAGGCATTAATGTGCATGCACATAGGCTAGATTGAACTATGCAGAAGCTCATGATAATCATCTCTATACAGACCAAAGAGATCATCAACAACGTTCTCAGATTGAAAAGAATTTAATAAGAAAATAAGCTGCTGTCAAAGTTCTCAGATTGAAAAGTGTTGAATAAGAAAAGAAGTTGCTTTCAAAGTTCTTAGATTGAAAAGCGTTGAATAAGAAAATAAGTTGTTGTCAAAGAAGCAAGAAAAAGAGAAACAGAGAGGAAAGCAAGGGGAAGCGAGAAATTTGCTCAGGAACTACAGCGAAACTGGGGGATAATCATTTGACAAATCTGTAATTTAGAGAAGAGATTCGTTATTCGGGAAGTTGAGTTTGGCTTCGAATTGAAATCAAATGCTCAATGCATGTGGCAATTGCTGAACCCATTCCACCAGCAATTAATTTTGTTGTCGGAGTAGAAGCTAGGAAATGCATAACTGTTTTCACACCCGATTTTAAAACGATTTTTCTGAGCAAACCAAGGTGAATTAGAAAAAAATAAAACATGGGTTTTTTTGGGAACGGGGTCAATTGGGTAAAATGTGGGGTTAATTAGGTAACACGCATGTGATTTTCTGGATTTTGCAACCATTTGGGAGAAAATCAGGGTTCTTCAGAGCTCCGTTTTGCAGACTGCGTGAGGAAAAAAATGGGTTTTTCACATTGAAAAGTTTGAGAAGAGCTTTCAAATCAAATTCTTCTTTGATTTTTCCTATGATCCATTTTTCCTGATCTATAGTAAGAATAATCCAAATTGAAAACAAAATCTATTGGATCCATGTGGCATGAGGAATCCACCATACACATCCACTCCCAAATGAATGATCTCATTTTTTGCTGCCAATTTTGATTTCAGGAAATCACTTCCATTGTGTGTTGGAATGGCAGATGTGAAGATGATTCATAATCGATTTTCCAAGCACTGAAGCAGAGACAATGAAGAACTTCTAGAGCTCAAATCCAATCTAACAACTTGTTGTAAAACTAATCCCTCAGACAATATTTTGTTTTCCTGAACAATCTGATCACAAATATAAAGAGCACCAACTGTCATGAAGCAGTTACCCGCACTTATGTTATTTGAAGCAAATAATGGATCAGGCCCTTGATCCAAAGGAACTCCTATAGCATCTAGAAGTTGTGAGCTGCCAGATCATAGATTCACGAAGTAAAATAAAATGTCGAAGGTGGGATTCGATCACATAAAAACATTAATTCACTATTCATCGTTGCCATGATTCATCAGCCTTGTTTGCAAATTCATTTTATTTATTATTTGTTTTGTTTAAAATGAAATATATATATGTATATATTTTTAAATTTTTAAAAATGTAACATATATAATTAAAAAAATTAATAAAAAAATAAAAAATAAAACATTAAAAAAAAATGGTCATTGTTTCTTAAGGATTTTTGAAGCCTCCACATTCAAAATTTTGTATATTTCTTAGATCCCCAACTCATTATTGTAAACTTCATTTTTTCTTAAATTTCACTTTAGTTGTTATTTTCCTTAAATAAATAAATAAATAGATTTTTAAAAAAATTATTGCATCAATAAAATAAGTAAGGTATTGTTCGTTTTTCTAGAGGAGGTATTGATTGATTTAAATGACAAGAATGATTATTTGCATAGTCATGTATAATTAACTTTCTTTTTAGGATTTTAGCTACAGAACTGTGCACGATTTGTAGCCAAACATCAAATCTGCAGCTGAAAAACTTCACTATTTCACCCAAATTTTAAATTAGCCTAAATTTCTCATCCGACATCGGATTTCGATGATTCAAACATCGTTGGAAAGATATATACAAGATATACATAATGAGAAAACTATCATCAAAGTTTGAAACATAAAAAAAAAAGAATAAATTTCTGAAAAGACACAATAGGTAACTTGAGACACTAATTTCGAAACAAGTATAAATTATTTTGGTTTTCCTTCATGAAATTGTTTTATTAGTACCAATTCTCAGTTTTTTTTGTGTAAATGTCATCAATAGAGAGATTGATCACCTCTCTCTTTTTGATAATCTTACATTCCATTGTAGAAGAAGTACTAGTTTTATTTTGTAGGTTCCAGGAGGAAGGACAAATGACTACAAGATAATATTGTCTCTCTCAGAGACCACATTTCTTTTACAAGAAGATGATCAAAAACAAAGAAAGAAACATCAATGCATGAGCACATGCTAATGTAAATCAGATCCAACACTTGCAAGCCTTTCAGATGCCAGTGTCTCCATTACATCCATGCTTCCTCAATGAAAAAAAAAACATTCACCTAATTTCCCTTTACATTCGCTATTGCATTTCTACTTAGTCATTCAATAAAAATCCTCGTCTCATTTTCCCTCACTACTCTTTTTTTTCCCCAATCATTATAGTTTCCTACCCTTCTTTCACTAACCTAGCAATAAAACCATTCATCTCCTCTACAAAGCTCGTTCATTTCATTTCCATTTTCATTCTGTCAAATAAACTTTGATCCACTACAAAATTTTTCATCCATAGTCCTTCAAAAATTATTCTTTCATGCTCATGATAGATGATGGATGATTCCTTAAGGCCTCCCTTATAACAAGTCTTGGCCTATCGATATCAACACATTATCTAGGTCCAAGACTAGAGTCCTTATTAGTACCTTGAGTCTTGTACGCATTAATGACAAGTTTTCTCGCTGACAATCATGGGAATACATCAATGTTCCTTGATCATCAGATCTTGCAAGTGGCTCGACATCAACTCATCTATTCGCACTTCGCAAGATGTACTTAGGTACCTTGACACTCACTGATATTAATGGTGAGTTTGACTCTCATTGGCTAACGACATTCATCAATGGTCGGTAATCCAATGACTTCTCTTCATGCTTGATATCAACACATTTATTCGCATGACTAGAATTGTACCATCGGATTTTTTAATAATTGAAGACTACATCATTTCATTAGTTTGCAGCAGGAATCAATTTGTATTAGCAGCAATAAATATCCCAATCTTATCATCAACACAAAGAGAAAAAATAAGAAGATCAAATTCCTTTTTTTACATAGTTCATGATCTAACAACATCAACAACCACACTCTTCGGTACCCACATGCAACTCATCCATTTCCAAAGGGTAAGTTAAGGTATGTCATTTTCTAACTTTTTACCATAGAATTCCTTGAAAAGCTAGAACGATAATTTCTGGAAAAAGCATGTATTTTCCTCATTTCACAAAATTTCTAATACCATCAGTTGTGGGAGAGGGGGGGGGGGGGGTACATTCATATTCATATTTTTCCACATTCATATCACATTCAAAAGCCCAAATAATTTCAAAAGATGTTAACTATTGCATTATTATTATGAGCATATAATGGCCTTTCAAAAGTACTTAAAAGATAATTGGATACAAACACAATCATGGTTGTCACACAAGAACCAACCATGATGCAATCCAATCGAAATATACTTCGCAAAAATAATCAAAGTATCATTATGCAAATTTCAAAGATCAAAATTGAATGCAAAAATAAAATATATTTGAAACACTGTAGGTTTTAACCCTGAACAGAAATATCTACACACGAATCTTATAACAGAAAATAAACAATAGCGAGAGCATAAAAGATAAAACAGATAAACAAAGAGATTTTCCCCTGGATCCCAAATCGGGACGACCAGCTTGATTTTTCATTATATTCCTTTTAGTGTTACAACACATATATATACATGCCGAAGCATACATAAACCCCAATCCATTAACCCTGGATTAGAAAATAACCGTAGTTCCCTTGACTGGATCTACAAAATACCAGGGGCCGAAAACCATCGTACCCCAAAACCATGTGCAAAATCATACAAAAAACATGGGTGGGTCTGCCTATGAGTGGGTCCGCACACCAAAAAAAAATTCGCCGGGGTTGCCTCCCCTCTTGTGACCCCCCTGTTGCGCCCAACGCAACGTACAACGCGTGGGGCTAGTCGTGGAAAGAATATAACACATACCCAACATTCTCCCACTTGTTGTTTTCTTTCCATAAGGGGCCACAGGAGAGCTTAGTCATTGGACCAATTCTTCAACACCCATTGTTTCTCTACACCAAGAGAACTTCTGAGTGCTCACAGACTTCGTCAATGCATCTGCAACATTCTTCAAAGTGTCCACCTTTACCAGAAACACCCTTTTAGCCTCAACCATATCTCTAACAAAGTGATATTGAACATCAATGTGCTTTGTTTTTGAATGGTAAGAAGGGTTCTTAGCCAAGAAAATTGCACTTTAGCTATCATAGTCTATCCTTATAGCTTGCTTTACCAACCCCATACTTGAACACAATCTTTGCAACCAAACTGCTTCCTTGCTTGCATGAGTGGCTGCTATGTATTCTGCCTCTGTAGTTGAAAGAGCCACTACAGGTTGCCTTTTACTCATCCAACTGACTGCGCCTCCAAATAGGCTAAACACATACCCAATTGTAGATCTTCTTTGGTCCAGATCTCTAGCCCAGTCTGCATCAACAAAACCACGAATGTCCAACATTCTTTCCAATGTTGGTCTTCCCTGGTAGCACAAACCATAATCACTAGTGCCACATAAATATCTAAAAACCCGCTTCACTGCTGTCCAATGCTCCTTCCCTGGGTTTGACATAAACCTGCTCAATACTCCCACTGCATGTGCAATGTCTGGTCTAGTACAGAACATTGCATACATCAGGCTACCCACTGCACTTGCATATGGAACACGAGACATATCCTCCTCTTCTTCTTGTGTCTTGGGACACTTTTCAGCAGATAGCTTTACACCTACATGAATAGGAACATTCACCGGTTTACTATCCTGCATATTGAACCTCTACAATATAGTCTCGACATACTTCCTCTGGTTTAAACAGAGCTTCCTCTTTGCCCGATCTCTCTTAATTTTCATGCCCAAAATATAGTTTGCAGCACCAAGATCCTTCATGTCGAATTTGGAGAACAGCTGGGTCTTCAAATCTTTGATAATTTCTTTGTCATTTCCAATCAACAACATATCATCCACATACAAGACCAAATAAATAACATGGTCACCAATTAATTTAAAATAAACACAGTGATCCTCCTTGCTTCTAGTGAAGCCAAGTCCCCGTATATAGGTATCAAAATTCTGATACCACATCCTTAGTGACTGTTTTAACCCATACGGAGAATTCTTCAACCTGCACACTAGTTCTTTCTTACCCTTCACCATAAAGCGTTTAGGTTGCTTCATGTAGATCTCCTCTTCTAAATCCCTGTGAAGAAATGTTGTCTTCACATCCATCTGTTCTATCTCAAAATCAAATGTAGCAACAACAGATAAAAGTAATCTAATAGAAGTAACTTTGGAAACAGGAGAAAAAATATCACGAAAATCAATTCCTGGCACCTGGGAATAACCTTTTTCTACCAACCGAGCTTTGTATTTCTCTACCTTGCCTTCTACATTCATCTTCTTTTTAAACACCCATTTGCTCCCGATGGGTTCCTTGCAGCTGGAAACTCCACCAGATCCCATGCCTCATTTTTGTGCAAGGATGCCATTTCATCAACCATGGCCTCCTTCTAGAGTTTTCCATCCTCTAAATCTATGACCTCCCTGACAGTTCTGGGATCATCATCAGTTATAGTTAAGGAAAAACCTGAACAAAAAGCATATGGACTATACCTTTCTGGTTGCCTTGTTTCCCGAGTTGATCTTCTCACAGCTGGAGTTTGTGGCTCTTCCTCTTCTGAGTCTTCTTCTGTTGTAGAGTCTGATTCATCCTCCTTTAGCTCAAACTCTATCTTCTCAGGTTCCTTTGGTAGGAATTCATGTTTAACAACATCTTTCACCTCTCTAAACACTACATCTCGGCTGTACACAACCTTCCTTGTTTCTGGGTTCCAAAGCTTGTAACCCTTTAAACCATCCTTATACCCAATAAAGATGCACCTTTCAGATTTATTATCCAACTTGGTCCTTTCTCCTTTGGAACATGTACATATGCATCACATCCAAATACCCTTAGATGTGAAAGAGAGGGTTTCTTACCAGTCCATACCTCATGTGGAGTCTTATCCTCCAACACTGATGAAGGTGATATGTTAACTAAGTAACATGCAGTCTCCACTGCCTCTGCCCAGAATTCTTGTCCTAACCCGGTACCACTGAGCATGCTTCTTGCCTTTTCCATCAGTGTTCTGTTCATTCTTTCTGCAACTCCATTTTGCTCAGGTTTGTATGGAGTAGTCTTCTGCCGTGCTATGCCACACTTCTTACAGAACTCTTCAAATTCCTTCTTGTAGAACTCCCCACCATTATCTGTCCTCAACGCCTTTATCTTCTTCTTTGTCTGGTTTTCCACCAGCGTCTTAAATTCTTTAAATTTGTCAAAGACTTCAAATTTCTTCCTCAAGAAATATATCCATGTATGCCTTGAGAAGTCATCTATGAATGAAACATAGTACACAGACTTTCCCAGTGATGGAACTGACACAGGTCCAAACACATCACTGTGTACAAGTTCTAATATCTTGTTCGCCCTCTTAGCACTAGAAGGAAAACTCACCTGATTCTGCTTCCCATATACAAAATGTTCATAGAAATCGAAATCCAGAGAGTAATTAGACATACCTTCTACCATACCATTTCTATGCAGTATCCCAAGGCCCTTCTCTCCAATATGTCCAAGCCATTGATGCCATAACATGGTCTTTTCTCCAGAGACAGCTAGTCTTTCTACTCCACTTTCAGGAACCACATAACTGTTACACCCATCAATAACAGTGCTACCTTGTAGCTTGTATAGAGTTCCAGTATGAACTCCCTGCATTAATACCAGTACTCCCCGAACCATCTTGCAGGCATATTTCTCGAACACTGTTTTTACACCTGCATCATCCATCTTGCTTAGAGAAATCAGATTTCTAGCCAATGTAGGAATATGCAGAACACCAGGAAGTGTTCTAATCCTTCCACCTTGCAGCTTCAGCTTCACCTTTCCACGTCCGATGATTTTGGCCTTCCTATCATCCCTTAGGAAGACATCACCATCATATTTCTCATACTTGCAGCACCACTCCCTATGGGGAGTGAAGTGAAAGGATGCACCTGAGTCAATCAACCATGACTCATGATTTACATGTGTATTTGAAGAAGAAGCCAAATACACATCCCCACCTTCATCCAAGGTGGTTTTTTCCTCTGCTGAAGGAGCTTCATCAGATCCCTTTCCTTTCTCAGGAGCTTTAGATCTGCACTCCTTTTTGTAGTGCCCTTCCTTCCGCATTTCCAGCATACCTTCACAAAATTTCCAGGAGATTTAGATCTCCCTCTAGATTTGGATCTCCCACTAGAAACCTTATTCTTGTTTCTGTTTTGGGACCTTCCTCGTACAGATAAGGCATCTCCATTCTGGCCCTCCATATTTCTTCGTCTCATTTCCTTCGACAGCAAGGCTGAGACAATGTCATCAAAATTCAAGGTAGTTGTATTGCTACCTATTGCAATAACCAGACTATCCCACGAGTTTGGTAGAGAACACAACAAACTGATGCACTTATCTTCATCCGAGATTTTAATATCAACAGATGACAGTTGACTTACCACAGTATTGAAGGCAGTTAGATGCTCTGTCACCGAGTCTCCATCCTTCATCCTCAGGTTATACAACTTTTTCTGCAGGAACAATTTATTCACCAGAGACTTAGACTAGTACAAAGTCCCAAGTTTGTCCCACAAATTCTTCGCCGTAGCTTCCCCAGATACATTCAACAATACCGAATCCGAGACACACAACCGTATTGTGCTCTTAGCCTTCCAATCCAGTTTCTTCTAGTCTTCATCTGACATTGTCATTGGTTTAGTACCTGGATCTATCGCGATTCACTGATCTTCATCCACCAGCAGATCCTCCATCTTGAGCTTCCACAAATCAAAACTCTGACCATTAAATTTCTCGATCTCTATCTTTTCGCCGCTCACCATCTTCTTTCACCGCAAGAATCGATCCCACAAATCTCCCACTGAATAGGGTCTACCTCAGGCTCGAGCAAAAAGAAAACCCCTCAACAGCAAAGGTGTCCCCTTGAAGCCGAAACAGCTTTGATACCAAATGTAGGTTTTAACCCTGTACAAAAATTATCTGCAAACGAATCTTAAAAATAGAAAATAAAGAATAGCGAGAGCATAAAACATAAAACAGATAAACACAAATATTTTCCCCTGGATCCTAAATCGGGACGACTAGCTTGATTTTTCAATTATGTTCCTTTTAGTGTTACAACACATATATATACATGCCGAAGCATACATAAACCCCAATCCATTAACCCTGGATTAGAACATAACCGTAGTTCCCTTGACAGGATCTACAAAATACCAGGGGCTGAAAACCATCGTACCCCAAAACCATGTGCAAAATCATGCACAAAACATGGGTGAGTGTGCCTATGAGTGGGTCCGCACACCAAACAAATTGTCGCCGGGGCATTGCCCCGGACCCCAATAGTGGGGGCTTCCTCCCCCCTTGTGACCCCCCTGCTGTGCCCGGTGCAACGTACAATGCATGGGGCTAGTCGTGGAAAGAATATAACACATACCCAACAAACACAAGAACAAACCATGTTGCAATTCAACTCAAAGACTTTGCAGAAGTATGAAGTTATCAAATGATATCATGCAAAGTTAAGCCAAAGCTAAAAGGATGAAAAAGAATCAATATAATAGATTCCATGAGGACAGGCAATAGCTTTAGTTGGGGGGTATGTTGGGCCTTGAAATTTTTATTTACTTCCATTACATTTTCACTCATATTCCCATATTATCAACTTCACTCCACCTCCATTTCACTACATTTACCTTACCATTGTCATTATTGGGTTACATTTATGTTTTTCCAAACTTTATTAATTCCTAATATTTTCAAGTGAATTTGTGGTTAAAAATTACAAAATAATATGCACATACTTATACCTAACAAGTGGAATGATTTTTTTGCCATGTGTAGGTCAAAAAGAAGCTTCTAGAAGGGTCTTATGTGGCCTCCTAAGGCCAAATTTGAATTTGAATGGAGAAGATCATGGGATCATGAGAATATGTGTCTCATTTCCTATTTGCATTGTAACTCTAAGAGGACATGTACCTTATCACTTCCTATTTGGATTGTAACTCTAGAGACATAGGGAGAGATTCATGGACTCTCATTAATGAGATAGCTTCTCATCCTTTTGTATAAATAGGGAAAGTTTTCTCCTATCTTTTCATGTGTAAAATTGGATTTATGCTCAAGCTTTGAATATATAATTAGATTGTGGCACCTTACTCATGAATTTTCCTTCATTTTGATTTTGTTTTTCTTACATATGGATCATCTCGATTTACCAATTCTCATACTTTTAGATCAACTACCTAAAATGTGTGAGATTTACTTCATTTTATATATTAAAGTTTATTTGCTTTCTTAGAATTAGTTTTATAATGATTGTATAATCTTTGATTTTCTAAAAACATTTCAATAGGAAATATTTATCTATTTTCCAATTGGATTAAGTTTGAGGAAATAGAGCTCACAATTATTTAGTTTCATTTCATGTTCTGTGATTTAATTTCTTAGAATAGAATTATCAATTAATTGTGTCAATGGATGTTATCAAAGGCCATTTCAATAAGATGATTCTGAACTAAATGATTGAATGTCTAATTCATACAGTTATTGATTTTTTTCCTCTACACATTTTACTTGCTTTCTAGGAACTTAGAAACTAAGGTATTATTGATTTCTTACACAACATCTCAAGAGGGTAATACTTCGCAGTGAATGTTTGAGTAAATCAAACATACTTTACTTGTTCACAGCTAGCTTTAAATTCTTTGACATCTACTTTTAGATTCTCATTTAGTGGCATCACTGATATTCCTAAAGGTCATTCGAAGAAGTTGATTCTATCATATTTCAAGACTGAATAATTGAATGTTCAATTAATGAAATTATCCAGTTATCTTTTGCATACCTTACTTAATTTTATATATCATTAGGTATAGTTGGTTACCTAACATCATCTCAAGAAGGAGAAACTTCATATTGAATGCTGGAGTAACTAAATATACATTAGTTGTTTTCCTTTACATGTTTTAAAATGCTTTCTTAGATTAAAATTTCAATTCCTACAAATACGATTGTGCGCACTAAATTTTGTTTTGAATTTTTTTTCTTTATTTTCATTACTCGATTTCATAGGTTAGTTTAACTTCATTTTCATTAGTTTATTTCATAGATTAGATGATTTGGTTTTCATTATTTTGTAGTTATATTGATATAAACTAAAAGACAATTTCTAGCACATACAATGCATGCATGCTTCACAAGATTACAAAACCCCCGAGTTGAAAAATTAAATGACGAGAAATTATTTTTCCCCAACACTCCTCTGAAAAACCAGCTCAGAAAGTGGGTTTCTCAACCCTCCACTGCAACAACCTACAACACAACACAAATCTAAATAGATGTTGCATTGTAGCTGAGGACTGAATCTTGGCCATAATGCAGGAGTGTGGAAATGATAGTACAATACTCTTCCTAGAGGCTACCTCAATGGAAGAGGTGGGATCCCCATTCAGGAACACCCTGTGCTAAACATCATAACAATCTCAGTAAACAGATAGAGAGTGCAAGAAGTCATACAAACCACAAATCAATAATCAATAACATAACCATCTATGATTGCCTTTCCCTCCTTATAAACAATGTGAGCCTTCTCACCTTGGGTCCCACTCATTAAAGTCACTACTATCATGGAGACCTCCTCCCATTCACATTGCGTTGTCTCTCATTGATGATCCACTCCCTCCATACTAGCGTTGTTGATTTGGTCAAACTTGACCTTGTCCACATGCATTATCCCCTATTCACACATGAGGGTGCTTTATCTAGCTATTAAGATGATCCCTTTTCAAATTAAGAGGGATTTCATTCCTACTAAAGAGATTTATGGGTCTCCCTACCCATTTATTCATTTAAATAAATGACAAGAGAAAAAATTAATATTCCAATTAGTTGCATGCTAATTTAGGAATATTATAGTCCTCCCCTCCCAAATGTTGCTTGTCCTCAAGAAATTGCAAGGATATAACTGAAGAGCCTCCTCTCCTCCTCCTGTCGCATCCTCATATGATAAGCTCCTCTAATGAAAAAGATGTTTTCTCATCAATAAATCTCAAAGTTTCTGCTCACAAGTATGCAAGTTAGCTTTTGGTGACAATCCCAAATAGTTATCATCATGAAAAAGTGGAAAAGCCATGGAGGCAACAATATGTGGTCTAGAGGCCTTCTTGAGGCATGGAATCAGAAAATTATTGGGAACCTTCCTTCCCATTTGAAGCTCCAAGCCCCAAGTTATCATCCACACAATGTGAGTCACCCTCCAAAATGGTAGCTCATGGAAAATCTCCTCCACCTCTGGATCCTACAATGTAGGTGGGATACATATATGAACAAGATAGACCAAATGACCTATCCCATGCTTTCTCTCTCTCCAATTATGATAAGTGTAGAGTAGCTGTTGATTTTGGGTTGTAATAATGTTGCCTTCAAGAGGAAAAAAGAAAAGTGGATCCTCAAAGATCTCCTCTCTAGAGTCATGAATCATATTGGCCCAAACCATCCCATATATGATGAATAGGACATCATCACCATATGGCATACAAATTAGAAAGATAGTGAAGGTTTCATGTAGTACTGGAAGGTACCAATAGTTTTCCAAGTGGTCACAACGCAATGTTTCTAACTACTGTTTCAAAACATAACATGGCATGTTGTCTCCCAACAAATTGCTAGTTGTGCATGTCATCTCATCTACTAGAAAATATTAAATGGTATTGTGTATCAACTGAGCATACAAAGAATAGTACAACACATTCTCCAAGCCATTCAAGAGATGGTTATCTCCATCATAGAAGTTGGCCTCAAAAAGACCATGAAGCCCAATTAAAAACTTGCCCTCTTGTGGAGCAATGCACTGTATATAGATGGAAAGAGAATGAAAATAGTGTCTTAGATAATCAATAAGTGAAAAAACACAAATATTACAATGTACTGAGAGTAAGCTGATAATAAGATCCATGAATGAACCCTCCATATTGGTATGACAAATCTCCATGAAGAGGAATGAACCATGTGTTGCGCGATGAAATTTCTTCTTAGGCTTGGAGATCCAAGTTAAGAAGATCATACAATGGTAATATATGTCTCCATCCACTACTCCATCACTCTCATCTCCTAATTTTCCATCAAGTGCATCATATGTGAAGTGATCCTGGGAACACTCCATAAAAAAATCCAAGCTCCTAAATGACAACGTTGTTGGCCTTTGTAATAAGGCTCCTATCATCTCATAGCTCCACCCTTTGACATGCCAAATGCCAAATTCATCTACCATAATGCGGCTATATATGGGAGATTCCTCCCAAGGTGGAAGTACCTTCTGATCCTCCAAAGCTAAGGAGTAGCCCCTTTGCACCATAATCGTGCCACCACCATCTACTCCTGCAACATCATGCAAAGTATGGGAGAAAATTAGCCCATAATCTCCCAAGAGTATCCAAAGCAACATCAACCCCTGTTGCCTCCTCACACTAGCACCATGTAGACCATGGAGCAACAACATGATGGTTGACATAAAGGATATCACATCACCCCAATACACCCAAACTCCTTGCTGCCATATGGTGCAAGTGCCATGCCAAGTCCCAGCTACTAACACACCCTCAAAGATAGGATATGTTACATAATGGCCAAACTCTTTCAAAAGCAGCCAGTGCAACCATGAATCCTGTTGCCCAGTTTCATAGATATCCAAGTGGCTCACCAACCTCATGCTCACCATCCACACCCCCTCATCCAAATGTGGGTGCCTCCTTCCATTCTCAACATTGGTATCCCTCCAATGGAGAATACCATCCTCCCAAATCAAATTAATATCTCTACACTTCATGGGATGTTGAAGTGAAGCCTCCTGGAGATCTCCATATGGAGACCACTAATCAATGGCCATGTTGAATCCATAAGGATCCAAGTATACTAAAGGAAAAATATTCTCATTGAGCTATGAAGTGCTCATCAAGAAGGATCCATCATAATAATGGGAGATAAAATGTATCTCATCAACCATCTGCCTATCCCCTGCTATACATGTATAATGGTCATTAGAAGGATCCAATAATGGTTGGGCCCCCAACTCATCACTGCTGCTCAATGATAGCATTTATGATATCCATAATGGTGCACCCACTGTCTCAAGATCATGCTCAATGATGAACACATAGTTCTGCTTTGAATTGTTCAGGAAAATACTCATCCTATCCTCCAAAAATCTACATTGAAACCCCAAGAGTTGTGTGCAGCTCAACAATGAATAACCAGGATTACTGTATACCTCCTCCTTGAACAAATCAAGGGTCCTCTGTGAAGTGATAGTTTGCTGCTCCAAATCAGCAATGTGCTTTCACCCTAGGTCATATATTTTCCCTGATGGCATGTTCCCACTATCCCCCATATGATGTGCTGAAATAACAGGAAGTGGAAATATGTGCATACCTTGGTAAAACTTGGGAACATCTTGTACTGCTACAAGGTTTCCTTCTTCTGGTGTGATGAATTCCCCAACTACTGATGATGATGGCTGCTCTTCTATGGCTGCACCAGCGCTGGTACAAGTCTCCTCCTCCACATGCATCTCCAGAATAGTGCATGGGACTCTAAATGTCAAGAGATCAAGACCACTTTACAAAGGTGCAAGTTTTCTTTCTCCTGATGCAAGTGCTCCTGCAACAAGTGGTGGTGGAATTTTCTCCTTTGACTTCTTCTTGTCAAACCTCTTAATCAACCTTTAAGTAAAATCTGCATATGCAGTCACTCTTGCATGACTCAAATGGTTGAACCACCAAATTTTTTCTTCACCCTCAAGGTGCAATGCTCCAATCTCAACATCTTCTCTCTCTACTACTCGATGTAGCAGGAAGAATGCATCAAACTTCATTCCCCAAGCCTTTTCTATGCATGTGGATGACCCATCAAATGTAGACAATAGTAATCTATTTCTGCAAGGTCTTCTTTCTTCTTTGAGTTGAATGAACTGTGGGACAGTTAGATTCTCCTTGAAAGCTGTAGGTTGAGACTTATATTTTGCAAGATACTCACTTAGAATCTAATGATCCAAGTATCCTCAATCTCCATTCCTTTTGTATTCTTCTTCAAAAGGAAAGGGCATAGTGTATTTCTTTGGAGCTCTATGCAATACCGGTTTTCTTTTCTGCTGATAGGAAGTGCATGGTCCTTCCTCATATTGAAACCCTAGTGTGGTTTCATTGCTTTTCTCCACTTTTTTTTGCTTGACCTCCTTGGTGCGGTCCCTCTTAGATCTAAAAAGAGATGAGATAAAACTCATTCCTTCCATCATTCTGATCTCTTTATTCTTCTCATAGCATATTGGTTGAGATCCACATGTTGAGCCAAGATTATGCTCTAATACCACTATAATATTCCTGAATGGGAAAAGTAGGAATATAGTGCACAAATAAAGAAATAGCAGTGAATAAATCAATACACCATTACATGAGAAAAATTTACATCCATCTTATTAAATATATCAACAAATAGTAGATACAATATCTTGAGGATCAAGTCACTCAAGCAATAGAAAATAAGCCTCCAATAGGAAAATATGCTAATACATGAGGAATATTTCTATACAAGTTCCATGAGCCATGACAATGCATTTTTAGGGCATAAAATCCTACATAAATGATATAAAAATTTTGCGACATTGTTCCTCAGGATTTCAGCTTCACTCTCCAAAAATTTCAGCTTCTGAAAGAAAAAAAGCTATAACGAAAATGTCATGATGACTTGTTTAGGTTAAATTCAGGGGCCTGCAAAAATCCCTTACTTCCACAGATCATATCTCCAAAAATATTGTGAACCAAGCTCTGAAATTCGGTGAGGATGTTCCTCAGGAATTTGGCTTCGCACTCTAAATATTTCAGCTTCTAAACCTTTATAGAAAAAATTTTATAGCGAAAATTCCATGATGACTAGTTTGGAGCAGCGAAAACCCTAGAATCCAAAGCTGTGATACCAAATGTTGTGAAACCAGTTCCAAAAAGAGAAGAAAAGAGATATCACCGCCTTATAAATAAGCCACTTCGAGGAAGAAACCTTCAATACATTACATGAATGAACAATTATTGGATGATTTAAATTACAAAACCTCCTTTCTATATATAGGAGTCCATGGGGCCACAATGTAATCCTAGTGGGGCCACAATGTAATCCTAGCCAACCTAACAATAATAATTTAAGGGCAAAATAATAACAATATGGGGGTTACAAGGGTACAATAATAACAATAAGGGGGTTACACTAACAACAATAAGGGACTATACTAGTAAAATAGGGACCTAACAACAATACTCTTCCTAGATGCTACCTCAAGGGAAGAGGTGGGATCCTTGCTCAGGAACACCTTGTGCTAAAATATACAACAATATAATCTAAATAGCTAGAGAGTGCAAGAAGTCATATAGACCACAAATCAATAATCAATAACATAACCATCTATGGCTGCCTTACCCTCCTTATAAACAATGTGAGCCTTCTCACCTTGGGTCTCACTCATTAAAGTCACTACTTTCATGGAGACCTCCTCCCATTCACACTGAGTTGCCTCTCATTGATGATCCAATCCCTCCATACTAGCGATGTCGATTTGATCAAACTTGACCCTGTCCACATTCATTAGCCCTTGTTCACACATGAGGGTACTTTATCCAGTTATTAAGATGATCCATTTTCACATTAAGAGGGATTTTATTCCTACTAAAGATATTTATGGGTCTCTCTACCCATTTATTCATCTAAATAAATGACAAGAGAAAAAATTAATATTCCAATTAGCTGCATGATAATTTAGGAATATTACATAAATATCTTCGTTCATGGATGGATTTTTTGGGAATAATCAAATCAATATCTGCCCAGAGTACCAATATAAGACAAAATTCATCTATCCCTAGGGCACATTCGCTTATCAGAAACTTTCGTTTGGTTTAAAGAACACTGGGGAAACTTTTCAGAGTGCAATGGATTATGCTTTCAATGACATCAAACAAATTGTTCAACCCTATCTATACAATTTACTCGTGCATTCATGAAGCCAGACTGATCACCTGATGCAATTTAGAGCTATCTTTTTATGGGGCCGACATTAAAAAATATGCCTCAACCGACATAAATGTGTGTTTTATGTTGGTTCTGGTTGTTTGCTAGGATTTGTCGTCTCAAAAGAAGGAATTCGAATAGACCCATTGAAGGTCCAGGCCATTCTTTATTTTCCTGTGCCATCAAACTTACTTCAGTTACATAAAATTCAGGGAAAGGATAACTTCCTAAGGAGGTTCATACCCAACTACGCCGAAATGGCTAAAGGATTTACTCGACTCTTGAAAAAGGGGATTCCCTTCCATTGGGACCAATTTACGCAAACTTATTTTGATGTTGTCAAGGATACAATTGTCCGGGTGTCGTTAATGTAGCCCCCCCCCCCAATTATGATAGTGATTATTTCTTATATATCATTGCAGTTGATACTACCATTGTTATGGTACTAGTCCAAGTAGAAAATGGGATAGAACATCCAATATATTATTTGAGTTGTAATCTCAATGATATGGAAGTGAATTATTCGTATGTACAACATCTTGCCTTGGTGGATGTTCAAGTTGTCCAAAGATTTCACCACTATATCATGTTCCGGAAGACCATTGTCATTTCGAATTGCAACCCCATGACTTATATCTTATCACATCAATTTCTAGGGGGAAGTATTCAAAATGGATTGTCATTTTTCAGGAATTTGATTTGGAATTCATCAAATCCAAGTCAAAGACATATTTAGTTTTGGCTAAGCTTCTTTGTGACCATCCCTCTGATAGTATTGCTACTACGTCGGAACCATTTATTCCTGATGAGTCTCTGTTTCTAATAGGATCATCTGATCCTTGGTATGGGTATTTTATCATTTATCTCCAAACCTAGAATTTTCGGCCTAATACCTCTCACTTTGACCAGTGACATATTCAATACCAAGCCAAAGATTATCTGATCGTTGGTGATACACTTTATCGTTGTGGTGTCAATATAATTTTACGAAGGTGACTCACTCATGAGGAGGCCAAAAAGTTTTTAAATGATTGTCATGCTGGGGATTATGGTACACATTTTTAGGTATACGCTACTGTGCAGAAGATACTCCGCACCAGTTACTTTTGACCTACCATATTTCACGACTACATCCTCGCGGTAAGAAATTTTCATGCGTGCCAGATATTTGATCATAAGATACACAAACCGCCAATGCCATTGCATTATGTTGTCTCTGTGGGACCATTTTCAAAATGGGGCATTGACTTCATGACTTGTAACCCTCGTTCGTTCGGGGGGAATGGTTATATTATTGTCACAGTAGACTACTTTACCAAGTGGGCCGAAGTGATGCATATATTCAACAACATGGGACAAACAACTACATTGTTTTTCTTTAATCATGTCATTTCACAGTTTGGGGTCCCACAGGATATAGTTACAGATCATGGTTCACATTTTTGCAACCATATGATGAATGAATTGACTGCCAAATTAGGACTATCACATGATAGTTATACTCCTTATTATCCACAATCAAATGGACAAACGAATTCTTCAACAAATGATAGGAGTTCATAAACGAAATTGGAATTTAATCCTATACTCGGCCTTGTGGGCATACCGAACCTCGGTAAGAAACACAACCGGATTTAGCCCCTTTCAATTGGTCTATGGTATGGAAGCTATCTTTCCAATATAATGTGAAATACCGTCATTAAAAATCGCAATCGACTTGTTACCTGACACCTTTGCTGAAGAAGTGTGTCTTTTTAACCTCATCCATCTTGATGAAACACGTCATGAATCCCAATTGGCCAACGAAGCACATAAGAGATGTATAAAAGTGCAATATGAAAAGCATGTACAACCTCGCATTTTCTCAGAGGGTGACCTGGTCCTTCTTTATGATCAGGAAGCTGATGTAATAGGCACAGGGAAATTTGAGCCATTATGGCATGGCCCCTATATTTTCAAAAGAGTTCTTGCTGAGGGTGCTTACGAGTTGGTAGATTACGATGGAATTCCGTTGGCATAGCCCTGAAATGGGTTGTATATGAAAATTTACTATGCTTAATCATGGCCGTAGTAGTGTTTTGTATTATATTGTATATATATGTTGTTGATTTGCATTTACTGTCTTTTTTTATTTTCTAGAGTTTTCTTGAAGTTATTAATCCACTTTACATTTCATCCCAGATGTCTGAATCTTTGGAACCATTTGTTGGGTATACTTATGGTGCTAGTCATAGTATGCATAATCTATCCTTTGTAGCGTGAGCCATTTTCACTATGAATGAAGAGTATAGCGCGTTGATCAAAATTCTCTCTGATGCCATTTCATTTGGTATTAACCACATCATTATAAGGTTAGACTCAAAAATTGTGGTATTACAACTTACTAGTGTTTATACTATTAGCAATCCAACACTGCATCGTATGTTCCTAAGAGTTTGACTTTTGGAAAGACATTTTGATTTTATCCAATATCAACACATTTCTAGAAACTTGAACACATTAACTAATTCTTTAACGAATTATGTTATAAATAAACATTTGGAACACATGTAAAGATACATTCACATAATTGAATAGGAATGCGCAATAAACATAGGAAAACACTGAAATAAAAAAGATAGATAGTTATAGGTTTTTAAAAAAATTGTGCCCAAGACACATTAGTCATCTGACCACAAAATTTATGCAACATGTCAAAATTAAACTAGTGGTGCTCATGATAACATGCTACTGATCTGGCTATCCTACGCAGTAACCACATCTAGTGGTTAGGAACGCCAATAGTATCGCGCTGCAGTTGCATGGGTAACTCTTCGATCTGACAATCTAGAATCCCGAAGGTCAACCCCTGTATGTGTTGCTAAAGCTTAGCAAAAGTATCAGTCATATCTAAATTCTAAAGGACTGTTCTCTTGACAGCCCTCTTTGCTGGCTCATCTGCTCCATGCTATGGCTTTCCCATTGGTTGAACTTGACCCACATATGCATTACATTAAAAATTTAGTTTAGTCTTGGGAAAACATTAAAATACAAAAACATGTATAAACTTTAGAAAAATAAAAAAACATGGTAAAAACCTTCTTACCAGTTGCACCCCACTGAACACCTTCAGGTAAAGCTATTTATGGATCTCCTCGGATGTTGATGCCTTCATATGCATTGTCATCGATGGCAATAATATGTCGTGTGAACCAGGCGAAGAATGCAGTTGAGAACACGATGGAAAATTGGCTTGCATGTCTAGCCATCAGTTCTACCCATCTCTGAATCCTTGGATCTCTAGGGCTAGATATACCCAACGTCACATGCTGAGGCTGCAGCAGTGGAATCCTCTCTAAGGAAAAATAAATGAGGAGCGAACAATAGTTTAAATTTTTCTTCCTTCCTCCCTTTGCATTACTCAATTGTTATTTCATTTGAGAAATTATGGCTTCAGCCCAACTGAAAATTATTTTTTCCATGTAATCTAGTGCATACTGCATATAAGATCTATTCGCTACATAGAGTGTAGCGGTACCAACAAGCTTTTTGATCGTGAATAAGATGGTTCTCAATGGAAAATCACGAACATCACAGATGTTTATTTTCCCATCCTTGCTACACTCTACCCATCGATTTCAATACTGCAATATATAGTCTTTCACTGTCTATCCTCCGAGAACAGACCCTGAGAGGGAAATGAGTAGGCCTCTCCTCGACAATCTTATCAGAAAATAGATATCCTCCACTAAAGTTGGGACCACTTTGTTCCCAATATGAAATGCCTCAATTTCTTGGATCCCACACACGAACAAGGAACTCTACTAGTTCCATCTGTTGCCTCATACCTGATAGACGGAAGTACTTTAATAACCCACATTCTCTGAGGGCTCTTATAGTACTTGGATCATTAAGGGAAATCAAATATTTTTCTTAATGCTCTCTTTCCCTCCAAGTAATTGTCATTTTGGTCCATTGAATCCATAAAATACAACCATAAGGCTCATTAGGACCCTTTTCATGCAAAAAACTAGGTAAAATTTGGGCACACTGCAAGAATAAAAAATGTGAACTGCGCCCAATGCAACCTTGGACAAGATATAGTGTGTTGCATACACCTAGCCTTCATTTTAGGTACATTCCAACGTAGGTTTCAACATCCAAGGGTGTGTTTCCCTCTTTTGAAAATAGATTTACCTTAAGGGGTCCAAATCCCTAAAAAAATGCAATGAAATGAAACAAAAATACTACTAAAAGAAAGAGGTGGTTTATGGCACCAACCTAGATCAAAGGGAGAAGAAAATTGTCCATAGAATCGATCACAATCAATAGTTGAAGTTCGGGGGAAAAAACAGGTTTAGAGATCCAAAATGAAAATGGTAACTTTCAAATTGTAAAAATGAATAGTAAAACTATTTTAATTAGTCATTTGATTATTTTCAAATCATATTTATTGTTGTGACTATGGTTTTATTCAATTTTTATCATGAAACAATTATTTTTAATCCATTTGATGTTGTTCTGAACAAGTTTACAATTGATATAGAAGATTAATAGTGCACATTTATTTCGAGAATGATTTGACCACAAAGAATTCTTATATCCTTATTTTTTAAGATTTGATAAAAATGAAAAAGGACTTGAAGCACACTTTTATCTCTTTTTCGAGATTCGATAATAGTGAAAAAGGAACCCCTAGAGTCTTATTTTACCTCTGTTCAAACTCCAATAATGTGAAAATATTGTCGAGCAATTGTCTTTTCAAGCTCATAAAAGTAAATGAATTGATATCTACTCAATATAAGTTTAACCCTTTTCCGGACTGAGATAGATTATTTATGAAAAAGGAAAACCTTAGTCGAACATGGCTAGGATGTTCTCTCAGATATCATTTTACACTTTTTCGGATTTGAGTGGAAAAATTACGAAAAATCTATTATGGAGTTTTCTTTTTTCCTCTTTTTCAAGTTCTCTAAATATGAAAAAGGACTAGGATGTCACTATCGTTAGGCTCATTAAAACATAAAATAGTGACAAGCTTATCAATCATGGAAAGAATCGAGTTTCATTCATCACTGGATTCATTATATTATTAAATAGTGATACATTATTCGCCCAAAGGGTTGAATTATAGATCAATCATATCTTATCCTCCTCAAGCTTGTTAAAAAATAAAGAGGTAATAGTTGACAAATGACCGGGGAAAATTTGGGAAAGTGAACAGAAATTTTATGGTAGCAGGTCTCTCTTGAACATGACACTTCACTCAATCATTATGACTGTTTGGGTTGGGTAATATTCTTGACGGTTCATTCATACTTATGGTTTATCATACCTTCACTTTGGTTTTGGGTCAATGCTGCCAACTCATCTTAGTGTCGCCAATATGTTCAAGAGAAGTCATCCAGTGAATACTCATCCTTCTGTAATACTCATAAACATTTATTCTCATGACAATCATCCCTAAACATTTCTATATCAAGTCACATTTTGTCTCTGAAATCAGTAACTCCCATTTCGCAATAAATTGGCTTCATGTCGACATCAAATCATCATATTCGCATGGCTAGACTTGTATCCGAACGATCAAGTGAATGAGATAAGAAGACTCCGGATGTAGTTTCAGCCATCTGGGATGCGATTTCACGATTTTTGTACACATCATCTGTATGGTTACCTTACATACAGATTGTCATCCGAACATGGGCCTATATCTATAGGCATGTCCGTATTGGGCAACATTCCAATGTAGATGACTTTATGCACTATGTACATGTTATTAGATATTTTATGTGCTGAGCATGGGAATGCCTCCCTCAGCAATTCATGATCAAGATGAAAATATCATGATGTAATGTATTGTAAGTTTGATGCAGTTCACCACTCCACTTCAGTTCCAGCACATCACGTTGTAAAGCATCTCATTCAAAAAATATTATTATTATTCTGATTTCATGCTTTAGGGGGTAGCTATTATAGGTCAATTTGGGCATCCTCCCCCATGACCTGGTCAAACTGGACATCATTCCCAAGACCAATGAAATAGGGTCTATCATCCCTTATCATTTTAGTTGCTATATTCCCTAAGAGAAGAACAAAACATTCATGACTTCTATTATGAGAATTCCAAGGTTTGAATTATATGTTATATCACTTATGAGCTCACCAACGCTGCCTCTCAAGGGAATATCTGCGTTGCATATGTAGCTCCTTCTATTCAAGGGTGCACTGAAATGCACTTTCCGACATTCAAGGGTGAATTGGTCAAATGGGAGCGAAATTCTGATTGTTCTGGAATCTCCACATGGCCAGTGCCTTATAGAAGAGTCCATATGTGTCAAAATTTGAATCCAAGTGTCCATCTAACACCTCTAAACTTGGAAACATGTCTTTCCTATTATTAGAATGTCATTCATTGAGAAATTACCGTCAGTTTCCCTATAAATTGAGCACATATCCTAGTGCTAGGGAAGGAAGAATTATGGTAAATAAATATTGTTGGATTCTCAATTGAGTGAGTGAAAGAAATGATATGATGCTGGTGAGATGTTGAATGTGATGAGGCTGGGATGAAGCTGGAGTTGGTGACATCAAATAGATCATTGGTTGTAACCTCCCCCTTCTACTCTTTAATAAATATTGTTGTTCATTTTCCCATATATGTATCTTTTTATGTTTCTATTTCTCATGCAATGGATCCTTGAATGATATATATGTTTCATGTTTAATCAGTTTAAGTGATTAATATAACTAGGCATATGTATATTGAAAATATTTTGTTGTTCTCTGTTTATACGCGCAGAAATAAATCTAGCGATCTAAGTTGGATTGGAGGCTACGAAAAAAGTGACAGAAGTAGAATAAGAAGCGCTTGGATCACAAGTAGGTTCTTCTATCTTCATGTATGTCTATTTATTCTTAGAGAAAGTGATGGCAAAGTCTTTAATCTGTTGTTCTAAGTGCATAGCACCACACTTAGGGAATTTGATTTATCCATAGAGCATAATTATGCATAACACCAATGCACCAGGGGAATCTCACACCATTGATGGTATCGTTGGATCTCTTTCACATTCATATATATTCTCCTCCTCACATGAGTTATGTTTACCCCATGGGGGGGGGGACCAATTCCTCCAACACCTATCCCCCTCCTGATAACTTCAATCCCAGTCACATCACACCTAATGCATTTTTCCAACCACCTTAGTTGATGCGAGGTCTAGGTGTTGCTCAACCTATTTACCCAAATGTTTCCTCATCTCATTTCTATCCTTATGTGTAGCCCAACACTCCAGCCCCTTCTACATCAGCGCAGCCACCTCTCTTTCCTTCTCAACCTCTACCACAAAAACCACCCGCTCCTCAAGGTCAAGTGTATGCTCAGCGGAGTGCAACTAATCTCCCCAATTTGAAGAAAAAAAATAAGGGGAAAGGTGACTAGAACCAACAAGCACATGGTAACTAGGGTCTCCAAGGTAATTAATTAAATGCACCCCAAGGGAACCAACCTAATAGCACAAACCAACAATAGGGTGACCAACCTAAGCAGAAAAATACCCTTCATATAGACAAAAATTGTTCATGTTGTGTTGTATAGGGCCATTATACTCATGATTGTACCATTTTACCTCATATGCATCAGTTTTTGGAAGCTTAAGCAACGTCCAGAGAATGACAACCCACCACATCGCTTCCTCCAAACACTGCGCCAACTCAACCAGCTATGTTCACTAATCCTTTCCCTCAGAAAGAATATGTTTCTACCAAACCACCTCAAGGTCAGGCCGCTCCTCCCCCTTAACAAGGATATGTTGCTTCCCAACCACCTCAAGGTCAGGCCACTCCTCCCCCTTAGCATTCTAGTACCTCTGATTACCTATCCTCATGATGAACTCTGACGATGTCAATACCACTGATGTCAACCTTCAAACCCGGTCATTCTAGTATGACAAGCAACTTACTACATATGAAACCAATTCCCAAACCAAATTACCCATAGAGTCCATTTCGACACCAAATTCTCCTTTACATATCCCTCAGCCTAATGTAGAGGTCATTCCCAATATCCCCAAAGGGCCATTTCGCCAAAATATTGCTTTTTCCAAAGCTGCTCACACCTACATCATAGTAGATGACCTAGCGTAGTCTCCTGACACCATGTCAACACTATAAGTCCTCTAGACGAGCCCATCACAATGACAAGATATACTATCTACTCTGGGCACTGTGGATTGTTTAGATGATCACTTGATTTTTTTATGTTGACAAGTGATAACATTGCCATTTACTTTCATTCCTTGCCTTCCAAATAGTAGTCAAGATCCCTAATGCCCATGTTCAGCGATGCAACATTGATGAGGGTGCATCCACCTGTGTGATGTCTACCTATGTTTGGAATAAATTTAGATCCCTCGATATGTCCCCATCCACCATCAATTTACGTGTTTGGGACGGTCACCCCTACCATCCCTTTGACATGTTCAACAATTGTCCAGTCACACTTACAGGAAAGACTATTTGTATTGACATAGAAGTCATTCATGCCCCCTTGGATTATAATATCCTCTTGGGTCAATTACACCTATGTGATGTCAGATGTCGCATCTGAATTTCACCGTAATATGTGATTCCCCCATAATGGAAATATCATCAACATCGATCAGTTGACATATTAGGAACCGAAGTCTCAGACCTTCCCTAAGTCCATCATCTTTTCAGTGGCTGGTAACTAATCAGTCACACTTCTCACCAATGTCTCACCAGGATTCTATAAATATTCCACCTTACTTGGTTCATTCCTTGGTTCCCCCCCCCCCTCTTATTATTGAGCCCAACTCATCGAGTGTTTGCATGTTGAAAGCGTCTCGAGCTAGCCAAAAGCGGCCTGGTACAAATAGCTAGTAACCAACACCTTCCCAACCTACTTTTGATCACTCAACACACCCATCAGGACCAACTCCTCAAGGACCCTCTCCTTATTCAAGTGTCTCTACCAATATTTTTCAACCAAAAATAATTCCCCCAAGTCTTAACCATTTGGGAGCCATTCCGTCAGGGCATTATGCTTAAGGTCAGATATCGTTTTTAGCTCCCCCATCTAGAGTATTTTCGGTGCCTATTATGGCTAAGTTGATTTTACCCAATTTGACCTTGGGGATCCTAGTCTGGTACATTGAACCCCCAGAAAACACTCCACCTGGTCAAATTAAACCATATATCACTTTGAATGTTGTCCAACCGATCGCCCTAACCCATCCCTTTGCTTCAGTTCCACAACAACCTCAATAGGAACCCGCTCCTATTGCGAAATAATCTGGTGAGGGGGGAAAAGACGAAAAGAAGGAACCAAAGGACAAGGCTCCCCAAATAACTCCAGCTCCACCTAAGCCTTCAAAGCTAATACCTCTTTGCACTTTATGTTATGTTGTTGGGGATGCCACCCATAACTGTCCTGAGTTTCCTCGTCTCAAACCTATGGTCAATGAAACATTTCATGAATCTGACATCTCGGAGGGCCATGCTACCTTACCTGATTCAGATAAGAAACTCAAATAATTGCGGAAGAACCACCCTTGTGCTTTGTGCAACCTTTATGGCCACTATTCCCATCATTGTACCCATACTGATGACTTTCACGATACCATTCAGGCAATTCATGAAATGGATCATGTACCTATCTACTTGCGAGTTCTGCTTTATCAGAACCAGAGGACAGTTCTGCACCCATTGCGATACCTTCCCCCAATTTGGAGATGAAGGACTCTTTGGACACTATTCTCTATCTGTCGTAATCCATGGAGGAAGACCCCTCTGGGGCTTCCCATTTTGTTTTTGACGAACCTCCTTCATCGAACACGCTAGGATCAACATCGATAAATGTTTCATCTACTAGCTCTTCGTCTACCCATAGTGGCGATGCGTATGTGGACCATATCTCTCATGATGATGTGCTAGGTAGTTCCACTACATCATGTGGTCTTCCTTGCTCCAATCTTCCCATATCCCATTCAGATGAAGACATACCCTTGATTTTCCCTGGGATGATATGCACCATCATGTGTATTTCCTTCCGCAACATACGCATGACCAATATGTTGTGGAGTCCAAAGAATTCATCCATAGTGAGGTCGATTTGTTCAATAGCCCCTTTTAATTCAATCCCACTTATTTGAACCACATACACCTTGTGGCCATTACATTTACACCCAATTTTTGGGTAAGGGTGCACCCATATTTGAAAGTCCAAGAGAAGAAATTCTCCACAACAGTCCTAGTTTATCTGGTAGTGTCGACTCTAGTCCCATTATTATTCCCCATTTAGAAGAAACTCTAGAGTCCCATATCACTTTATTTCAATCTAGGGATGATCCACTTAATCATTCCTTCATCTTACATCAACAACCCAGTCCCTTAGAAATTATTGTTGACCAACCTCTATGTTTTCACAGTGAGAAAAAATTCATTATATCCAAAAACACTCTTTCGGATAGTGACACCATGTATTCAAAAACATAAATCTAGTCCATTTGATTCATGTATGTAGTGCCAAATGAGATTGGTAATCCACCGTTTCCTTTCTCTAAATGTATCTATCCATTCTTCCCACAGAAGATAACCATAAGATAATCAACTCGTGAACCACATCATCAAAATGTGTTTAGATTCCATTATTCTAAATACATGTTTCATGTCCATAACATGCTTGGGGGCACCTCTGCCCCTATATATTCTCAACATCCCTCTTGAGGATGTATTTCCTATGATATTGAATGCTTGAATCCATTATTTCAACACTTGGAACATCATGGCACTCCAAAAAATCCTCTAGCTAGGAGAATCATTCCCACCATTTCATAACAGATCACTCCCCTCCATCCCATATGCTTGGGGGCATGATGGCACCCTTGGTCATCTTCTCATATGATTAACGAAAGTCTCAGTATAGACCCCAAATAGCTAGGTATGGTCGATTTTCCTTCCATTCCTTGGATATTTTGTCCTATCGGCCTCTTCTGTGAGCCATATATCATAGATGCTTGATACGATATTTTCAAATATTATACTTTAAGTGATACCATACTTCCAACTTGGTTCCCATGTTTGATTTGGTGGGTGGCGATGATTTGAGACCTTCTCTAGTAGTTCATTCCCTCTTCCTTTCTTACCTTGATTCTTCACCACGAATCATCCTTCCAAAAATATTTAAGGCCACTTTTAGACAAGTAAGGCCACCTACCTGCAAGTTGCTGATCCTAATTCTGATGGTTGGTTTTTTTGCTACGATCTCCAGAATATTTAGGGCCTTATCCTCCTCAGAAAATTCACCACAACTCACTTAGAAAATGAATTGAAATTTGAGGGTAAACACCCTTTTATAGGAAAACCCCCAAATTTTTCGTCACCAACTGCGACCAAACCATAGCTCAGTTTGACTAACCGTCAGCACCATTGGAAATAATGACTGAGCACTATAACGGGTCTTCTTTTGTTTTTTGTGATTTAACACTTCAAATGGAAGCCATTTTTTCCATTAAGTGTCGCTTTATTGCCATTAAAACTGAATTTTTTCATATGTGTCACTTGCAATTTGGCACCACTTTTCCTTTTTGTTTGTTGTCTCATGTGTCAATTTTCATCATGGACAACCATTATTTGTTCATGTTTCTATGGTCCCCTTGGACCTACATTGTGTGGCAACATCATCGAGTCACCCTTGTTCAAAGCATCTGAGTCGAGTCATCATCTCATTCATGGAGTCTATACTGAGTCCCTTTATATCCTATTACAATATTCCATCCATCCTTGCATCGCTTTCATCACATGTTTCCCATTTTCACCTTCAGTCATATTTTCCCTCATCCCATCTAGAGTCAAGTCAGTCACTACCAAGTCCACCATTATTTTTATGATCTGACAAGGAAAGTCGTCCCTCTGCTCTTCAGTATCCCCTTATTCCATCATCATCCCTGGTGTCAGTCCATCAATCACTTTACTATGATTCCCGTGCCCTAGTCAAGGATTCGTCATTTCCTTACCTATTGCAGACCTCCTTTTGTCGACATCAGTAGATTCATTCCAGAAGACAGGGATAAAGGGTAGTGTACCTTGGTTCCAGTTTTCATTATTTTTTGGTGCCTTGTATAAAGCAAAAGGAATCATCATTTCCCTTTGACTTGGTTGTTTCTCATCTGCTCGGCCTCATCTCATTATTGCATGATTGAGATTCATATACTGGATGGTCCGGTGATCCAACAAATTATTCTAGCGACTCCAGGGTATGTGTGAGATGTTTCAGACCTCATGAGTGGGTGGCCCTTCAGGTCTCCCCACACATGCCTGGATGAATTCAGATTATGCTACAGCCTCATATGCAGTTCTGAAAATTTGATGGGTTTGGTTTCAACTATTTGCAGTGTCCACAACATTCATGTCTCATTCAAATGATCCATTTAGATCTTCAAAGCCCTTTCTTGTTCAGTAGGGCTTCTTTGGTTTTTATACGCACCCCCCTCCCCATGTCATAGGAGGGGATCTATTTATTTCTCATGTACTTAGATGTTATTGTAGTTAGTCCTGGCACATGTTTTTCCGGGCGCATTATGTATGTGGGATTCATTATATCATTTTCTGGCCCATTAATGTCAGCATGTCATGTATCATGTATTATACATTTTGTAGCTCACTCCCACATTATTGGGCTCACCATTATTCTTTGTACTATTTCATCTCAGTGGATATGGGTATGCCTCCCCTGCCTCATTGAGAACAGGTGCTCCAAAATAAAAGGAAACTTACATCATTTTGTAGGACTTTCCCCCTTAGTTATTGTCCTCTCTCACTTTGCTTCATTCAGATATCTCTCTCTCTCTCCAACTCCCCTTCAGTGTCTAGTGATTGTGTTCTTACAACGTACTTCGGTCATATGATTTTCTCCTAACACTCGCATGTTGGGGGGAAATCTGTTATCACCAAAAATTGGTCATCAAACCATTTCTAATTATATGGATCAAATTATGCAATCGAATACCAATTTTACCATAATGAAATTTCTTTCACTATAAGGAATAATTTAATAAACCATATTTTATTAAGTTATTTCTTCATAAAATAAGAAACCTCATGAGGCATAATTAAATAAATAATTATTTATTTGATTTTCCTCTTGGAATAATTTATTAAACCATCATTTAACTAATATTCGTAGTCATATTTAACCCAATTATGAGAAATAATTATATAAATAATTATTTTTCTTATTTTTTATCTAGGAATAATTAATTAAATCATTATTTAGTTATTATTCCTTGTTAAATTTGACTATATCACCTAGGAATAATTAAACAAAACATTATTTGTTTATTATTCTTTAACCACATTCTTGAAATGATAACTACATTATTTATTTTATTATTATTTCTAAATAAAGATATTTAACCAATTTAGATACATTTTCCCTCCAACAAAATATAACAAAATAATCCAAGCAGTTAGATCTAGATCTTGGTTAATAATATTTTTTTATTCACCATTATCAAGGATATCTCAATATTTTTTTATAAATAAGAGGGTTTTCCCATTCATTCTTCAGTTTGATCATTCTCATTTTCGCTATTATTTTCTTTTTCATTTGAGCTACCATTAGTTGAGTTCAACATATGCTTTGAGTTTTCTACACCATTGAGAGAGAGATACTTTTGAAGATGAAGCATTGACGACAACCAAGAATCCATCCCATTGAGGGGGAATGGTAACATTTACTTGTTTCCTTCACAAGGTGTTACATGATATAAAATCATTCTTTTAATCTTGTCTTGTATGTTGGATACTTGGAGTTAAATTTACACCTGTTACTATTTCTTTTTATTGTTTAGCTACTTTTACTGCATAGATCTAGGTTTTTGCAGGATTTGTTCTAACTGTCTATTGCAAATCTAAAAGGTTAAGCAACCATTTCTGTTGTTAGGGCTATTCGTCACACATAGCTAAAGTAGGATATTTTCATACACTTGCGATATGATTTTACACTAACACGTAGTACAACATAAACACCACCCATTGGAATGGAGAGCATTGGACTATTCAATAAATATTCCCCCATGGTTAGCTTTATATTATGGCACTTTCCAAAGAAATCTATAATTCCCTCATTTTAAACCATCACTTGACACTCTTGTGTTGGATATAGGAAGTAATTCAATTCCTTGGATATATTACAATGATTAAAAGTATGGGTACTACCCAAAATCAACACTATTACCTCTCTCTTATTGATATATCCTTATATCTTCAGAGTTTGAGGAGTGGTAATTCCTGCCAATGCACTACAATATATGTTTGAATTCATTTATTCTTTCTCTGGGGTTGGTTCCCGATGTATATCCTCATATTTTGATGTTTCTTATACCTTTTCTTCCTCCTCTTCACAATCTATGTAAAATAATTTCTTCTGAACGCACTTATGACCTTTAGTGTATTTTATATCACAACTATAAAAAAGCACTTTTGCTATTTTTTCCTCCAATTTTTGTGATGTCAACCTTGCAGGTTGTGGAAAGATAGGAGCAACAACACTTCCATCTTTATAGTTGTGAGTGGTATACTTCCTTGTTGCCATAATTTTTCATTCAACTTTTCTTGCCACCCTGAATGCATTCTCTAATGAATCAGGTTCCCAAAGGAAAAACTCATGTTGGATGTTATCCTTTAAATTCCCCATGAATACATCAATCCTATGCTCCTCTAGAATATTTTTTACCTTCATATTCAATTTTTGGAAGTCCTCAATGTGCTCTGCCATTTAATCCTTTTGTTTGTGATTTATCAATTGGAAAAAGAAGGTGTTAATATTTGTATCCTAAGAATGTGATATCATTTCCTTCCTAAAAACTGACTAGGTGACAAGTCTTTCTCGAGAAAAAATCCATCAATATGATAAAAAATGATTTGGTTTTAAATATAAAGTTCCAATATGTACCTTTTGTGTGTGTTTCACATCATGGAGATCAAAATATTGATCCATATGTAGTATCCATGTTACTAGATACTTACCATAAAAATTCCTCATATCGCTCTTGGGAATGTGGTGGTTCTTAAACCTAACAATTCATATTCCTTGTATCCTAATCATGATTTTCATGGATTACCTCTTCACCACCGGGAAGCCTTTCTTGCAACAACTTTGTCAAACCTTCTATGCCTGCTTTCAAACCCTCCATCTTAGCTTCGATGCCATTCCTAAAACCATAAATCTTAGCTTCCATGTATTATTTTAAACCATCCATGTCATATTTTAGTTCATTTTGGTTGTTCTTTGTGAGAATGAAATTTTTTACACTTCGTCCCATAATTTTGAGATATCATGCTACAATTATTCCTCTTCATGCGTCATAGTAGAGCTTTCTGCGGGATTAATGTGTGTGGAATTACTTTGTTTAGGAGGAATTTTATAAACCAATACTAATATCTATTCTTAAATATGCCTTTGTAATCATTTCAAACCGATTTTTCAAACAAATTTTATTCAATTTAAAAAAAAATACATATTTTTTTCTTGCTTTCGGGAGCACGATCTTGAGATGGTTGTAACTTTGTAATTTCAGATTTGAAATTTCGGTCATGTTGTATCCCTCTAAATCTACTTTCCAACCCCATAATTTAGACCAAGATTGAAGTCTTCAAAAAAGAGTTGCTCTATCTCCCACTATGACCTGATTATAGACTAGTTGAGTAGAGCGAACTTGTAAAGAGTGACCAGTGTCACTGTTTCTACCTTCGGCCCTGAAATTGCTACATGAAAAACTAAAGTCTATGTAATTTCAGCCACTTTTTACATAATTCAAACCTAAAATAAAAGTTATGATGATTTTCCCTAGGTCACATGTTTGAGACTCAAATTTGGAGCTTGCAAAAACCCTAAATTCCATAGATCATATCTCTAAAAATATAGCAAACCAAGATCTGAAATTTTTACACGATCTTCACCAAGATTTTGGCTCCACATAGTAGAAATTTTAGCTTTTGAAGCCATGTAGAAAAAAATTTACAGTGAAAATACCAAGATATTTTTTTTGAAGAATCAAAACCCTAAAATCCAAAGCTTTGATACAAAATATTATGCAACCAGCTCACAAAATAGAAGAAAAGATAGATCAATGACTTAAAAATTATCCAGTTCGAGGGGGAAACCTCCTTTACATTATATAAATTAATAATTCTTGGATTATTCAAATGAAAAAACATCCTTTCTATATATAGGAGTCTAAGGGGTCACAATATAATCATAGCCGACATAACAATAATAACAGAAGGGAACAAAAATAACAATAGTGGGCTTCTGTGGGGAACAATAATACAAATATGGGGACTACATGGGCACAAGAATAACAATAAGGGGGCTACACTAACAATAATAATAAGGGGATACACTAGTATTATAGGGACCATACACTAGTATATGGTCATAATTTTGGAGTTGAGAGAGAAAAGTGTGTCAAACAAACTTGTGATGATGAAGTGATTATTGGATTTGATCAAACAAGTTTTCTGATTTTATTGGATAATAACCTAATAGAAGGAAAACTTGATTACGTTAGCACTATTCAAGAGATAGTTTAGTTGGGCTATAAGTCCTTTAAATGAGTGAACTTTAAATGTAAATGGCTATATCATTTTAATAGAAGGAGAATTATTAGACATAACATAGTTAATGAGTTATATCCCATTGACATGCATAAACAAAATGACATCATATTAAGCCAAAAATTTGTTCTTCTACAACATTGTGAGTAAGTTCTATTCCATATTGATGATGTTGAGAAAAATTAATAGATTTCTTAGTCCTTGTACAGCCAAGGGAAAGAAAAGCTTTCAAAAATGTACTTCTTATAATTATTGCACTGGGTCAAGAAGAGGATGATGTAAATGTAAGCAGTGAAGTAAATGTCAGTGATTACATAGAATTGAGAGTGTGGTGATGTTATGTATCCATCATACTAAAAATGCTTTTTAAAACACATATATGGTGGTTTCATATTGTTTATTTCTCGATTATAATGAATAAGAATTACTAATTAATATGCGTAAAAATGTAAAGGTGGGTTGCACTTTCGTGAGAAACGCGTTTGGAAATTTCATTTTCCCCACAATTCGACAGAAAATTTAGGAATTTCAGCTGAAATTTTAAAAAGTTCAGCCGAAGCTTTGAAATTAATTTGGCCTAATTGCTTCTGCCATTAACATTGACGACATATTGACGGCGTGGGTAAATAGATTTCTGGCCAGAGATGGGAAAATAGGAAAAATTAGTTCGTCTGAACTAATAATCTGACCAAACTAATAGTTCAGAGGAACTTTTTAAAATAATTTGGCCGAAATTTTTCTTATAAATATACCAGTCCCCAGGCCGCAACAAGGTTAGGTACCATTGCGCTGTTATTTTTTTCGCTGCTTGTATTGCTTGTTGTTTGTCTCGAAGTTGCAGCGAGCTGTTGCACTGCTCTTTGTATCACTGTTTGTCTCGTTGTTGCGCTGCTTGCTGCTGTGTTGTTGTCTCTCTGTTGCAAGCGAAGGTGAGAACTTGCGTGTTTATGCACTGTTTTTTTTTTTTGTTAAACTTTTATTTTATGTGTGTGCGTTTTCTAGTGTGTTTGCAAGTCTTTGGTGGTGTGTGGTCTCCCTGTCTGCTCGTCGTCCATGCTCTCATTGTCTGCGCGCCGTCTATGCTCTCTCTATCTGATCGTCATGCGCACTCTCAGTCTCTGTGAATTTCCAGGTATTTCTCTATGTTCATATGCTAATTGTTTATCATTATGCTAAACAATAAAAAATAACATTATTATAAAATATAAAATACTTTATCAAATACATTTTTCATTTTACTATTTTTTAAATAAATAAAATTACACTGTTTTGAAATTGTTTTAGGTTTTTATGATATTTTATTTTTATTCACATATTGCGGAAACTAGAAATACCGGCATAGGAAATGTAAGGGGAGGTAGTAAAGGAACTTAATGTTGTGCGTCCGAAGTATTTTGATATTATGCCTGTCATTTAGTAAAATATAGGTACGCTCATTTAATTACGTGACGTGTTTCAACCTGTAAATAATAGATTAACATGCCCACCCATCACTGGACATTATTTAGATATTTATGTCCTGTGCTTTGATTTTCATACTCTAAGGCATTCTTTAGGGCATTATAGAAGTTTGATTTGCAATAGTGTAAGTTGCATCGGTTTAGTGTGTTTAAGAAGCACGTGTTATCAGTTAGAATGGGTCGGTTGGGGTAATGGTTAAGAATATGTCTTTCCTCCTAAGAAATTCAATTAACTCACATGAAAAAAAATCCTTACCAGCATGATAGAAGAATTGGATTTGGCCTTATTATTTCTCTAAAGGAAGTGATGTTAGCTTCTATAACTTTGCACAAAAATCCTTACGAGCATGATAGAAAAATTGGGTTTGGCATTAGTAGTTCTCTAAAGGCAATGATGTCAGTTTCTAAAACTTTGAGGAATGATAGCTCAATACAAACCCTGTGGAAGTGTTATATCCTTTTAACTTGTACGGGGTTTGTATTGACCAATCATTCCATAAAGTCCTTGTTTTCATTTCATTTGGATTCTGCAATGATGATAATCCTCATGTATTGCATCAGGTTATTAAATTCAGTATCACCATTATTTCTATATTTATGGATTTTTAGGTCGTTGTGGATTAGTAAAACATATCTTATGGAGATTCCCACATTTAGAAAATATGTTGAATATATTACAAACAAGATACCTTTAACACAGTATTTGAACATAAAATTCGTAAGTTCAAGCAATAGATTAGTTGTCTAGAAAATAGGTTGAATATATTATAGAAATGATACCAAGAAATGATACCTTTAACACAGTATTTGAACATAAGATTCATAAGTTCAAGAAATATATTAGCTTTCCAGAAAATATGTTGAATATATTATAGAAATGATACCTTTAACACAATATTTGAACATAAAATTCGTAAGTTCAGGTAATAGATTAGTGGTCCATATTGCCAATATCTAGCTTCAGTTGAATATTTAGGTTTTCCTCCTCCATCTAGAACAAGTTTGACAAGATATTATTTAGATGGTATGTGTGATAAAAACTATCCAACAAATTTGAAAAATCGTTGTGTATTCAATATGAAGTGTATCTGAAAAAAGGGAAATTTATCACGAATTTATATTTCAAATTTAGAGATATATTTGCATTAAATTTGTTTACTTGCATCCAAAACTAATATAACACAAAATTAAATCATTAGTATGTGCATGATTCCTTAGAAATATTGTATTTCATTATCTTTTATTACCATGTAAAAGGTTCAATTATTTGGATATGTATGTTACCATATCATAAAGTACATTTGGGACTTTTATCATTATCATGTGTGCCCTTTAAGATTGGTGTTTTTTGAATTTGTTAGGATTTTTTTATCGTTATCATGTGTACTCTTTAAGATGGGTGTTTTTTTAATTTTTTTTATAAATGGTTGTGGTTTATTTGTAAAATGTTAAAGATAAGAAGAATAGTAAATAATAAATTAAGTAAATTCAAAAACAAATTGTTGTGTTTTTTGATTTAGCAAATTCAAAAAACAAATTCAAGAATAAATTATTGTATTTTTTGAATTAGCTATCAAAGTTGAAGAATTTTCCTCTAGAAAGAACAAAAGTTTGGTAGGGAACAATTTGATGCGTTCAATCAAGAAAACGAAGAAGCAAAAATCTTTAAGGATCAACTACACCAAGAGATCCAAATGGTCAACTCGCAAAGATCAAAATGACATGCTTCCCCACAAAGATGTTCCAACTCAAGAAAATTTAGTCACTAAGAATGAGGCTTAATCATAAGAGACAAAAACACCAAGAACCATTATGGAGCTTTGATTTATGGATTTGTAAATGAAAAATTAGAGGGTGAAAAAACTCATAGGAGAGTAGGTTGCCCCATAATAAAGATGTTAGAAGTGCACAAGTAGAGAAGGGTAAAGAGTTAGGCTCTAAAATTTCATTTGAAGAGGCCTTTCAAAAAGCCACCAAACAAACCCAAAACAAGTACTCATACACAAAGAAGACACACCTATGAAAAACGAGAAAAAGAAAGAATATGACATTAGACTTGGAAAAAAGGTTGAATATGATAAGTGTTAAAGAAAAACAAAAATGCCTCCTTTCCTTTGAGAAAAGGTAGGATGGAGCACAAAGAGAGAAACTCAAACTCTCAAAAATATCCAATATTTTTTTATTTAATGGGACTGTATTTTAATCATTCTTTATCATGCTTTATTTTTCTATGAGTTTGAGTAAATGACCTAATATTTATATTTATTTGATCACCTAGTTTTTTTCCTTCTATGAGTAGATAGCACTCAAAGCCCCAACCAAATATTTCTTTTTAGAGAAAAACAAAATTCAATGGAATTTAATGCCTTTAAATAGGCTACATTAGAGAAGAATATGATGGAAAAAACCATGGGTTAAGAATATTGTGATAAAAACCATAGGTTTTCAATCCATGGTGCCCAAAATGGGTAAATTGACAATTTTACCTAGATTTATTTTAATTATTAAGTTTATTTTTTTATTAACTTTAGTTTTTATTAACCATGTACATGTCATTTCTCCCATAAAATTTAAGGAAAATCATGTACATGTCCTTTCTCCCATAAACTTTAATTTAATATATTCTTAAGGAAAATGCTAGTGTTTTTGAAAACCATGTACGTGTCATTTCTCCATTTCTCCCATAAACTTTATGACATTTCTAGTGTTTTGGGAACCATATACATGTCATTTCTATTGAGATGCATTTTTACCCAAATTTTTACAGTTTTTTATCAAATAATTACATAGTTGTACTTAGTGTTTGTATCATTATTAACCTATTATGTTGTTAATTAGAGGCATTAGCAACAATAGATATTAATTTATAAATTATTGTTATTATTAAATTTGATGAGTGCTTTAAGTAATAGTATCATTAATAACAGGCTTTCCTGGTGGCAGGTGAATAAGTTGTCGCACCAGCAGTGCAGGAATGCTTCCTGAAATGCGTTTGAATACAGATTCATCTCATGCACATAAGAATAAACCCATTTGAGTATAGATTCACCCCATGTACAAAAGAAGGATCATGCAATATCACCATTTATACCCTAAAACCCTAGATTAATTGTCGTAGGGTTTCATCGCCGAAAGTCTTCGAAAGTCAAACTAGTTACTACAAAGTTGAGTACATAATGAGATTTTTGTAGGTGAAAATATCAATTTTGTGATAAAATGGGGAGGAATTTCAAAATTATGAGACTTTCGTCATGCTCAGAATACCATGTTTCATATAAAACAGAAACCATTCGGCAAAATTCATGAGCAAAAGGGAGTGAAGGCTAAAACAATTGTTAAGTGCAGGTTTAAGTATAGAAACAGGCTGAACGTGAACGGCTTGGAAAATTTGGCCATGGTTTTTGGTCACAGATCCATATTGCTCCATTTTTTAATACCTATGGGCCATGAATGAACATTTATGATGGCCATGTTGTCAAAAATTTTATTGCTCAGACCTTTAGAGGTGAACCAATGACAATCAAAGCCCTAAGATCAGATCCTTTCTACGACAATTCCTCCAAAGCTACCAGCACATGAATAATTTTTGGTATTTGGAGGAAAATAACAACTTTTACAGGAGACATTATTGTTCAACCATATTGCAATTCCAATATCCATAATATGCCACCGAGCAATGTACTTCATGACAATATAAACTGGATTGGAGTTTATTATGGATAAAATTTGTTACATAAGAACCCATAATTTTTTCTAAAAGCATTAGATGGGAATTTGGAAAACAATAATGACGGAGGAAAACAAGAATTTTGCGGACTATTAATTTTTTTTATAAATAATTCATACGTGGTTGTATTTCTTTGGAGGTGTGGAAATTAAAATCGGCAATGGACCTTCTTCCTTGATTTGCAGTGAATCCAAACATAAGGATATGGTTTGAGGATAGAACACACTGGAATAAGATTATGTATCTTTCCTGCTTGTTGGTTCAACAAAAATATCTCTCACGCAAACCACCGGAGCTTGCCAGCTATGCGTTTCCTATGCTAGCAATATGATGGAGTCATAATTATTTCCAGAAGCCGCATTCACACCCACTGAATGGGAAATAAATCTTCTTGTTGTACTATTAACCAATTTGTGGGTGATCAAATCTGGCATGATATTTACGAAGGAAAATTATAAGTTCAAGTTCCCAATGTGGCACTACTCTAACTTCACTGCAACAATTCAATCAAGAAATTGTAATTAATTGAAAATTTTCCAATGCAAGTTATGAATCAGATTGTGTGAAGCTAAGAGAACAAAAGGAAATTCCTAATTGCACCAAAGAAGCATAATCCCTCAATTTTATAAATCAATTTATGAAAGAACAAAGATCAATCATGAACTTTCCATGTTTAATCAATTTGTTCCAACAATTTCGATAAAAAATGATTACATGAGCTGTAAAAGATAGAAGGAATAAGTGTAAGGACTCATTAACACATAGGGGAAGAATGTTAAAACCATTTATGATCGATTTTTGTAATATTATGGGCGGAGAAAGATCCTGGAAAGGATTTGAATCCACCCGGATCGATGACACACACAGGATTAGTGTAATAGAGACTGAGAACTGCATAGACGTAGGATGAGGCTAGGATTCTAGGGAATAGGAGATGATGGAGCTGGAAGTAATTTCCATATCATGGACTGAAGTCAACATTCTAGTATTTGTCTTATTTGATTTGAATGAATATTTTGTAACTGGATTTATCTAATTTGAATCTGCATTTAATTAGTATTTATAGGCTCTTTGAATTTCTGAATTGATGTGTTAATGTAATTTTATTTCAATAGGATCGAGATGGGTGATCAAGCCCATAAGTCAACTCCTTTGTCTAGTTTTCTTAGAATTTTTTTAATTTCATTTCCTGTTAATAATGATTTATTTAGCTGCAATTTTATTTCATACTTGTGTTTGATTGCATTTCATTTCTGAGTTGTGCTTTCATTTCCTAAATAGTGTGGTGTGCTTCAATTTTATTCTGCCATTTCTTTTATATCTAATATTTAAATGCATAGGTTTGGTTATTAAATTTAACAATATAGTTAATTTATAAGGCATTTATGTTCCAACAATTAAATTAAAAATAGAATATCAATTAATAAGTGCTTCTCATTTTTCTGATCGTGCCCTGTTCAATTTATTAACGAAACATATATTAAGTTGCAAGGATTGAAGACAAGGATAATATCAACAAAGCTTTCATCTAATTCACTATTTATATTATTGGGCATTTATAAATCAATTAAATTATTTTATGGATTGATCTTGGGATTGTAAGGAAATCACATTTATTTAAATACCAAGGTTAGTTTAAATACATTTTTAACATAATTAAAGTGTCCAAGGGTACTCTTGAAGATATCCTCATTCAATAAATTAAAAAGTTAAAATTGAATATTTCCATGCACTTATGATTTCTTTCCAGCAACAGTACTTGCATCATTTGAAAGAAGCATTTTAAGTACAAATTTTGAAGCATCATTCGGAAGAAGCATTTTAAGTATAGATTTTAAATACTTATTGATTTCATGCTTTCATATTTGCAAGTGTAGCTATATTATATTTTTGCATCCCTTGTTTCCTGCATAGATTATTAATTTGTTGCATGTCTACATTGAAATGTCTTATTTCTTTTCCCTGCATGATTTTCCTTTCGAAATATTTCTAGGGTTTTGATTTTACAAATCCCCAAGGCTGTATTCTAGCATATATTGTGCTACGTGTCTAAATCTTACGACCCTGGATTGATAATTTAAATGTGGGTGTAAATCTAGCATTTATATCTCCCAACAATTTCTATGCCATTACTCCCATAAAATTTAAGGAAAACATTAAGACAAACCATGTATATGTCATTTCTCCCACAAAAAAAAGGCAAACTTTAAGGAAAAACATTTTCATGTCATTTCTCCCATAAACTTTAAGGAATTTTCTAGTGTTTTGGGAACGATATACATGTCATTTCTATGTCATTATTCCCATAAACTTTAAGGCAAACCATGTACATGTCATTTCTCCCATAAAATTAAGGAAAACTTTAAGACAAACCATGTACATGTCATTTCTCCCATAAACTTAAGGCTAACCATGTACATGTCATTTCTCTCATAAACTTTAAGGCATTTGCTAGTGTTTTGGGAATCGTGTAAATTTAATTTCTATGTCATTTCTCCCATAAAATTTAAGGAAAACTTTAAGGAAAACCATGTCCATGTCATTTCTCTCATAAACTCAAGGCAAACTTTAAGGCATGTGATTTCTATGTCATTTCTCCCATAAGTTTTAAGGAAAACCATATACATGTCATTTCTCCCATAAACTCAAGGAAAACTTTAAGGAATGTAATTTCTTCCATAAACTTTAAGGCAATCCATGGACATGTCATTTCTCCCATAAACTCAAGGAAAACTTTAAGGCAAATCATGTACATATCATTTCTCCCATAAAATTTAATGCAAACCATGTACATGTCATTTCTCCCATAAACTTTAATTTAATATATTTTTCAGAAAATCATTTCTCCCATAAACTTTTGCTAGTGTTCTAGGAACCATGTACATGTCATTTTTATGTAGTTTCTCCCATAAAATTTAAGGCAAACTTTAAGTGAAACCATGTACACGTCATTTCTCCCATAAACTTAAGGCTTTTCATTCTCCGATAAAACTTTAAGGTAAACTTTAAGCCAAAGGAAAAATTAAGGCTTGTCATTCTCCCATCAACTTTAATTTAATATATTTTTAATGAAAATGTAGTGTTTTTGAAAACCACGTAAATGTCATTTCTCTCATTCTCCCATAAAATTTAATTTAATATATTTTAAATGAAAATGTAGTGTTATTGAAAACCATGTACATGTCATTTCTCCCATAAACTTTAAGGAAAAGGAAAACTTTAAGGCAAACCATGCATATGTCATTTCTCCCATAAAATTGAATTTAATATATTTTTAAGGAAAATACTAGTGTATTTGGAAACCATGCACATGCCATTTATTCCATAGACTTTAAGGAATTTTATAGTGTTTTGGGAACCATGTACATGTCATTTCTATGTAATTTCTCCATAAATTTTAAGGCATTTGCTAGTGTTTTGAGAACCATGTACATGTCATTTCTATGTAATTTCTACCATAAACTTTAAGGCAAACTTTAAGGAAAACCATGTACATGTCATTTCTATGTAATTTCTCCCATAAAATTTAAGGCAAACTTTAAGGAAAACCCTGTACATTTCATTTCTCCCATAAACTTTAAGGCAAACCATATACATGTCATTTCTATGTAATTTCTACCATAAAATTTAAGGCAAATTTTAAGGCAAACCATGTACATGTCATTTCTCCAATAAAATTTAAGGAAAACAATGTACATGTCATTTCTTCCATAAAATTTAAGGAAAAACATGTACATGTCATTTCTCCCATAAAATTGAGGAAAATTTTAAACTTCTCCCATAAACTTTAAGGCAAACCATTTATATGTCATTTCTCCCATAAAATTAATGCAAAATTTAAACTTAAGGCAAACTTTAAGGCTAACCATTTACATGTCATTTCTCCCATAAAATTTAAGGATAACCATGTACATGTCATTTATCCCATTAAGTTTATTTTAATATATGTTTAAGTAACTTTACATGCTTTTACAAACCATGTACATGTGATTTCTCCGATAAAATTGGAAACCATGTACATGCCATTTATCCCATAAATTTTAAGGAAAACCATGTACATGCCATTTCTCCCATAACCTTTAAGGCATTTTCATTAAAATTTAAGTCATTTGTAATAAATGTTCATTTAATATATTTTTAAGGAAAATGCTAGTGTTTTTGGAAACCATATACATGTCATTTGCCCCATAAAATTTAATTTGATATATTTTTAAGGAAATCATTTCTCCCATAAACTTTAAGGAATTTTTTAGTGTTACGGGAACCATGTACTTGTCATTTCTATGTAATTTCTCCCATAAACTTTAAGATAAACTTTAAGACAAACCATGTATAAGTCATTTCTCCCATAAACTTTAAGGAAAACCATATACATGTCATTTCTCCCATAAACTTAAGGAAAACTTTAAGGCTAACCATGTACATGTAATTTCTACCATAAAATTTAAAGAAAACCATCTACATGTCATTTATCCCATAAAATTTAATTTAATATATTTTAAAGTAATTTTACATGTTTTTGCAAACCATGACATGTAATTTTTCCCATAAAATTGGAAACCATGTACATGTCATTTCTTCCATAAACTTGGCATTTTATACTACTTTTGGGAACCATGTACATGTCATTTATCCCATAAAATTTAAGGCAAACCATGTGCATGCCATTTCTCCCATGCATTTGCAATAAAATTTAAGTCATTTGCAATAAATGTTCATTTAATATATTTTCAAGGAAAATGCTAGTGTTTTTGGAAATCATGTACATGTCATTTCTCCCATAAATTTTAAGGAAATTTCTAGTGTTTTTGGAAACCATGTACATGTCATTTCTCCCATAAACTTTGCATTTTATAGTGTTTTTGGGAACCATGTACATGTCATTTCTCCCAACCATGTATATGCCATTTCTCCCATAAACTCTAAGGTATTTGCTAGTGTTTTTGGGAACCATGTACATGTCATTTCTCCAATGCATTTGCAATAAATTTTCATTTAATATATTTTATTGATTTTTTTTTTTGTCCAGGGATTAAAAAGCCCACTAAACATGGTTGAAAAATAGACATAATGAATAGATGTTTCTTGCTATCTCAATCCAGGGAAAGTAGTGATTACATATTTTCTTTGCAATATTGTGACTAACAAGGTCCTCCAAGGAAAATGAATATACCGAGAAGAACAACAAACAATGAAGCATATTATATTACATTGATATAAGGCTTGTGAACAACTAGGGAGTATGGATTAAATGAAGTTTTCGTTTTCACCAATTCTGAACTTGTGTGCAACCAGATGAAAGGCATGTACCAAGTTAAGAAAGAGAGGCTAAAAAAAAATGCATGGGAAAGAAAACAATATTTATAGACATTTTCAAAATTTTAGTATAAGACGTTGTGCAAATGTTAATAAGATATCTGGTGATCTATTGTGTGGGGCAATGCCAATTCAAGATTTATCTCTCAAACATGAATTAGTGTTGAGACACTCTCTTTCAAATTTTATTGATGGACATTGTAACATATATTTGATATGTGTGTATTTTTTACTTATAAATGCATCATTTTTAATGACCATGTGTTTGTTTCAATTATATACCAAGTGTGCTCCCACCATGTAAGCGCAACTTGTTGAACATCATGTTTTATAAAATTAAAATGTGAGGGCTTCAATAATTTTTTGTTTAAAGTGAGTTTCACACATCAATTTTTACTTTGAAAGTTGTGTTTTACATAATTTTTGTTTGTGCTTAACATTTGTGTATTGAATTACATTAATTTTTTGAAATATTTTGAATTTATTTTAAATAGTAATTTTAAAAATAATTGTAAATGTCCACTGTAGATATCCATATATATATATATATATATATCATGAAAGATGAAAGCCGAAGATCAGTAGAATCCCATGCCTCTACGAGAGAGGGAGATCATGGATCGAGGGATGTTCATGATATTTATATTAAATGTGCATGTTTTTAAATGACATTTGAGTATATAATCTTATCTCCACACATACATGTATACATGTGGAATTGATTTTTTTATTGAATATATATATAATTTTATCGCCATGTACATACATTTATACATATGGAATTAATTTTTTATCAATTTTGTGAGTTAAATTAGTTTTTAGTAAATTTTATCTTTTATTTTTTAGGAGTAAGGAGGACAAGAGTATCTACTCCATCAATGGAGCATGGCCACGGTTCACGCAATCATGGTATGGTTCATGTGATTTAATCAATCATATGAATATGCATTTATATGCATGTATGTATTTTTGAATTGATTATACATTCATATTTTCTTATGAAGCTTCCCTCTCATCTCGTGAGGGTTGTGGTGGTACACATTCCCCTGGTGGCCCATCAATAGGTGGTGGAAAATTGCATGAGAGTGGTGATATGCATTCCCTCGAAGGCCAAACAATGGGTGTTCATGTTGGTTCTCAACCAATTGGTGGTCATTCTAGTTCTCAAAAATCTCACGATGGGCATGATGCTACCCGACCATCTCAAGGTGGCCATCAATCTGAATATTATTTTCATTCAATTTTTAGAAATTTGTTCACGTGTTTTTTATTTATACAAAATTGTATATATTGATGTAGAGGATGAAAATGTTGCTCGTAAAATACGTAGGCCATAATGTGTTATTCAAGAAGAAGGTTGTACACCAACCACGATTTATCTGTCTGACATTTTCGATTTACCTTGGGAAACAAACATTCAACAATGCACATTAAAAAGGTGTCAAAATATTTATTCAAAATTGAAGAAATATCTAGTGTCTTTGAAACTCCCTAATGAGAGTCGAGAAAGCTTAGAAATAGCTACTCACTCTTTCAGCACACTTGTATATGTGTACAAAATTCTTGGGCCAACCACTGATACTTTTGTAGAAGTGATGAGGAAAAGAAAAAAAACACTGATGGGTCCCGATACATGGGTGGTTGTTAAGCATAGAGTTACAACAAAAATGGCCAAGTCTATGTTTAATTTCAAATAAGGACTGAAAAAAATGTGCTAAAGGTGCAATATTTCAAGCACCCTGATATAGATTTCCATTTGTATGATAGGCACCTTGCTACCTATGGAATACTACCATGGAACGACGAAGTTCCTCCTTATTTTGCAATTCTTTTTTTAAGAATTATTTTTGGGAATGAAACCCAATTATAATGACCTTCCCTCTGAATTTTTTGGTTTTGGGAAAGGTCGATTATGTGACCATAGGGGAGCTAAGCGTGATGCTGAGTTTCCTCGCCCCGAGCCATCATTGGTAAGTCGACCTCTTTGTGTGGAAACTTTGTTGTCAGAGATGGATGTCACTTCTCAAATTAGTCAAGAAGCAAGGGATGTCATCATAGACAATGTTTAGAGTGGACTTGGTGGAATTTATGTTTGTCTGAATCGAAAAAGAGCACGAGAGAATGCATGTGCTAATTTTGTGTATCATACATATGATGAGATAGACAAAATGAGTATTAAAGAGCTCAGAACATATGCAATGAATTGTCACAGTGGTTGGCAGGACTTAATTATTCATGAAGAAGAGGGCATGGGATCAATTGTGTTAATGATTAGGGTGAATATTTTAACACATGTACAATTTGTAATAAATACTTATACATACACTTATTTGTATAAGTTAATCTAACAAAAATGTATCATATATGTGAACACCATTTTCAGTTCTCACACTTAATGAACGCAGATTTTAATATAACGGTCAAACCTTCAGGTTCTCACAATCAAGATGATATGTTGGAAAATGTTAGTGTTTTTTAAGTGTTCATGATTTTATGTATAATTGTTTTTATATTTTATTTTATTGAAACATGATGACATATTTTTAACATAAATAATTGTGTACACATGTACATGTATATAATTAAATGTTAACATATTCCGATTTCGTCTGATTTTTTTGCGATGGAGGTACCCTCTTCTTCCTTGTTAGGAAATGTGCCAAGTCCACCCTAACAAGTATGAAAAATTTTCCACTTAAATATATATTAAAGTTATAAATTGAAGTGAAAGTTTCATTAAAAAATGAGATCTAGATCTTGAGTTATTTTACAGTATTAAAATTGTTGAATTTTAGGTTTGTGGAGATGACTTTCATTCGGAGACACCCTCTTCTTCCCTGTTTCAAGATGTTTCAAATCCACTGGCACAAGTATTCATTTTTTCACTTATGTTTGTTGGGTGTAGGAATTACACTTAAGAAAACTCCTCAACACTTAACATGTCAACCCAGGGAATCCATAAACTTAGAGATAAAGCACAAGCAATGCCAGAGATGGTATGAATCTTCTTAATATAAATCCCTAATTTCTTTAAAGGAAATATTGCAGAATCAAATTAAAAAGAGAAAAAGGAAACTTGAACCATCAATATAATCTAAGACTGGAACAAGGAATAATGCATTTGCAAGAGGGAGTTAAATAAAGGCAATCACTCTAGCTAATTATTGTTTAACTACTGAGTGTGTGTTTTTCTTTAGCAGAGACACTTAGCAGTCTCATCAGATGGGCCCATAAACTAGCTCCTTTAGAGATTTCCTTCTTGCACTAATCTGTCATGCACTATCACAGTCTGCTTGCATTAGTGCAGGAACAAAGATTTATGTAGAAGGTATAAATGGTGTCTTTACTAAAGGATTTTTAATTCATGAAAGCGCTTGAAATTTTCCGGATCAGAGCTTCCTGCATTTAGCATTTAATTCTTAAAATGAGTGCTTAATTATTGCAAGGTATATTATACTATTAAATCAAATTGCACACATAAAAAGTGAATGTTTTTTATCTTAATAGAGTGCAAGAATAAAGAAACAATCAATATACATTTATCATGTCATAAGCATTTAATGAAAGAAAGAAGATTGCGGGAAGTAGACTAAGAAGGCTTGCTGCATCACACCAACGTGCACTAGTGCAGGCTCATTTCTCTTGCTTGGACTAGGCGGGGAAAACCAATCAAACATAATTGCAGAAAAGGAGATATCACACCAACGTGCACTCATGTAGGGTTATTTCTCCTGCTTAGACCAGGCAGAGGAAAACCAATCTGAAATCAAGTGTGGGAAAGGAAATTGTAGGAAAAAAGAAATTTATCTACTTCACACAACGGATCCGCCTTCACTCAGATAGGAATGCATGTGCTTAAAATTAAATCACACTTGACAATGTAGACACAATTTACAGGAAAACGGGAAATGGGGTAAATGTGCTGGGTTGGCTGGGCCCTAGCCAACCTGTGTGTTTCCATTTTAAATAAAAATTCTGCTCAGTACCTTAATCAATTCATCAGCTCAAATACAAAAAATGCAATTTGTGAAACATGAGGTGCTCTCTTTTATTAATTCACTAAGGCAAGTACATACATTAATACATCATCCAGCCCAAATTCAGGCAATAACAAAATAGAACAACCTGTTACCGCCTCTCTGGCTGTGTCTCTGTTGTCTTCTCATATCAAAACTTAGCCTTTAGTCCTATTTAAATTATACATGATATAGATCTTTGGCGAAAGCCCAAAATAGATCATTCAATCGATTATATAACCAAACGCAGAATTTAGCTTTTCGGCCTTCAAAATTAGACAGTTAACAAAACTGGCCGTAGCAAATTTTCGGCTTTCGTCCTTCACAGATTCGGTCTCGACTGCCTTTGGATCGATCTTGATCTCATGGCTGAAGCTGCTCAAAATGAGGTGGTGATCAAGGAGGTTCGGATCTGCTACAAGGATTTGTTGTGCTAGAAACGATGCAAGATCCGATCCTGCACTAGGATTAGCGGTCACAGTAAGTACTCGCTGAAGCTGCTCAAAATGAGGCGGTGATCAAGGAGGTTCAGATCTGCTGGAAGGATTTGATGTGCTGGTAGCGGTGCAAGATCCGATCCTGCACTAGGATCAGCGGTCACGGTAAGCACTCTAACTACCAAATAGACATTGGAGCTATTGATAAGTTACAAAGAGTGATTAAAAGTAAGAAATCATGTAATAAATAATTAATTAATGCTAAGTTGAATTAAAAGTATGAAAAATAAAGTTTATACGAAATATGTCACCGTGCTTGGACTAGTGCAAGATGAGGGTGCATAAAAGAGGTAAAACAGAGGTAAATGGTTATGATTTAGGAAGGGGAAAATGGAAAAAAGAGAGCAAATTAGGGGGCTAACATCCTCCCATCCCTAAGTTGTTGTGTGTCCTCACACAACTCTGACACACAACTCTTTACCTTTGTAAAAAGCCTTCAAAAGTTTGAGCATTCCAGCTCAATCCTTCTCTGTCATACTAACATCAAGCTGCAATGTTTCAAACTTCTTCTTTCTGATGTTCTTTAGTTTCTTTGTCACCTTTTTAAATCGCTTGAAACTTTGCGCAGCTCGGTACTTCCAAAATCTAACTTCTCCATTATTTTTTTGGATCTCCGCAGTTAATTCTTCTTTACTTTGTTCTTTACCCTCTTGCGCTTTAGCTATGAGCTATTCTAAGTTCTGCACTTGAAGCTCTAGTTCAACTATCCGAGTAGCAGGAGTTACCAAATCTTCTTCTTATTTTGTCTCGACAGGGGTTGTGTCTTCCTTAGGGCCCTCAATATCCCTCATGGTTACATCAAAAAATTCTTCCTCTTCTGTCTTGACAGTGGCAATATCTTCTTTAGGGACCTCAGTATCCCTCGGGGTTTCAACAAACACTTCTTCCTCTTCTTATTCTTCTTCTTCCGGTTCTTCTTCTTCTTCTTTTGGTTCTTCTTCTTCTTGCATTAGTGCAAAAGGGGATTAAACATCCTATGGGGGTTGTGGTTCTTTTCCTGCACTATATTCTTCATTCTTTTTCCAGGCCCTTTTAATGAAATCTGCCAACAGAGTGTCATCTTCGACCTCTACCAATTTTTCTACGTCCGCAAGGACTGACAAGTTGTCTTCTTCGGGGGTCTATGCCTGTACTGGTGGCATAGAAGGAGTCTCTTCAATAGGTGCACTAGTTGTCTTCTTATTTGGAGATGGGGCCCTTTTTGCTATTGATTTTTTAGTTCATTTCCTTTTTGCACTGGTGCAAGAAGGAATCCCCTTTACATTCTTACTCAAACCCTTGCTTGTGTTGGCGGGGTCCTCTGTCTCCTTTCCAACAACTGTATTTTTATGTAGCTATTTTAACAACGCCTCCCAGGTCATGCCTTTAACTTCTAATTTTTTCTGGACCAAAATCTTTATCAGGTCGTGGTGATATAACTTCTTTTCGGCCTGGTCTGCCCGTCCGTCCCGCACACCCTTGGCCATTTTTTCGAAGATCTTAAGAAAAAAATAGGGAAAATAAATCCTCCACCGGACGTGCCGGCCGGCTTCGAAATGCTACATCGTAAAATGGTACACAAAAGTGAGGGAGTACCTTCCCTCACAGGTTACAAATTTCTGTAGGATGAAAAGGAGTTCCCACCACTGTCCCAACAGGGAACTGCATGAAATTCCTTTCTTTCAATCTACCTTCATATTCTTGTCAACGACGAAACGTTGCCATCGCTTCCTTTGTAGTTTCTAATTTTTAAACCATTTCTCAACAGCATTTTCCAAGCCTGTCGCTGCTGCTATAAACTCCTCCATAACCTCAAATTTTAGAGGCCCAATTTTTACTCGGCCATTTTTGAAACTTCTGGAAAACTGTAGGGCCACTTCATTGTTGTGCCCATCAAACTTTTGTAATAATTGAAGAAAGCCTGAGTCTCGCAATAGTGCAAGACTATTGCGATACTCAGAAATCTGTTCTACCCTACTGAGAGACGAAGGTTTTCTTCAAACAGGCGGCATCACTGCTTAACGGTTATGAAAAGTCAAGAATTTACATGTAACACCGGGAAAATTGGTTCTTATAGATATGGATCCAACCGTCCACCATCCCTTCCATCTTATCACCCATTCATTCCACTGAAATAGCCATGGATGCATGACATCTTTGAGATCATGCTGGACTGGTGCTTATGGCGCCATTTCAACGGCTAGGTGAGGTAATCATTACGAGTGAAGGACAAATAGGATTATGGTGGAAAGGGGCAATTATATCCAAGCAACGATTAAACACTTCTACACTCCTTCATAATTCAAAAAAACAACTTTAGCATTCATTAAAAATGATCATGATTTTTAACTTGAAAACACCTTGTACTTTAAATAATTTTCTCCTAGTTAATATGATAGCATAAGTACTCATCGACTAAGTGAAAGGAATTCTTATAAACTTTCATGATGACCACTTTCCTATGATGTATGCTATGAAAAGAACAAATTGTACTATGTTTCAGATAGGGCGCATGCTCACACCGGTATGCTTGCACCACTTAAACTATGTTATTTTGCTGGTACCATTATGCTTGCATTATTATATAGGACAACATGCTTGCACTAGTGCAAGCATAATATCTGAAAAAAGAACAGGGAATTTAAGTAAAATATAGGCTGAACTTCCAACATGGCTTTCTCAACTTATACTTGAAATTTTCTTCACCCTTTCTTGATGCTTCAGAGCATATCCTTTTTCTCTTTGTGCACGAGATCCTGCAATGAATTCATGAGGGAACAAAGAAGTGGGAAAAGGGAAATTTTAGAATGGGAAGGAATTTTGTTACAGGGATTAATAGTACCAAAAGAGGGGATAGACAGAAGTGGGATAGGGAAAAAAATTCAAGGGTAAAGTAGGGTTTTTACAAAACTGATAGGGTAAATTCAGAAGAATATGGGAAGGTTAATCATTCCGGGATTGAAGAAGAAAACTGAGGGAATATTACAAAAGTGGAATATGAAGAAAGGAAGAAAATTTTCTAGAAGGTCTGCCTACACTGGTGCAAGAAAAATAACTGCAGTGAGAATTAAGCATTACTTGAATAAAAAATATCCATGCTAATTACCCCAATTGTATAAAGGTTGGTTCTGCTGAACCTGTTTTTACTTGGTGGTCGCTAGCATATCTAAAGATCAGGCAACATTCTCTTTTTATTAGAAATTTTTGATCTTCCTACTAGCAAGCTAGTTTTCAGGTTGATCCTTCTGCAATCATGTCAGTGAACTGATTTTCATAATTACAGGAAAATATTTTTTCTTTACTTTTTATTTACAAAAAAAATTGTATTTAAATTTTTTTTTTCTTTTTTTTTTAAGAAGAAGAAGAATTCATGTTTTCAAAAGGTTGGTATTACCATTCACCACTACTGTTCCGAATTGTTGTTGCACTTGCTATGTAAAATCTTTCCTCGCAAGTGGCTGAAAATACTTCTTTAATCTGTGTCCATTTACCAAGAATACTGAATTTTGTCCATCAATAGTTTTAATTTCTACTGCTCCATTATTGAACACTCAGATCACTTCATAAGGTCCCATCCAATGTGTGTGGAATTTCCCTTTAAATTTTAAATCTAGAATCATAAAGGAGCACCCAATCACCTGGTTGGAATTGCTTTTTCTGAATAGACTTGTCATGCCACCTTTTGCGTTGCTGTTGAATTAGTATGTTCTGCTAAACAAAATCCCTATGAAATTCATCTAACTCATTTAATTGGAGAAGAAGTTGTTGTTGTGCCTCGGAGAAATCTATTCCTAACTGAACTGCAGTTCTGAAAGTTTTGATCTAGAATTCAATTGTTAACAGAACCTATTTGCCATATACTAGCTCATATGGTGTATGTCTGGTGCTATTTCTCCAAGTGGTTCTGTATGCCCACAAAGCTTTTGGTAATATTTCAGCCTAGTCTTTCTGATGCATATTTATTGTCTTTGTAATGATGTACTCGATCACTTTTTTTGTGGATTCCACCTGGCCATTTGCTTGCGGGTGATATGGTGTGGATTTCCTGTGCCAGATCTTTTATTGCTCCATCACACCCTGTACCAGATTAGAAATAAAATGTGGACCATTGTCAGAGAAAATTTCTCTAGGCACACCAAATCTAGTAAATATTTCAGTAAAAATAAAATCAACAACAACTTTTTCAGTAGCAAAGGAAATAGCTTTAGCTTCTACCCATTTTGTAACAAAATCTGTACAAACCAAAATATGCTTTTTACTTAATGACGTTGGATTTATTGGCCCTATAAAATCAATAGCCCATTTTTCAAACAGCTCAATCATAACTTGGGGGAATAAAGGCATTTCATTGGTTTGATTAGGCTGGCCCACTCATTGACAACTATGACATCACCTGGCATAATGTTTGGCATCCTTAAAAAAGGAAGGCCAAAAGTAACCAGCACGCAATACTTTATATGCAGTCCGCTTATCAGCGAAGTGGCCTCCACAAGGTTCATCATGAGTAGATTTCAATATGTCAAACACTTCCTCCTCTATTACACATCTACGGATAATCAGGTATGGACCAATGTAAAAGAGATATCCTTGAATCCAAGAGTATGCAACACTTTTCTGAATAGTATTCTACTTTTCACGAGCAGATAAGTGGGGTGGTGTTTTCCCAGTAACCAAGTAATTAGAAATGTCAGCAAACCACAAATAATCTGTTGACATAGAAAAAATATGTTCATCCAAAAAATCATCATTAACAGGGGTTGCTTCACCAGGATTATCTAATCTAGAAAGAAAATCTGCTACAACATTATATTTTCCTGGACTATCAACAATAGTAACATTAAATTCCTGCAAAAATAGCAACCACCTAGTCACTCTATCGCTATTCAATGGTTTGTTCATCAAATATTTAATTGCGAAATGATCAGTATGTACAAATACTTCATATCCTGTAATATAGTGCCTGAACTTATTAATTGAAAAAATTACAGCTAAAAACTCTTTCTCTGTAACTGTATAATTTAATTCAGCAGAAGACAAATTCTTACTAAAATAATAAATAGCATATGATTTCTTATTTTCCTCTTGTCCTAAAGCTGCGCCAATAGCCAAATCTGAAGCATCAGAGGAAATGTGAAAAGGCAGGGACCAGTTAGGACCTCTCAAAATTGGTGCCTGTACTAACTTTTCCTTCAATGTTTTAAAAGACTGTTGGCAAGATGTGGACCAAGAAAATTCACTATCCTTAGCTAGAAGTCAGAAAAGAGGGGCAACTATCTTAGAAAAAATTTCAATGAATCTTCTATAGTAATCAGCATGTCCTAAAAAACCTCTTACTTCCCTTTGAGTTTTGGGTGCAGGAAGATGAAAAATGATTTCAATCTTTGATGGATCAACTTGGATACCTTTACCAGAAATCAAATGGCCAAGTACCATTCCTTCTTTGCACATTAATCTACATTTATTGTCACTCAGGGCGAGATGGGATTCCTGACAATGGAGAAGTACTTTCTCCAGATTTTTGGGAGCTTCTCGAAAAAGAATCACCAAACATAGAAAAGTCATCCATATAAATTTATACAAATTCTATATCAGAAAAAATGGTTAGGACTGCCCTTTGAAAGGTAGCCGGGGCATTACATAAACCAAAGGGAAGCACTTTATAAGAAAATTTACCCCATGGACATGTAAAATTAGTTTTATCCTAATCTTCGGGTGCAATCTATATATGGTTATAGCCACTGAAGCCATCCAAAAAGGAAAAATATTTCTTTCCTGCAAGGGTATCAAGCACCTAGTCAATGAAAGGGAGAGGGAAGTAATCTTTGAGAGTGGCTTTGTTTAATTCTCGATATCAATACAAATACGCCTTATTCCATATTTCTTAGGTACTAGTACTAATGGAGAGACCCACTGACAGTCGGAAATAGGATAGATAAAACTGGCATCCAAGAGTTTTTGTACTTCTTCCTTCACAATATCTCTTAGAGATTGATTCATTCACCTTTGGGGTTGTCAGACAAGTTGGGTTCCTTTGTAAATATAGATATAATGTGTACAAGTTTCAAGAGGAATACCCTTCATATCTTCATAGCCCCAAGCAAAGGCACTAAGATGGTTTTGCAACAAATTCACAAGTTGCTCCTGCTAAGATGAGTCCATATCTGAACTAATATGCAAGTATTTACCAGGGCTAATCTCAACAAGAGTAGCATCAGGCTCAGGAGTAATCAAGGGAGTGGTCAAATGCAGCGGCACAGAAGAATGAGAATCATGATTGTCTTGAAAATCTAGGCTGAAAATCTGGCTCAATGGCTCAAAATTAGGCATATTGTCTAGATTATTCAGGAAATCTTGAATCTCATCTTCTTGTGAAGACCCAGTATAATGATGGATAAGGGAAATGGGCTAATTCTCCTCATCGCTGCTTTGATCCAACCATAAATTATTTTGAAGGTCCTGAATGGATCTGGCAGGGGGTATAGGGTAACTTTCTTCCTAGAATCTCCATACGAAATATACATATCACCGGAACAACATCCAATATATGCATTGGCCATAGCAAACCATGGTTGTCCCAAGATCAAGGGATGTCCTCCTACTGGGTTCTTTGGCTGAAGCATAATGAAATCAACAGGATATTCCCAAGAATCTAATGAGATGATCACATCATCCAATACTCCTTCTAGCTTAATTTTAGATCTATCTGCTAATTCAAGCGTGACAGTGGGAGTAGGGTGAAGATGAGATAACCGAAGTTGATCCATGGTTTGCTTAGTCATGACATTAATGGCTGCCCCCAGCTCTATAAGAACATTAGAGACCAGGACATTACCAATCTGAATTGAGACAACAGGGTTTCCGGGATCAGTATATTTTTCCATAGACACACATCTCGTCATCAACTCTGCTTCCCTACCAACAAATTTAAAGGCTTGGGGTTCCACTCTCTTCCTCCCGAGTTTCTTGAGACAGAGTTCCTTAATAATCTTGGTACAAATGAATATCTCTTTAATGGCTTGAAGAAAAGGTATCTTAATGAAAATATTCTGAAGCTCAAATGCCAAACTAGTCTCAGAAATAGGCTCACTTCTTTCAATTACTAGACTCTCTGGGAAGGGAGGCTGGTTGGAAGAAGATGGCGAGGATTCAGAGGGTAAGGGATGCTTAGTGACATCTTTCGGAGAATGGTTAAGAGTTTCCTTTTCTCCTTTCTCTTCAACAATCACTATAGGTTGCTTCTAATTTTCTGATGTTATAGTCCTTCCCGATCTTAATTGAGTATCATGAACCCCAAGTGGAATAGACTGGTACTTGAATGGTAAAGGTGGGTTTGTTACATAGATCATTTGCACTGCTTTATTATTTTTAGGATTGAGCATAGGTTGAGCAGGAAACTAAGGAGGTCGAAAGGGTGGACGTAAAGGCAACAATGGAGTAAACTGACTCAGAAGTTGAGGCATTGAATAAGGTGTATGCGTAGATGGATATGACTGCATAGGTGGCTGGTAGGAATATGGAGAATGAGTTGGCCCTCTCCAACCTTGTTGCCATGGTTGAGAAGGTTGCACATGCTGATATTGATTCCCATACTGCCACTGCTAATTAGTGTTAGGATAAAAATATGCATGTGAATTATAACCAAGATAGTGTGGAGAAAATTCAGGAGCCATACTTGTACCTACTTGAGGCCAATTCCTTCTTGCTTCCATAGCATACAAGTATTCAGCTTCAGGCTGTCCCCCTGTAAATACAACTTTAAGTCTTGTTATAGATGGACATTTTTCCGTGACATGGTCTTCTGAACAAATAGCACACTTATTAGTTTCTTTAAAATTAAGAGGACACTCTTTAGGAGGATGCTTGTCTCTACATTTAGGATAGAAAATACATAATGACTCTTGTTCCTTCATGAGTTTTTGTTGAAATTTTAAAGAGTCTAACTGTTTGGTAACAATATTCATTATATCAATTTTCATGTTTTCATTTTATTTTCTAGTCCAATAATCATAGCATCAGTAGATTCAGTTTTTCTATTTCTATTTCGAGTTCTGCTACTAGATCTATACCGATTTCTTGAAAATTTCATGCATAATTCACAAATTTGTTCAAAATTTTGCTGAGAAATATCACCTTGTCCTAACATATTCAAATTTTTCTAGCATTATCAGTAATTCCTCTAAAGAACAAGGTTCTAATAGTACTGGGATCAAACTTAAGTTTCGACCTTTGTAAAATATACAGAAATCTTTCTAGGTAGTCTCCAAGAGTTTCATCATCATCCTGTATGATTGTAAAAATATCATCCTGCATGTCCTGAGTTTTGCAATATTCTTGATATTTAGACAAAAACACACTCTTCATATGATCCCAAGAGGTCATAGTGTTTCCTCCTAACCCCATAAACCAACGTAGAGCTGATTCCTTGAGAGTAACAGGAAATAATCTTAACTTCTGAGCGTTAGTTGAATAATCATAACTTCTACATAGAACATCAAACTTGAATAGAAAAGAGTCAGGATCTTCATGAACTTTACCATGGAAATGAGGGAGAGCTGATGGAAGAATATTCTTCATTTGTGCCACAGTATCAGGGTCCACAATTGGAAATACAAAAGTGGATTGTTCTCCACTTACCTGGTTTTCACCAGTCCCTTCCAAATGATCTTCATGGTCCACCATTGTTTCCCTTTTACTTGTACCACTCTCAACATGTTGATCCACACCTGAGCTGTTGCCAGCAGAATCTAGGTGGATTGTTCCTGCTTGATGGGTTTGGATTGGATTGGGCTTCCAAATCAAATCACCTCCCTGGCAATGGTGCCAAAATGTTGGGTGCAGGATTTACACTTAAGCAAACTCCTCAACACTTAATTTGTCAACCCGAGGGATCTGTAAACTTAGAGACGAAGCATAGACAATGCCAGAGATTCTATGAATCTTCCTAATATAAATCCCTACTTTCTTTAAAGGAAAGATTGCAGAATCAAATTAAAAAGAGAAAAAGGCAACTTGAACATCAAAATAATCTAAGATTGGAACAAGGAAGAATGCATTTGCAAGAGGGAATTAAAGATAAAAGGAAATCACTCTAGCTAATTATTGTTTAACTACTGAGTGTGTGGTTTTCTTTAGCAAATACACTTAGCAGTCTCATCATATGGGCCCTTAAACCTACTCCTTTAGATATTTCCTTCTTTCACTAATCTGTCCTGCACTATCGTAGTCTGCTTACACTAGTGCAGGAACATAGATTTATGCAGAAGGTATAAATGGTGTCTTTACTTAAGGCTTTTTACTTCATTCAAGGGCTTGAACTTTTCCAGGTTCAAAGCACTCAGATCCTGTGGAAGGAAACTAGTTCTTTCACTAGATCAGAGCTTCCTGCACTTAGCATTTAATTCTTAAAATGATTTCTTAATTATTGCAAGTGCTATTATACTATTAAATAAAATTGCACACATAAAAAGAGAATGTTTTTTATCTTAACAGAGTGCAGGAATAAATAAACAATCAATGTACATTTATCCTATCATAAACATTTGATGAAAGAAAGAAGATTGTGGGAATAGACTAATAAGGCTTGCTGCATCAGACCAATGTGCACTGGTGAAGGTTCATTTCTCCTACTTGGACTAGGCAAGGAAAACCAATCAAACAAAATTGCAGAAAAGGAGATATCACACCAATGTGCACTGGTGCAGGGGTATTTCTCCTCCTTAGACCAGGCAGAGGAAAACCAATCTGAAATCAAGTGTAGGAAAGGAAATTGCAGGAAAAGGAAATTTATTTACTTCACACAACGGATCCGCTTTCACTTAAACATGAATTCATGTGCTTAAAATTAAATCACACTTGACAATGTAAACACAAATTATAGGAAAATGGGAAATGGGGTAAACGTGCTGGGTTGGCTGGGCAGTAGCCAACCAGCGCGTTTCCCTTTTAAATAAAAATGCTGCTCAGTACCTTAATCAATTCATTAGCTCAAATACAGAAACACAATTTTTGAAACATGAGGCGGAGCTCCCTTTTATTAATTCAATGAGGCAAGTACATACATTAATACATCGTCCAACCCAGATTCTGGTGATAACAAAATACAACAACCTATTACTACCTCTCTGGTTGTGTCTCTATTCTATTCTCCCATCAAAACTTAGCCTTTAGTCCTATTTACATTCTACATTATATATATCTTTGGCCAAAGGCCAAAATAGATCATTCAATGGATTACATAACTAAACGCAGAATTTAACTTTTCGGCCTTCAAAATTAGACAGTTAGCAAAACTAGCCATAGCCAATCTCCAGCTTTCGTCCTTCACAGATTCCGTCTTGGCTACCTTTGGATCGATCTTGCTGTCATGGCTGAAGCTGCTCAAAATGAGGCAGTGATCAAGGAGGTTCAGATCTGCTGCCAGGATTTTTTGTGCTGGAAATGGTGCAAGATCGATCCTGCGCTAGGATCAGCGGTCACAGTAAGTACTCGCTGAAGCTGCTCAAAACGAGGTAGTGATCAAGGAGGTTCGGATCTGTTGCAAGGATTTGTTGTGCTGGCATGGTGCATGATCTGATCCTACACTAGGATCAGCGGTCACAGTAAGTACTCTAACTACCAAATAGACATTGGAGATATCGATAAGTTACAAATAGTGATTAAAAGTAAGAAATCATGTAATAAATGATTAATTAATTATAAGTTGAATTAAAAGTATGAAAAATAAATTTTATACGAAATATGTCACCGTGCTTGGACTAGTGCAAGATGAGAGTGCATAAAAGAGGTAAAACAGAGGTAAATGGTTATGATTTAGGAAGGGGAAAATGGAAAAAAGAGAGAAAATTAGGGGGCTAACAACCTTTTTAAGTTATATATTGCAGTTCAAAAGTTCCATTAAAACACGAGATCTAGACCTTGAATTATTTTATAGTTTTAAATTTTTTGAATTTTAGATTTCTGGAGATGATTTTTGTTTGAAGCCACCCTGTTCTTCCCTGTTAGGAGATGTGTTGAATCCAGTATCACAATTATTCAATTTTTTCACTTATATTTTTAAGTTATAAATTGAAGTTTAAAAGTTTCATTATAAAATGAGATCTAGATCTTGAGTTATTTTATAGTTTTAAATTTTTTAATTTTAGGTTTTTGGAGATGATTTCCATTCTCCAAGGACTCGAGCGATGGAGTGTATGATGGAGATAGGAACATCCACATCATTTGAACAAGTTGTCTAGCTGTTTTTTTAATATTATTTCAAATTAGTTTATATGCATTTTCATTTGAAATTTTTTAATATATATATACTTGTATATTGTACAGTTTACTGTGTAGGATGTATTAATGGACGAGCAACAAAAGATAATGGAGAGGGAAGTACATGAGGTATTGCATGATTTTTTTTTTTCATTTTTTTCTTTTACATGAAGTTCTACATTCTCATTCAATTTTAAACCATTAAATTTGAATTTTTGTACACATTGTGTACAGGTTCCCCATTCTTCAGAGGATAGAAAAATGAGGCTCAGGACGCTGCTGGAAAAGACACTGGATCCATCTATATTTGATTGATGATGCAAATGCACAACATTTTATTTGATACATAGTCTCAAATTTACTTCTCTATATATAGTATTATCTATGCAATCATATTTATTTTTCGATATAACTTGATACTTGTAACACTATACATTGTTATATATATTTACTTTTATTGCTCATGTGATATAAATTTTGGACATATTTTACTGTTTGGATATAGTTTCAAAATACATTTACTTTTATCAATAATGGTTTTAAATTTTGGATAGTTACATTTGGCACGTGATCACATGTTGTGATATATAATGTATTGTTTTTAAAACTCAAGTTGTCCTTTTATTTGTTAAATATAAGATGAATCTAGATGGACATTTCAAATTACAAAACACCTGTGTATATTTTGAATAGTTTAACTACATTTGGCATGTGATCACATGTTGTGGTATAATGTTTTATTTTTAAAACTCAAGTTGTCATTTTATTTGTTAAATATGAAATGAATATCTAGATGGAAATTTCAAATTACAAAACACAATGTGTATATTTTCGATAGTTGAACTACATTTGACATGTGATCACATGTTGTGATATAATGTTTTGTTTTTAAAACACAAGTTGTCATTTTATTTGTTAAATATAAAATGAATCTAGATGGAAATTTTAAATTACAAAACACGTACATGTGTATATTTTGGATAGTTGAACTACATTTGGCATGTGATCACATGTGATATAATGTTTTTTTTAAACTTAAGTTGTCATTTTATTTGTTAAATATCAAATGTATCTCTAGATGGAAATTTCGAATTACAAAACACGATGTGTATATTTTGGATAGTTGAACTACATTTGGCATGTGATCACATGTTATGATATAATGTTTTGTTTTTAAAACTCAAGTTGTCATTTTATTTGTTAAATATAAAATGAATCTAGATGCAAATTTCAAATTACAAAACATGTATACATGTGTATATTTTGGATAGTTGAAATACAATTGGAATGTGATCACATGTTGTGATATAATGTTTTGTTTTTAAAACTCAAGTTTTCATTATATTTGTTAAATATAAAATGAATCTAGGTGGAAATTTCAAATTATAAAACACGTGTATATTTTCGATGGTTGGCATGTGCTTACATGTTGTGATATAATGTTTTGTTCTTAAAACTCAAGTTGTCATTTTATTTGTTAAATATAACATGGATCTAGATGGAAATTGCAAATTACATTTAACACATACATTGCTTCATGTTATGCATTTGAACATGTGTGTGAAAGTTATATAAATTTAGGATACATATATTATTTAGGTGGTATTTAAGTAAATTTTTCATGGCCATACATGTAATTTAAAACGATCATAGATGGTTTTACATATTTAAGTTCACGTGAATATATGTACATAAAAATGATTGAAGTACATTTTTTAATATATGTAAAAATGATTAAAGTACAATATATATCGATGTATATATTTAAAAACAATCATAAAATTCTAGGTGTTCTTAGATGTGTCAAACAATCATAAAATTTTAAAATTGCATTAAAACATATATCCAGTACACAACTTGTTTCATTAATGTACATATAAAAGCTACTTTTAGTTGATAGTAAACTGGAAATTACAAAACATGTACCACATGTTTTGCATTCGAGAACGAATATTATAATTTGTCTTAATAGATACATCTAAAACAAAATCGTGGAACTTAAAATTTGCATTATATCAACTGTGCTAGAGACACAGATATGTTCATTTTGCAATAATGAAATTATGACAAATTGTACGAGAGAATGTATGAAATCGTTTAAGACCAGATAATCTACATGTGTATGTGTACACATGTGTATAAATTACTCTTGTACATGTACCAAAACAATGTACCTGTGCAAGCACTTGTACATATAACATAAAAAGGATAGTTTAATTTTTGGTTGAGTTCTAGAAGTTCTAAAAGATGAATCCAAAGAGAAGAAATTGTTGGGCAGTTCAATCATAAAAAATCCAATGGAATGTCATCTTCAATCATTCGTTCATGATCGACTTTTGACATTTTCCATTTCTTAATTTTCAATTTTTTCTTTGATTGAACTTCTATCAAATTTATGCGAGCTGCACACACCAAGTGACTATATTGACAACTTATGACATCAATTTCATAGTCTTGAAAGTAAACAAAATACCGACTTTGATGAGTTTGTTCGAAAAAGTAACCTTTTAGTATAATAGACTCTCTGTCATATGTAAACCCGTTATCATCATAGTTTTCCAATAATTTCATCTTTCGTTTAGTGCAACACATCAAATAATACCTCACATTTTCATCGTTGGTAGTAGGTGCAAATACAACAAAAACATCTCGTGCACAATAAAACAAACTTATGTATTTAAATTTAGATCATAATTAACATGAAAAATTAACTTTAAAAATAACATGTGTACTTGATTTTATTATCTATTTCTAGATCTCTATCATTTGAAAGCAATTGAAATGTTACCTTCTCTAACAAGATCAGAAACTCGATCACCTTAGGATGATATTGTAGTCTCCTCTGATTGAATTTCTTCAAATTTTGCAACGGACATTTACCCTTTGTATTTAGCTATGTATGTTTCCAATCTTTTACATACATTTTTTTTTCACCAACATCATTAGATTCTATGTTGTCTATGAAAACATGACAAAAATAAGAATATTTTCTTTTATCCAATGCAAACACATCTTTGGACAAATTTGTTTTAATTGAATGGAATTTTCGAATCCCTTTTATTGTTTCAACGTCATCTCCAATTGATATATCTACATCTTGGACGGCAATATGCCAAAAAAACCTATATGAAAAATTCAAACAAGAATATAAATATGTTATTAAAAATACCATCAAGGATAATCATTGTGATAAATAATGTTTAAAATTAGAAATCCAATAAAAATTAAATCATGTACCTTCATACATCCCTTGATTGGTTATTTTCATCGCTTACTGCAGCGATGCACCATTGAACAACTTGTTCAACTGAGACAAGTCGATTTGTAGAGTGGTCCATTTGATATCTTCGTAGTGCTTGTTTTATACATTCCCCTGCGACATCATGTTCTCCTTTTCCATGACCAGCTCAAAGAAATTCCAACAATTTTTAATGTGGGTTTTCATATGAAGACGAAAAAACAAAAAGAATGAATTTGTGAAGATTTGAATTGACTTGTGCATCCATATGACCATATCCAATGTTCATTGAATTTTATTTTACAACTTTTCAAGGAGTCGTAAATCTTTTCAAAATATTGTTGTACAAAATATGTATCATGTGTACGATCGTCATTGATATAAAAGTGATATTCTTTAGTAACATGCCGATTTTCACTGGTGCCTTCTATATGATCAAAATTTTGCTCAACATGTCTATATAGAATATGTACAAGCATGGAGACTTGGTAAGAATGATAGTATTCACTCTGTATTTCTTTTTGTGGAACAAACGTGTAGTTTTCTGCAAAATCAACTATTGACAAAATGGTCCCTACTGGAAAAAATTCACGGAATTTTTTGAATTTCAAGTCCAACCATCGAGCTCTATGGGAATGCTTGGTGTATTTATTAATTTATGTCTCAAACTTTCTCAAAAACTCTATCAAAAATATTTCTTCTTCTTGTAAATAATTTTGTTTAGCACTTGTAGTACTACTTGAACAAATTGATGTATGAATATATTCATATCTCTTCCATTTCACTTTTATGTTGGATAATGATTGATCATTTATATCAATACGATAATTTTTTTTTAAATTTAGGCAAATTTCCACAATAATCGCATTTTTTTACCACCAACACATTTCTTTTGGTACATCTGGCACATCTGATGCCACAGGGCATCCTTTATATTTTATCTCTAACCTTACACCTTGTTATTTCAGCATTTCATTTTGTGGTTAGAGTAGATTTACTTTTCATGTTAAGTAGAATAATAAATAAAAGAAGAGCTTCTATTTTTTCATGTGCTTAATGTTATATGATGATATTTGGATGGACGCTACTTATGTCATTTTGTGTGTTGCTTGGATATAGATTCTAGATTCTCACATTCCTCCGATGAAGCAACGTGTCCCCAAGTAGAGCTAGATGTTGACCACACTTTGTCAACGACCCCATAGTAGTACACCCCCATTTTTTCAAATGGGATTCATCATGTTTGAGATGTTTGCACCATTAAGATTCCATCGACATCCGACAATTTTATGAACGATGTAAACCCATTCTACATGTTTATGATGTAAATGATCTAAGCAAGACCACCATGTATGTAACAACCTAGGTAAGCCTAGTATGTTGGTGACGATTTATATCCTAGGAGGTTTTTTGTCTCACTGATTTGCTTATGTTTTTCGACACAAAGGATTAGCAGAGTTTTCCACTCTAGCTTCACCCCAAAGCTAGGGTGGATTTTTTTATCAAGATGCTAAGTGAGTCCTAGTGTTTTCTATTGAGTCTTTATAAAGTAATCTGCGAATGATCCTAGTTAATTGGCTAGATCATTTTATTACAGATTGCTAGGTCTACTGGATCATGTTTTGAGTCACAGAATTGGGTAACTACTTGAAGGTCTATACGAATGGGTATTCCCCCTTCATTTGTCTAAATGTATTTATCTTATGTAAAGAGGGTTGGAAAAAAATAATTAAATCCCCTCTCAGTCAATTAATTAAATTTTATCGCCTAATTAATTAAAAAATACTAAGCAAGAAACTTAATTAATTTCAAGTCCTAGGTGAGTTAAAATTCTTCAAAGGCGAAATTCGTTGGTCCTTAAAAAATGAATTTTTAAAGGTCCTAGGCCAAGGGAATATTGAGAATTTCAAGAAATTTTGGGCCCTTGGGCCTAGGTGGTTAAGTCAAAGTCAAAATTCTGAGTTAATTAAAAATAAATTAAATGATAAATTTGAATTTCCTCAAAATTAAAATTTCGACGGTCCAGATTAAAAGATGATCAAATCTTTTCGATGGTCGAGATTACTTTGACATGGATCAACTGAACTAGCCATTAAAGATTTTATCTTCTAAATTATAAGTCTTGGTCAGTCTTTCCATCATCCAATCTTTGAATCATGCACTTGTTCTTGGAAGCTCATGTGATTTTTTTTAATGAATAAAGCATAAAGACTTTGGGGTTACAAACTTTAGTGTTCCTTTTCCAGATCTATGTGGTGGTTTGTCTCTAAACTTTGCTACTTTATTTGGCATTTTTATGGTTGATGGCCTTAATGGATTAATCTACATACAGGTATCTTGTGAAATTTTTTGGGTTTCTAAAATGGCATTTTTGATTTAACGGAAAGACTTGTTATCTAATTTTCTGAAAGTTCTCATGTTATTTTCTTAAATCTCCATCAATCTAAAGTTCAAATCTAAGTGTGCAGGGATCATTTTTAAGGTTTGAGTGTTTGGGGAAGTCTTCAGTTAGACCAGCCAACTCTCAGAATTCATAATCTAAAAAAGCTCATTGTTTCCTAATTCCCAAAGCTATCTTACAAAGTTGTTGTTTTGCAGGGTCCTCTAGGGCTTGTGCCTCTCCTAAAATTTTCTATGTTCTAAATTGTGCTGGAATGGGTTTAAATCTGGCATGAGGGCCTCTAATCCGTAAATTAGCATTGTAAATTTGTATATATTCTCTAGGGTGTAAGGGTTTATTTGTTTTTTGTGCATAGTTTTGGATCTGTTCTGGTTTTTGTAGGTTGCAAGGGGTTTCTTGCAATTTTTTTAGATCTAAGCCAGATCTAACCTCCAGAGGGTAAGATATGGCCTTAAGGTCAGTTTTGTTTCCAGATCTAGGCATAATTTTTCTGCAAAGTGTGATTCTCAGGTGCATCTAAATCAGTATTTTAAAAAAATATGAGTTATGTTGGAAAAATTTTAATTGCTGGAGGATTTTCGAGTGTACTGGGTTTTTATTGAGATAATATTTCCACTCTACACCCATTTCCTTCATCGATTTCATTGTTGGCCATTTCTTTGTTGCATTTTCCTTTTCTTCTCCTCTCTGCCGACAAATTTGATCACTGCTTCTGCAACCTTTACGAATTCTCTGCTCCTGTCGCATCCCACGTTGCCTCATTCTCTGCATACGCTGCCTTCAATAAACCCCTCTCCAACTTTCACGAATCCTCAGAACCGTCTGCAAGCTTCATTCCTTGTCGTCAACTACAAACCTCTTCATTACAGCTCCTCTTTACCCGTTTGTGCCCCCCTCCCTTCATCTCTACCATTTTTTTCGTCTGTATGTTCATACGGCTTCGTATGGACAACCTCTGTGTGCTGCTCCTTACTGCCGTTCAACCTTTCCATTGCATCCACTCCAACCTGCAAGCAAACACACGCATAAAACATTTCAAACAAACTCACGATTTTGATAGTGTAGCGTTAGTTTGGGTTTTGTTTTAAATTTAATTATATTTTAATGGTTTAGCGTTAGTTTAGGTTCCATTTTTAATTCAAGTTTCATTTTTTTAACTTTGAGTTTTAATTCTTAGTTTTTTAGATTTAGGATTTTAGATTTCAATTAATGTTAACTTTAGTTTAGTTCTTAGTTTTATTTCAATATTAACTTTCAGATTTTAGATTTTATGCTTTTTTGTTTTAGTTTAGTTTTAATTTGTTTTAGTTTAATTTTTAAATTAAAAAAAAATAAAAAAAATAGAAAGGTCCAAAATTTTCTAAATTTTCAACTTTAGAAAACTCTTAAAATTTTTATTTCATAGTCAAAGTGAGCTTTTAAATTTTTTATTTAAAGTTTAACTATATGAATTTTTTTCATTTCTGGATTGGATTACCTAGAACATCATAAATTCGGAAATATTGTTGGTCATCTCATGGTAACATTGCTGTGGGTTCAAAGTATTTTAATGCATAGTTGTGGTGTGTTTTATCGAATATCATTGTGGTGAATGTATTTTTCATAGCTGCAGTTACATATCAGATACTTGGCTTTAATTTTATAATGGGATATTTTGACTCCATAAGTTACTAGTTTTAAACTTCTGAATCTAATTTAATTTGTAAAATCTCGTAAGTCTTAACGAGTATTTGGTTATCTAGCTGTGTCTCCTGAATTGGTTGATTTTCAACCAGTTCTTTTCCTTCATTTTTGTTAGGGTCTACCTCCCTTAGCTTGCAAGGAAACAGCTTAGATAGAGAGATTGGGGATCAGGGTGACAACCCCCGATCTGAGCCGTTGTCACGGTGCCTAGAAATTTTGTGCGACAACAATGCCCATATACATGTAATTTACAAAATTCATCTCCTTTTGTTTTGTTATTACTATCTGACACTTATGCCACAATTATCACATGTCTACACACATTCTTATGTGAGACAATTTCCTCACCATTCTCGCTTCTATGGTTGCATCTCACCCTACTAGAGTTCGATTTCTTGTCACAAAATCGTCACGGATGTCAAATCCCAATTTAACTTATATATGTTAACTTGAGTCTCAACCTAAAATTTGTTTGCATTTTCAACCACCAACTATTTCTATATGTCATGATCCTTCGCTCCAATCCCACTATTAGAGATAAAGACAATGAAAGAGAAATTGATCATATAAAAATACATAAAATACACTAGTTTTATCCCAAAAAACCCAAAATTAGGAAAAAATAGCCAATAGATCTATTATTATCTTATGGCTTAAATACAACCACACCCTTAACTTAAAAACAACTAAACCAACCAACATCCTAGCCTAGCGAAGTAAACCCTCCCATCATCCCCAAACCTTTTAAAGACTTAATCTTATATAATCCATAAACTTTAATAATACTTATTACCAAAACCATATACCTTAAATCTCCAATATAAACCTAACAACTTTGACTCTTTTTTCAAATCAAGCTTACTCTAACAATACTCTAATTACAAAAAAACCCTTTCATCAAAGGTTAAAAAACTAACCCTTGAATTGTGATAAAATATTGAGGCTGCTTCATTTAAATAAAAGCCATTACTTACTAGAGCGACAGAAAATTACCCCTTAATATTGGAACCAAAGAAAAGTACCCCTTTGGCTTATGACAAAATAATATCCACTCAATTAAGTGATATATATGATTATATTACCTTGAATTTAGAATCAATGAGTCGTATTAGTTTTTTCTTTCAAGATGTAATAAACATCTAAAATTACTGTAAACATTTTCTCAAGTGGAATGTTTGTAAAGAATGAGTGGAACTTATGACACCCAAAACTAATAGTTATTTACTCATATCAATCGTAGTTCATCTAAGAGACCTTATGCACGTTTTGAAAAAGTGAGATGAATGATTCTTTTAATGTATGATTTCAGTATTGGGGGATTACATCATTTTGGTTTCTATTTACTAAATATTAAGACTATAATATTATTAATATAATTTAAGAAAGATAAATTAAAATATATTTTTCATTATTTTTTATTTTATATATAGATATATATTGTTTATGATGATAATTTAAAATGAATATATATTTTTTAACTGTCTAGAAAGTTTAGCTATATTGGAATTTAGTTTGAGAAATTTCAAATTTTTAAATTATAAGTAATAAAAATTTCATAATCTAAAAATATTTTTATTTAATACATAATGCAATATTTAATATGATTTTTTTTTTTAAACTATTATCTTTAATTAAAAAATCATTCGTGAAACATGACTATCGTTCCAATTTGTTGTAGTTTATTTCAACTTCTTCAACTTATTCCAATTGTTTTTAAACGAGAGGAAGATTTCAATTGTTTTTAAACGAGAGTCTTCCTCTTTTGATTCCAACAACAGTCCTCTACCCATCCTCGCTCGAGGGTTTCAATTACATGCTCCATTCATTCTCGTTGCTGAAGTGGGATTTGGTGCTTAGTGGATTTGAACTTGCAAAAGGTAATGGTTGATGTGCTCAAACAACCTTTTTCGAATGTAGATCAGTGGTTTTTGTCAATAATGGTATATGCTATTTTGCTTTTTTATTTATAAGATACAACCTTTAAAATATGATGTGGGCTAGTAGTAAATATTTTTAGTTAATATTTTCTATTAGTAAATATTTCTAATACTAATATTTCTACTTAATATTTCTTTCTAGTTTGATGTACCTAAAAATGTTAATGTTCACATGACTTTATATATTTTTATTTTTTTTGGTTTAAATTTATTTAGAGATTAGATACTTTGTTCTTTTTCAAATTTGTGTAATTTCATTTAGAGATTTGATTAATTCTCTCCTTTGAGTCTAGATTTCATAATTTAACCTTATTGTATAACTGGAACCTAAGAAACCGGATTCGTCAAAAAGGGTGACCGAATCCCGAATCGGCGAATCAGATACGATTCGTACCCAATTCACCGAGTACGGCCGTATCCGTACAGGGTACAGCGTATCCCGACCATACCCTGTACTGATACGGCTGTACCCGATAAATCGGGTATGGCCGGACCTGCCGGTCAAAAAAATTGCTTCTTTTATTTTATAAAGTGCGGTTTTTGTGATTTGTTTCTCACCCATTTCATTTCGTGAAGTGAGAAGGAGCTAGGGTGAGCAAGGAGCAAGTGTGAGCAAGGAGAAAGGGAGTTCTTTCGAAGAGATTCAAGCATCCGGGAAGTGCACTGTCCCTCTATATTTTGCATTTAGTTTGTTGTTAGTGTTTGCATGTGCATATGTTTTATATATTTGGTTATTTTTGTTTATTTTTTACAGTATTCATGGCTCAATCAAAGGAAGCAAGCCAGGGGCAAAGAAAGGGGAAGAATTTCCCCATTGGAGATGCCCCTCCTGTCCCTGTTTTATCAGAATCTGCAAGTATTCCATCCATTGGAAGTGGGGCTGCAACAACAGCTTCAAATTTGCAGGGAAAACAAACTGTTGACCCCAGATACCCCTTGTGGAAATATGTGACAAGAGAGGGAGGGGCACGAAAAAAGGGAGGAGGAGGAAATTTTTCATGGAAATGCAATTTTTGCCACGGCAAGTTCACTTGCACATGTTTCTATGTGAAAGCTCATTTGTTGGGTATTCCAGGTTGTGGCATTAAATTTTGTACAGGAATTGGAACGGCATAGATAAAGGAATTGGAGAAAGAGCAGGGTATTGGTGAGGCAAATGTGGCATCAAAATAAATAAGAAAACAAGAATGATGACCCCCTTCCATTCTTAAGGAAAAGCAGCAACAAGTTCCCTTTTGAGACTTTTTGTAGGGGAGAATCAGCAAAGAGAAAGGAAATTGCAGTTGGTCCAACGGACAAGATTTTTCAAAAAGAGAAGAGGGAAGAGCTTGATGTCACCATTGTTTTTTTTTTTTCCATCAGAACTTCATATCCTTTAATGTTGCACAATCACCTCTATTTATTGAGATGTGTCGAGCTCTTAGTCATGGGGCTCCATCAGGGTATGTGCCTCCTGGGTCAGAGAAGCTCAGAACCACATTGTTGACAAAGGCAAAAAAAGAGGTGGACAAAATTCTTGAGCCTATTAAATCAGCATGGCCAACATCTAGAGTTAGCATTTTTTTATGATGGATGGACAGATCCAACATGCCACCCACTCATCAACTTCATGGTGTCATCCTTGAATGGTCCATTTTTCTTGAAATCGGTGGATGCACTTGCATAGTACAAGGATGCACAATATATGGGTGAATTATTTCTTAAAGTTATTGAAGATGTAGGTGTGGATTCTTGTGTGCAAATCATTACTAATTATGCACTTGTTTGCAAGGCCGCTGGCATGATTGTGGAAGAAAAATATCCACAAATATTTTGGACACCTTGCATTGTCCATTCATTGAACTTGGCACTGAAATCTATTGCTTCTGATGTGCTTTGGATTGGAGCCATTATTGAGGATGCATGGCATATCCGCAACTTTGTACAAAACCATACAAATTCCCTCACTATCTACAAGGAGTGCAGCAATCTATCATTGTTAAAGATTGTAGATACATGCTTTGCCTCTTCATTCATCATGTTGAAGAGGTTGAGGGAGGTCAAGACCACTCTTGGGTCCATGGTTATTTTAGAGTTTTGGTATTTTTGGAGAAAGACGGATCAATCAGCCTCAAAGAAAGTGAAGGACACAATGTTGGATGATCTATGGTGGGAGAAGGTAGATTTAGTTATTCAGATCATGGAGCCTATCATTTCCTTTCTCTAATTTGCAGATATAGACCATCCCATCCTAGGAGAGGTTTATGAGGGATGGGATTCCATGATTGAGTCTGTGAGCACCATTATTTTACAGAGTCAGTGCCTAGAGTATGAGACATCACCAGAGGCCTTCTTCACTGGCATACATGATGTTCTTGTCAGCAGATGGGATAAGAATTGCACACCTTTACATTGTTTGGCTCACTCCTTAAACCCAAAATACTACAACCATCAGTGGCTGAATGGTGGACCTTCCCCCAGATTCCCTCCTCACATGGATGGTGAAATCTCACAGGGGAGGAAAGATGCATTGAGGAGGATTTTTCAGGAGAGGGCATCCCTTGATGAGGTGGAGGATGCCTTTGCAGAGTTTTCCACTGGCATTGGGTGATTTGCAGGCTATAATGTGATTCGAGACAAGGGGGCTAAGAAGCCCTATTCTTGGTGGGCAACTCATGGGGAAACAAGCCCTCCTCTACAGCAGTTAGCCATGAGGCTCCTCTCTCAGGTGAATTCATCCTCTTGTTGCGAGAGGAATTGGAGCACATATGGGAATTTGTATAGTGTGAAGAAAATCAGGCTTGAGCAGTCTAAGGCAGAGACAATGGTGTATGTGCACACCAACCTTCGTCTCATCTATAGGCAGAGGGAGGATTGGTTGAAGGGAAGGACAAAGATGTGGGATGTATTTCCTGATGATATGGGTCTGGACGACAGTGTTGAGTTGGTATTGGCCAACTTGGATCTCAATGCGCCAGTGCTAGAGCCTGTCACATTTGATGATGGAGTAGAGGTGTCATCATCCACACCAACAGATGCAGAAATGATAGAGGAGGAAGATGCATCAGAGCCAGAGGAAAGCAGTGGTGAGCATGATGATCGGGATGAGGACAGTGATGCTAATTATGATGATGAGGATTGATGACTCTGATTCATTGAGGCTTTAGGCTTGTAGTCTTGTAGGCTGTAGTTTTTTTGTATTTTCTATTTCTATTTGCCATTGGCAGTGTACTTATGTAACACATTCTGATTCTGATGACTTAATGAGAAAACTACAGTATCTTACGATCTTCAATCTTGTCTTTTTGAGTAAATTTGACAATTTTATGATGTATCAATGTATCAATGATCATGTATGAGTATCTAAGATGATAGACCTCAAATCTATGTTTGAATCAATGAATTTTGTATGAATTTGTGTAAAAAATATCTAATTTTTAATATATATATATATATATATATATATATATATATATATATATATATATATATATATATATATATATATATATATATATAAATAATATATAACGTATCGTATCCCAGAAGTATCTTGTTCCGGGGGTCACCGTACCCGAATCCGATTCTCGAATCCCCATATCCCCGTATCCCCGTATTAGATGACTTAGACTGGAACCATAAGATAGAAAGCTGGAAACTGCTATGTTTTGTTGTAATGAAGGAAAGCAATGTCACATTTCACATGCTTGCTACTGCAAATCCTCATAGGGTTTTTCCTTAAATGCTCTTTAGTTATCACTAGTGTTATTAAGTTAGTTTTTCTTAAACTTGTATAATGTATCACCTATTTTACGTTTTTTGTCACTTTTTCTTAACATATATCGTGTATCACCTATTTTAGGTTTTTAGTCAATGAATTGATTTCCTTTCTTCAGAATGTATAAACATAAGCATTTACTTTCTGGCTAAAATATATCTATAAAACTAAGTTTTCAGTTTCTAAACAAGATTTTTTTGGAAATAAAGCTCAATCTTTTGGAAATAAAGGAATTGAGCTGCAATATTTTAATGTTCTATATTAATACCCATTTTAAAGTTTTATTGCAATCTTGCTTTAAATGTTGTATGGTAATACTCATTTTAAAATTTTATTGTAATCTTGTATGCTTTCGAACCAAACATGCATGGATCAAATCCTCATCTATCACGATAGAGAATATATTTTCTAATATGCTAATAGTGGGTGTTATTTACTTTTTGCTATTAAACGTGCTAAATTTTTTCCAGAACGTAAGTCCTGGTCCAAGACTTCCCATGCCCTCTTAGGAAGGTAGACTTAGACTCATTCCTCTATCTCTAGGTTACTCTCATATATGCTTGGTAGATCATCTTTCACTTTCTATAAGACGTGGGCTTATTAAATTCTATATAGGTTTTTATTGTTTTTAATATGAATTTGTGATATGAAACACATATTCAAACAGAAATACATGTTATTAATATATATTAATGTGTTAATAATAATTAATATTAAATTATGTTGATTGATTGAGTTTATTTATAAAAAATGATTTGATAGAAAATGATGTTTTTTACATATATCAATCATATTTATTAATGTAGATGTGCTAATAGAACAAAATAAAAATAAAAATAAATAATTATTGTTGTTGTTATTTTTTCTTGGGTAGTTAAGGGCTAGGATGAATTTACATACATGTTTAATCCAAAAATTATCTAGAAATTCACTTTTCATGTTCAAATGACATTGCAACACAGAGAATAAGCTGATACTATGTGTAGTTTCCAAAAACATTCATTATGCATTTTAAATTAACAAAATGTCTCATACTAAACATGATATGAGATTTGTATATAAACATAAAACTAAATGAAATGACTTTCCAAATAATCTAATTAGGTGGACAATATTGGTTGTCTAAAAAAAATCACTATTCATTTTAAATTCACAAAAATATATGATACTACCCATAAAATGGCAACAAAATAAATAAATAACTCAATATGAGAGTCATGCTTTGAGGGATTTTACAATCATGTGGTGGCTCCATGGAAATAGAAATATTGGCAACAAGACAAGGAGAAAGAAAAACAAAAAATAAAAATAACTATACTCGAAACTAAGTTATATTCAACCCCTCTCTATGAGGTTTGTGTTAGAGATTGACTAAACCCCACTCAAATCAACTTGTGTATACTTCAAAGTCATTACAATTTAGATGGGACCTATTTTGATAAAATGAAGACAGAAATAGTCAAGTCTTGCAAATGAAATAGATGAATGCACAATCATGTGTTTTTTAATGAGGAAGAAGTTGCTACTATAGAGATACTAAAAATTAAAACCAAGAAAAAAATATTTTATTAATTTGTTTATTTATAAAGAAGTAAAAAACTTAGATATAACAAAAATAAAAAACAAGAAAATAACATTTTATTAAATCAAAATTCTATCTAAATATCAACAACAATTTGATGTTAATAACTCCTATTCAAATATAAGCATAATAAAAATTAAAACCAAGAAAATAATATTTTATTAATTTGTTTATTTATAAAGAAGTAAATACTTTAGGTATAGCAGAAATAAAAAAACAAAAAAATAATATTTTATTAAATCAAAAATCTATCTAAATATCCATAATAATTTGAAGCTAATAACTTTTATTCAAATATAAATTACATTGAAAAATTAAGATAACAATATTTGTTTATAACTTCATTAATGCATTGACTTAGTGTATGCCCAAAGCTAGATTTGAAAAAATTCAAAATCCAATGAATAACATATACTACCTTATTGGTTGCCAAATACACACAAAACATAATTCAGACTTATAAGAATATAGAAAATTCAAGAGGTAGATACCATCACAATTTCCTGCAGAGATGAGACATTCCTTAGGGTTTTGCTTATACAGAGATATTACACGCCCAGTGTTTTGGAGTGGTTGACACTAAAAGCTGTACTGCTCGTAGCGAATGAAGCATTGGTCACCGTATCGAATCTGAGCACCGACGGCATTGTTGCAAATGCTCAAGATGGAGTTGCAGGCATTAGTAAGGCAATTGGTGCAATCAGACAGCTGTATGTTTTGACTGCAGAGTGATTACCCGTAGGCAGTGCCCGCGCTGCCTACGTCACACGATGTCTGGTACCCGTAATCGGAGACGCTGACCCCCGTGTTTTGTTGCAGATCTGTGAAAAGGCATTGCAGACTCTCGAAGAAAGGACTCCCGCTTGGGATTTTCTGGGTGTTACATAATGACAAAGTCTGGGCGCCCACAACTGCAGCTAGTAGTAACATTGGAACTAAAGCAAACCCTAATGACCTGATCGCCATGGCCACCTGTAATGAAATAATAACAATAACTTCAAATGGAAAATGATATAATCTCACCTCTAATAATCCATTCAAATGGCGAGCGAGAATTATTGCGATCCTTATCATCACTCAGGACACCCCATTTTATAGCCCTCGCGAGACATGGCTGTGTGGGTACGATGATGATGGCAGTTTCGTGCAGGGAGAGACATGAACCACAAATTGTGGTTTCATGTCGTGAATGAAATAATACACGAACATGACCCACGTTTCATTCATTCCTTCACACTCGTGAACCATACCATTCTCAAAACTACCCATACATTCTTGCGTGAAATCTCATCATTAGTCAACCACATTAATATTAGTATTATGAAGTAGATGTATTCGGAATATTCTAGTATTTGACTAGAAAAATAAAATAATTTATCAAAATATATTTTTGTTGTAGGATGAAATGGATGTATGTGGTTTTATGTGAAAATCATTTTTTTAATGTCAGACTTAAAATTTAACATTATAAAATGGATGTGGAAATCCATTTCTTTTAATATCATCCTTATCTAACTCTACTTATATTTTAGTACTATAAAATGGATATATTTCATTTTGTTAAGATAACCATTTTGGTGAAAAGATAAGTCTCACATAAAAAACAATATGACATATATCTTGTCGTGAGGTTTAAACTCATGAGAAGTTAACCGGTGTAAATGACAATTTTAAAATATCTATAGATTTTTGGCTTCTGTGATCCATCGTTAAATTATGAAGAAATTTTTCGGTAATAATCACATTACAATGAACAATGTTGATGTGTTTCGAACCAACCAGTGTGGTTCATCATCAGGACTAGGTGAGAGATCACACCAGGTCCTTGAGTTTAAATAGATGTAGAAATGGCAAAACAGGCCGCTAAAATAACAGCTAATTTAAATTTAAAATTTAATAACAGTTAGTTCTATTAATTTAATTATATAATAAAATCCTAACGACTAGTTTGACTTTGAATTTAATAATGACTATTTCTATTAATAATTTAATTTATATATAAAAATATTTTTATTTCATTAATATAGTTAATTAAATATTAATATTATTAATATTATTTTATTATAATTATTTATTTATTTATCAAAAAAAAATTATTTAAAAAAATAAATAAAATAATATATATATATATATATATATATATATATATATATATATATATATATATATATATATATATATATATATAATTAAGAATATATGGCACGGATCCAACACATGCTTATATTCCAACCGTCATCTCTATTGATATTTACGGGTCTTTTTTCAATTTCAAGGGCCTCTCTTAACTTATGATGATGAAAATGGTCAATCCTAGCCAAGACATTAGCCTCTTCGATGCAAATATGATGGTTAGTATTTTCCGTATGCTCAGCTAGGGCAGAGGTGCAGGACCTTCCATGCATAATGTGAGCCGCATGTTCACAGATCCTTTGGATAATAGACCTACCTGTTTCACCAATGTAAGGTGTCCCACAGGAACAAGGAATAATGTAGACACCTTTTCCATCCCTAGGGTTCACCGGATCTTTAACCGATTTAAGAGAGCTGCGAATCGTGTTAAGGGGCTTGAAGGAAGAAGAAACCCTATGCTTCTTAAGGATCCTAGCAATCCTATCAGGGATACCCTGAATGAAAGGAAGCCTTACATTGTAGGACCACTAATTAGGTTCATTTTTATTTTTATCTAAGGGACCTCTTTCTGCTTTAAGAAAAGCCTTAAGTCCTTGCGACTTACTATAACCATTTTTACAAAAGACACTAAGGAGATGGGTCTTTTCTCCCTCAAGGTGAGAATCATCAGAGATTCTCAATGCCCTAGTGGCTAAGGTGTTGAGGACGCCTAATTTTTTAGCAAGGAAATGACGCGAACTAGCGTGAAGATATTGCTCAATATGGGTTTTCTTACGAAATACCTAATGGGAGAAAGAACAATCGTCCTTTCTAGAGATAAGAACGTCAAGGAAAGGAAGGCTACCATCCACCTCATAATCCATGGTGAATTTTATGGAGCAAGATTGACTATTAAGATGAACGAAGAAACAATCCAGCTCTTCCTTACCATGAGGCTAAACGACACAAGTATCATATACAAACCTTTTCCAAAGCTTTGGTTGGTGTAGAGCAAAGGAAAGAGCCTTGGATTTGAAGTCCTCCATAAAGAGATTAGCAACAATTTAATGATCCGGTGAACCAAAAAATAAGAAAAAGAAATTTAACGAACTGAATAGTAAATATGAAAATGTCTCTACTATAGACAATAATTTTAATAATGATAAGATTAAGTATATTAAAAATGACAATATTTGTAACATTTCTATGAGCAACGAAGATAGTAATAATTGGGAGAATAGAAGTAATATTAGTAATAATAATACTAACTCTAATAATAAGATTAATAACAATAGAATTGATTCTAGTAATAAAGTAGTTAACCTCTCGAGCTTCTCCTTTGACTCGTCGGTTTATAGTCTTCTAGAGAAAGGCTTTAATTTTGCCCTAGCTCCTAGGAAAATCCCGGTTCAAGATATCATTTGCGACATTGAATTTGGCATCAAAGACTTACTAGATTCCTCTAAGGATATCATTAGGCAGGATTGTGCGGTCATATTAAGGAAATCCAAGCCCCCCAAGAGAAACCTCAGTAAGCCTGAGTTTGAGGCCTTAAAATCCTTAAATATTAATACATATATTGTTGTTCTTAAAGCTGACAAAGGAGGTGCAGTTGTAATTCTTAATAAAGAGGATTATAGGAAGAAAATGTTAGACGATTTGGAGAATAGTGGGAGCTACAATAAACTTTCTAAAAATCCCTTGAAAAAGGCCTCAAGAGCAGTTGCTGAAGCTATCAAATCAAGCAGCTCCATGAGTTCTCTTAGTAAGAAGTTGATTGAAAGCAACCCCCTTACTCCAAGAATCTATGGTCTCCCCAAAATCCATAAGGATGGTGCTCCCCTTCGGCCCATTGTTAACACCATTGGTGGCCTGACTTATCTTCTTGCCAAGTATTTGGCCCTTAAGCTTAAACCTCTCGTAGGTCGTACCGAATCCTTTGTTAAAGATTCAGCCTCTTTTGTTAGTGAGTTAAAGGGCGTTAGAATGGGTCCTGAAGATAGGCTTGTTAGTTTTGATGTTGTTTCTCTTTTCACCAATATCACTATTAATGAGGCCATTGAAGTCATTAATCACATCGTTGATCTAGACACGGCCCATTTAGTTGGGATTTACTTAACTTTTACTTTCTTTAGTTTTGAAGGTGAGTTTTATGAGCAAACTTGTGGTGTTGCCATGGGTTCTCCCCTTTCCCCGATTGTTGCTAATTTCTTTATGGAGGACTTCGAATCCAAGGATCTTTCCTCTGCTCTGCACCAATCAAAGCTTTGGAAAAGGTTTGTAGATGATACTTGTATCATCTGGCCTCATGGTAAGGAAGAGTTGGATCGTTTCTTCATTCACATTAATAGTCAATATTGCTCCATAAAATTCACCATGGATTATGAGGTGGATGGTAGCCTTCCTTTCCTTGACGTTCTATCTCTAGAAAGGAAGATGGTTCTTCCTCCCATCAGGTATTTCGTAAGAAAACCCATACTGAGCAATACCTTCATGTTGGTTCGCATCATTTCCCTGCTAAAAAATTAGGCGTCCTCAACACCTTAGCCACTAGGGCGTTGAGAATCTCTGATCAGTCTCACCTTCAGGGAGAAAAGACCCATCTCCTTAGTGTCTTTTGTAAAAATAGTTATAGTAAGTCGCAAGGACTTAAGGCTTTTCTTAAAGCAGAAAGAGGTCCCTTAGTTAAAAATAAAAATGAACCTAATGAGTGGTCCTACAATGTAAGGCTTCCTTTCATTCAGGGTACCATTGATAGGATTGCTAGGATCCTTAAGAAGCATAGGGTTTCTTCTTCCTTCAAGCCCCTTAACACGATTCGCAGCTCTCTTAAATCGGTTAAAGATCCGGTGAACCCTAGGGATGGAAAAGGTGACTACATTATTCCTTGTTCCTGTGGGACACCTTACATTGGTGAAACGATAGGTCTATTAGCCAAAGGATCTGTGAACATGCCGCTGACATTATGCATGGAAGGTCCCGCACCTCTGCCCTAGCTGCGCATGTGGAAAATACTAACCATCATATATGCATCGAAGAGGCTAAGGTCTTAGCCAGCATTGACCATTTTCATCTTTGTAAGTTAAGGGAGGCCCTTGAAATTGAAAAATGACCCGTAAATCTCAATAGAGATGACGGTTGGAATATAAGCAGGTGTTGGATCCCTGGCTTATATTCTTAATTTTTTTTTTAATTAATTAATTAATATATATATATATATATCTATAATTATTTTATCTTATTTTATTTATTTATTTTTTTATTAAATAATCTTTTTTTAAGATAAATAAATAAATAATTATAATAAAATAATACTAATAATATTAATAATAAATTAACTATATTAATAAAATAAAAATATTTTTATATATAAATTAAACTAATAATATAACTAGCCGTTATTAATTTCAAAGTCAAACTAGCTGTTAGGATTTTATTATATAATTAAATTAATAGAACTAACCGTTATTAAATTTTAAAGTTAAATTAGCTGTTATTTTAGCAGCCTGTTTTGCCATTTCTACATCTATTTAAACTCAACGACCTGATCTGATCTCTCATCTAGTCTTGATGATGAAACACACTAGCTGGTTCGAAACGCGTCGACATTGTTCATTGTACTGTGAATTTTAAAATAATTATAATAATTGTGTTTCTCATGCTTGGCCATTTTATAATTAAAAAAATTATGCTTTTCTCTCAACTCATAAGTTAGAATGAGTGATTCATATTTGAATTCATTATTTCATTATTTATGATTGAAAATTTATGATTACACTAGTGCAACCATGTAACCGTCTATAAGCATCAATCCATATTAACTATCAAAATAGTTAGTAGATGTTGCTAAAATTAAAAACAATCATAAAAACTAGCTAAATTATAATTTTATTTTAAATTACTATTATTTTATCATTAATTAATATATGTGTGAAATAGTTATACACTTAAAAAAACTATGGAACAAGATTCTTAATGATGCAGGTTTATTCCTACTTTACCATGGAGATTATTAATATGTAAAGAGGTTTTGTTACAATACCATAGATTTATCAATACAACATGCCCAAAAAACCATAACTCACTTCATATGACACTTGTTCATATAACAACTTTTTTTCACTAAAAAGAAAAAATGGCATAATTTCTTTGGAGATAAGTGTAAACTTTTGATTTGTGTATACTACTCTAAATCTTCTAGAACATTTTCTGGAGGTAAAATCCATACCAACCTAATACTTGTTAATAATAAAATTAAAATTATGGAATCCCTATTGGAAAATAGACTTTCCTATATCCTTCATGATTAGAAAACAAGGATAAAATCCAAATAATTAAGTCATAATGAGCCTTGGATTGTTCAAAGTTAAAGTTGAAAAGTATTCATGGCGTGATGCATGAAAAACAATCAAAGCTTAGGCTTATGTGCATGAAAATAATCAAAGCTTAGGCTTATGCACTTTGCCACCAGATTTTGCTAGCCAAATAAAAACATATAACATCTCTCATTGTTTTATGGGACTCACTCCTTAATTAACATTTGGTGAGATCTCCTTTCAAGGCCAAAAAAATTAAAAGTTCTATGAAAATAATGCGGAAAGCAATGAAATTATTCTATTCAATATCATATTTCCATGTTCTCCCTAATCGATCGCAATAAAATTTGGACTTACGTGCTAATGAAGGGTGTAAATTAAGATTGGGAGGTTTAAAAAGCGACAGAAAAATCAAAGGTTCTTTTATTCTTCAGAACTAAATGAATTACTATTACAAAATTATGAAGTACCACATTTTCAATTAGTTATAGAATGACATTTAAAATTTGTATTTTATCGGGTTAGTTTTGTAAGGTATATACCTAAAAAACATTCTTTTATTGTCAACTTTGGAGTCCCTCTAGAGAAATTGTATTATTGTTGGATAGGAGGGTTCGGGAATAATTTTTGAAGATATAGATATGTATTACGTTAGGAGTTTACTATTATCCACACACAAACTTGCATATAAATATAAAATTCTCGTTCTCCTTAAAAAAAACAATTTAGATTTGTTGGAGTTTGTTTTTTCCAACACTTCATTTCCCTATGATCTAAGTACGGCGAGTTGTAAGTTCACATAGGGTCTTGCATCTGCCTAGTTTTCATAGTTATCTTTATCTCACACTGAGACTCCTCATTTCTATATAATGGAAGATGTTTATATACACTATAATAATATTGTGAGTAATAAGATACTCTTACATGATATCAAAGCAGGAGATTCCTTCCTATTAATTTTTTTCCTGCTGATATTTTTTGGTTTCATATTTTTATGATCTTGAATGGGGTTTATGTTTGAGTGAGATCTCGAAATTTCCTTCGTATTTGTCATATATGAATGTTATTTCTCTTGGGATTTATATTTTGATCTAAATATCTGATTACTTGAGGATTTGGATCAAATTTTTTATTAAAATCTCAAGTCTTCAAGTTTAAGGGTGGAGCGTTATGTGTCTACTTGTCTCTCATTCATATTCATGACCAACATCGTTATTATTTATTTCTCACTAGCGACCTTGAGGTTGGCTTGTTGATTCATGACGCAGTCAAAGGCTACCTACTAATTTGGTGCTTCAAAGGCCAATTCACACGAGGAGCGCTATCCGACGTTCGCATGAAAAGTTAAAGGTCTTGGAGATTGCCTGAATGTAGGCTGAATTAGTTTGCTTCAAACTTCTAGAAATCAGTTTAATTTTCTTTCCGAAGGAGTTCAATATAAATTTCAGTATTGATCCATACCAGTCCAGAATTTTAAAGAAAAAAAAATCATTTATATGCATGGATAAAAGTATTAATGGAGGCATTAATGAATTTTTGGCTTTGCGATATTCAAACTTGTGACTTAAGTGAAGTCAAACCTGCTGTCAAACCAGTCCAGTCCAAGGAATTCATTATTTGATTTTTCTTTATAGAAATTATGGATGTATGCGATAAATTAAGGTTGTTGTTTATGTTCTTCCCTAATTTAAGTGGGTTATTACGCATGTGTCGAAGCAAGGGGAATTCAAGCGACAACAATCTATTTGAACAATATCATGAAGTTGAAGTGATTTTTCATTATGTTGCAGGGATATGACTTACATGAGTGAAATCATTGATGGTGACATCACGATACATGAGATTTTTATATGAGAAGCTAGAGCAGGCCAAATTTATTCGCCATTTGGACTGATTGGGTAACATGTTTGAAGAGATTGTTCCCTCCAAACTCTTGTTTGAAGAGGTTCTCTTGACTGGAGATATTAATTTTTATAAAAGTCTCGAGGATTATTTTTGATGAAAATCGTGATCATATATGTGTCTGGTTTATGTTGAAATGTATGTTTGGTGGTTATAATAGACTTAATTGTTGGCTAGCCATGCAAATATATGAAAATTAGTCTGCTTTGTTGGAGGTGTAAATCAATTTTTGTTGTGATCATTATCTTGAGTTTGTAGATTATTGTTTTTTTCCAATTCGGTCCTTTTCAATATGGGTAAAAGATTGCAAGAACCTCATGATAAGAAGACAACATATGAATTTTGTAAAGAGGTCATTCAATTGCAGTTAGTGGTATCCCTTTTGCAAGAAGAGAATGCAACTCTTAATAATAGGTTGCAAACTTCCATAGCTGAGAAAATCCAAAAGGTTGATCATCTACATTCAACCATGGGAAAAAATTCCGAGATGCTTGCAGATGAATTCGAAGAGAAGATTGACCTCCTTGATGACTTGCAGGAGGAAGTTGAGTCTTTTTCTGACCCAATAACAAAAAAATTGAAGAAGCAACTAGAAGCACAAAATAATCAACACGTTATGAAGATTTATTTTTTAAAAGAAACAATGATGGAGAAATATCATTTTTTGAAACATGATTGTGATGCCTTATCTCAAAAATTAATTGAGACGGATGAATTTATTCAAAAGCTACAAGAGTCTAAGAATGAACTTGAATTGGAATTTAGTCGTCTTGATAAATTTGAGATGTAGAAAATTGATGTTAAGGTTCCAATCTCTCCTTCTTCCACACTTGATGATGTTGATTGTGAGAAGGCTGAAGCTAATGCTCATGACGCATTGCATGTCTTTCTCACACCCAGTTTTGAAAATCATACTACTGGTATTGGATCTCGTTGACTGAGAAAAATGGGATATACTAGAGGAGGACTTGGGAAGAATGGAAAGGGAATTGTTTCTCCTATTAACCCTGTAGTGCAAACATTAAGCTCAATTCTTGGATATGATCCTAATGTTGCCTCATCACCTACATCCAATTGAAAGGTTCCTGATAATTATGATAAATACATTGATGACATGGCTACTAATGTCATTGTAGATGAAATTTTTGTCACACTCAACTCTAAGTCTGTAGAGGAAAACTCTAAGCCATATGCACATCATCATCAAGAGAAATTACCCAAGCATCACCATTATTGGTCTCCTAATAGTCCAACATTTAGATCATTACAAAAAAAATGTCAAAGAATGAATCGTGGGCTAGTTCTGACCATAAGATCATTTGTGGATGGGTAGATGGATGGCCATGGCATCCTTTGAACCAATGCTTGAAGACTTCATATATTCATGTTGCATCAATTTTTCATTTTTATTTTCCATTGTTCCCTCAGTTGCGTTTTAGGGGAGAAATTTGCTAACAATGAAGACTATTAATTCTTGCTCCTTCCATAATTGTGTTTTAGGGGGGCAGTTTGATGGTGACATATATTGTTGTGTTTAATTTGTTGAAAATTGTCATCTTTTGAGTTTGATCACTGTGATGGTGACATAGTTCAAAACACTTCAGAAATGCTTTTGTATAGTGGTTGAGCTAATTTTTCCATACTTACAAGCCTCATTGTTTATTTGTTAGTTGATGGTGTTTTTTCTGTTTGAAGCCTTTGTCCCAGAGATTTATCGACACCTAGTTTATTTGAAGAATTTTTTTCCACCCTTGTGCCTCTACAACAATCCTACTTCAGAGATCAACTCACCTCCTTGAGGTTTCATGAATCTCATTTTCATAATTTTTCTACTTCGGCATTCCGTACTTCTTGATTGGAGCATGCATATGCTCTTTCCTTTCAATGGATCGTTATGGGATATAGAATTTCAGCTCCATGATAATTTGAGAACTAACATCTAATTTCTCTATTTTGAAGGGGAGTTTTTTCCTAGGGTTTTTTCTCTATTTTTCTGTGTATGAGATTTTGTACATAGGTACCTAATCAGGCCTGGTTGCTTGGACCCATTTTTTGTTTTCGTTTTTCTTTAGTTACTCCTTATGTTTTTCTTAAGGGGGGTGATGGTGTTTGTTTTTTTCAATGCTTCATTTCCCTATGAGCTAAGTATGGTTAGTTGTAAGCTCACATAGGAACTTGCATCTGCCTAGTTGTCATAGTTGTAAGTATCCAACATTGGGCCTCCTGCATTGCAATATAATGGAGAATTTCTATGTACATTAACAAAACATTGTGATTAATAAAATAGTCTTACAAAATTCCTATGTTAAAAAAAAAAACATGACTAAATTATAACTCTATGTTAAATTATTATTATTAATTTCAATAAATATAAATTAAAAATATATACATTAAAAAAAAACATGTAACATGGAAAACTAAAGTAACAATATTACATGCAGTTGCACGCATTAGTAAGCCAATAAGTGCAATCAGACAGATGTATGTTTTGACTGCAGAGTGATTCCCCGTCGGCAGCGCTGCCTACCTCACACGATGTCTGGTACCCGTTATCGGAGATGCTGACACCCGTGTTTTGTTGCAGATCTGTGAAAAAGCATTGCATACTCTCGAAAAAAGGACTCCCGCTTGGGATTTTCTGGGTGTTACATGATGACAAACTCTGGGCGCCCACCACTGCGAGTAGTAACATTGGAACTAAAGCAAACCCTAATGCCCTGATTGCCATGGCTCCCTCAAATCAAATAATAATAATCGCTTCAAATGGCAAACGTGATTGTGGTACTTATAACTCTGCTAAGGACACCCCAATTTATAGCCCTAGCGGGGACATGGTTGAGTGGGTATGATAACCTCTCTCACATCCACGATGATGGGGTGGCAGGATTATTAAAATTCAAATTGATGAGAAGTTCCCCATTTATAATCATTTTAAAGTAATTAAAAATATTGTGTTTTTCATATTTAATAATTCTATGATTTAAAAAATTATGTGTTTTTTAGGTTTTATTAATATTTTAATTCATAATTTCATGTAGATAAAAGAATTTTTCGAGAAATCACATCATTAGTAATCTTAATAATGTGATTTTTCAGAAAGTTTTTTATCTACATTATGAATCACAAAAGCTTTAGTTCTATCATTATTTCATGATTTATAATTAAAAAGTTATAATTGATTTAGCTATGTTTTTAAAATATAAATATTTCTTATTTCATAACCAAAAAAAAATGAGTTTTAGACTGAGTTTTGCTATTGTCATTATGGCACTACTCATTTTATCATATAGAAAAGCTGACTACATCAATTACTGGACTTAAACATTCACAAATCTCAAGGAAAACTAACTACCCAAACAAGACTTAAACCATAAGAAACTAACAACCCATAGAGAGACCAATATAGGAGGTACCATACCTGCCTCCTCACACACCATAATTCTACCTTCACCCTTCCATCACCATTAACCAACTCTTTAAATCCTTCAATGCAACATACTTGTTAATACAAAAGTATTAAATAACTATAAACTACAACGACCACTTGAAAAAAATACCAATTTTGCAATGCTAGACTATCAACAGAAAAAACACCCAACACTAATTACTATATAATATAATATAAAATAAAAACATAAAAACTAACTAAATTATAACTTTATTTTAAATTCTTATTATTTTGCTATTAATTATAGAATTAATATATGTATATGATAAGTTTCATGTTGCTAAAAGAAAATACAAAAAAAACTTAAAAAAAATTAAAATTGTATCTTTATTTTAAATTACTATTATTTTATTATTAATTTTATAGAATTGATATGCATGTCAAACATTTATATATTTAAAAAATGATGAAACAATATTCTTAACCATAAGGATTTACACTTATCTTACCATTGAGATATTTGGTGTGTAAAGAGGCTTTGTTACAACACCATGGGTGAGTACCATTGCCCGTCAATACCACATGGTCAAAAAACCATAATTCACTTCATATGAAGTATGATAATTTTCTTAATTAATCATTTTAATTAAAACATAAAAAATAGCATAACTACTTTGTGGATAAATTCAAATTTTTGATTATGAATATTCTAGAAATCCATACAATCCACCTAATAATTTTTAATAATTAAATTAAAACTCTGGAAACCTTATTCCAAAATTCAATTTAATTGAAAGGTAAAAAATGACATAACTATACTTTGGAGATAAATCTAAACTTTTGATTTGTGCATACTCCTATGAATATTCTAGAATTTTTAGTGGAAGTAAAATTACTACCATCCACCTGATAATTATTAATAATTAAATTAAAATTCTTGAAGCCCAACATGCCTACCCGCTTAATGACTAATAAACATAGATAAAAATCAAAATAATTACATCATAATATGCCTTAAATTTATGTAAGTTAAATTTGAAAAGTATTCATGCAAAAATACATGACAAACCATGGAAGATGAAGCTTATGCCTCTAGTATTGTATTTAATTAGCCAATAAAAAACATGTAACATATCTCAGTGTTCTTGGAGACTCCCTCTTCTTAATCAACATTTGGTAAAGAGTTCTTCTCGAACTAGAAAAACATTAGAAAGTTTTATGAAAAGAATTAGGAAAACAATGAAAAGTTATCTTCAATATTATATTTTCATTTTCTATGTGATCTCAATATAGACATAAACTCATATGCTAATGAAGGGTGTCAATTGAGATTGAGAAATTTAAAAATCAATGGTTAAATTAGACCTTCTCCTATTCCTTAGAATTAAATAAATTGAAATTACACAATTATGAAAAACTACATAGCATAATATATAAATTTTGTTTTTTTATATAGACATTAGCTGCGCACCCACCATCACACAAAGAAATAATAACATTAGAAGTAAAGAAAAAGAAAATGACCTGATCGCCATGGCCACCTGTAATGAAATAATAACAATAACTTCAGATGGAAATTGATATAATCTCACCTCTAATAATCCTTTCAAATGGCAAGCGAGAATTATTGCGATCCTTATCACTCAGGACACCCCCATTTTATAGCCCTCGCGAGACATGGCTGTGTGGGTACGATGATGATGGCAGTTTCGGGCCACCAATAAATAATGCAGGGAGAGACATGAACCATGCATTGTTAGTCACAAATACAAATAACATAGGGAGGGGCATGAACCACAAATTGTGGTTTCATGTCGTGAATGAAATAATACACGAACATGACCCATGTTTCATTCATTCCTTCACACTCGTGAACCACACCATTCTCAAAACTACCCTTACATTCTTGCCTGAAATCTCATCATTATTCAACGACATTAATATATTAGTATTATGAAGTATATGTATTTTTAAATTTGAGGAATATTCTAGTATTTGATTAGAAAAATAAAATAATTTATCAAAATATATTTTTGTTGTAATATGAAATGGATGTATTTCGTTTTATGTGAAAATCATTTTTTTAATATCACCTTTGTTTAACTCACTTAAAATTTAATATTATAAATTGGATGTATTTCATCTTGTAAGGGAACCCATTTCTTTTAATATCATCTTTATCCAACTCCACCTAGATTTTAGTACTATAAAATGGATATATTTCATTTTGTTAAGACAACCATTTTGGTGAAAAGATAAGTCTCACATAAAAAATAATATGACATATATCTTGTCGTGAGGTTCAAACTCATGAGAAGTTAACCCGTGTAAATGACAATTTTAAAATAATTATAATAATTTTGTTTCTCATGCCTGGCCATTTTATAATTAAAAAAATTATGTTTTTCTCTCAACTCACAAGTTAGGAGTGATTCATATTTGAATTCATTATTTCATTATTTATGATTGAAAATTTATGATTACACTAGTGCAACCATGTAACCGTCTATAAGCATCAATCCATAATTAACTATCAAAATAGTTAGTAGATGTTGATAAAATTAAAAACAATCATAAAAATTAGCTAAATTATAACTTTATTTTAAATTACTTTATTTTTTTATTAATTAATATATGTGTGAAATAGTTATACACTTAAGAAACTATGGAACAAGATTCTTAATGATGCAGATTTATTCCTACTTTACCATGGAGATTATTAATATGTAAAGAGGTTTTACAATACCATAGTCATAACTCACTTCATATGACACTTGTTCATATAACAACTTCTTTTAAGTAAAAGGAAAAAATGGCATAATTTCTTTGGAGATAAGTCTAAACTTTTGATTTGTGTATACTACTCTGAATCTTCTAAAATATTTTCTGGAGGTAAAATCCATACCAACCTAATACTTGTTAATAATAAAATTAAAATTATGGAATCCCTATTGGAAAATATACATTCCTATATCCTTCATAATTAGAAAACAAGGATAAAATCCAAATAATTAAGTCATAATGAGCCTTGGATTGTTCGAAGTTAAAGTTGAAAAGTATTCGTGGCATGATGCATGAAAAACAATCAAAGCTTAGCCTTACGTGCATGAAAAATAATCAAAGCTTAGGCTTATGCACTTTGCCACCAGATTTTGCTAGCCAAATAAAAACATTTAACATCTCTCATTGTTTTATGGGACTCACTCCTTAATTAACATTTGGTGAGATCTCCTTTCAAGGCCAAAAAAATTAGAAGTTCTACGAAAATAATGCGGAAAGCAATGAAATTATTCTATTCAATATCATATTTTCATGTTCTCCCTAATTGATCTCAATAAAATTTGGACTTATGTGCTAACGAAGGGTGTAAATTAACATTGGGAGGTTTAAAAAGCGATGGAAAAATCAAAGGTTCTTTTATTCTTCAAAACTAAATGAATTACTATTACAAAATTATGAAGTACCACATTTTCAATTAGTTATAGAATGACATTTAAAATTTGTATTTTATCGGGTTAGTTTTGTAAGGTATATACTTACAAAACATTCTCTTGTTGTCAACTTTCGAGTCCCTCTAGAGAAATTGTATTATTGTTGGATAGGAGGGCTTGGGAATAATTTTTGAAGATATAGATATGTATTACATGAGGGTTTTACTATTATCCACACACAAACTTGCATATAAATACAAAATTCTCATTCTCCTTAAAAAAAAACAATTTAGATTTGTTGGAGTTTGTTTTTTCCAACACTTCATTTCCCTATGATCTAAGTACGGTGAGTTGTAAGCTCACATAGGGACTTGCATCTGCCTAGTTGTCATAGTTATCCTTATCTCACACTGAGACTCCTCCATTTATATATAATGAAATATTTTTATGTACGCTATAATAATATTGTGAGTAATAAAATACTCTTACATGATATCAGAGCAAGCGATTCCTTCCTCTTAATTTTTTTTTTTGCTGATATTTTTTTGTTTCATATTTTTATGATATTGAATGGGGTTTATGTTTGAGTGAGGTCCAGAAATTTCCTTCATATTTTTCATATATGAACGTGATTTCTCTTGGGATTTATCGTTTGATCTAAATATCTGATTAAGTGAGGATTTGGATCAAATTCATTGTTAAACACCCCAGTCTTCAAGTTTAAGGGTGGAGAGTTATGTGTCTACTTGCGTCTCATTCATATTCATGACCAACATCATTATTATTTATTTATCACTAGCGACCTTGAGGTTGGCTTGTCGATTCATGACACAGTCAAAGGCTACCTGCTAATTTCATGCTTCAAAGGCCAATTCATAGGAGGAGTGCTATCCGACGTTCGCATGAAAATTTAAAGGTCTTGGAGACTGCCTGAATGTAGGCTGAAGTTTGCTTCAAACTTCTAGAAATTAGTTTAATTTTCTTTCTGAAGGAGTTCAATAGAAATTTCAGAATTAATCCATACCAGTCAAGAATTTTAAAGAAACAAAAATAATTTATATGCATGGATCAAAGTATTAATGGAGGTATTAATGAATTGTTGGCTCTGTGATATTCGAACTTGTCACTTAAGTGAAGTCAAACCTACTGTCAAACCAGCCCAGGCCAAAGAATTCATTATTTGATTTTTTTTTTATAGAAATTATGGATCTATGCGATAAATTGAGGTTGTTGTTTATGTTCTTCCCTAATTTAAGTGGGTTATTACCCATGTGTCAAAGAAAGGGGAATTCAAGCGACAACAATCTATTTGACCAACATAATGAAGTTGAAGTGATTTTTCATTATGTTGCAGTGATATGACTTACATGAGTGAAAATCGTTGATGGTGACATCACGATACATGAGATTTTTATATGAGAAGCTAGAGCAGGCCAACATTATTCTCCATTTGGACTGATTGGGTAACATGTTTGAAGAGATTGTTCCCTCCTAACTCTTGTTTGAAGAGGTTCTCTTGACTAGAGATATTAATTTTCATTAAAGTCCTGAGGATTATTTTTGATGAAAATCGTGATCATATATGTATCTGGTTTATGTTGAAATGTATGTTTGGTGGTTATAATAGACTTAATTGTTGGCTAACCATGCAAATATATGCAAATTAGTCTTCTTTGTTGGAGGTGTAAATCAATTTTTGTTGTGATCATTATCTTGAGTTTGTATATTATTATTTTTTTCGAATTCAGACCTTTTCAATATGGGTAAAAGATTGCAAGAACTTCATGATAAGAAGAAAACATATGAACTTCATAAAGAGTTCATTCAATTGCAGTCAGTGGTATCGCTTTTGCAAGAAGAGAATGAAACTCTTAATAGTAGGTTGCAAACTTCCATAGCTGAGAAAATCAAAAATGTTGACCATATAGATTCAACCATGGGAAATTTTTTTGAGATGCTTGTAGATGAATTCCAAGAGAAGATTGACCTCCTTGATGACTTGCAGGAGCAAGTTGAGTCTTTTTATGACTTAATAAAAAAAAAAAACTAAAGAAGCAACTAGAAGCACAAAATAATCAACATGTTATGAAGATTTATTTTTTAAAAGAAACAATGATGGAGAAATATTATTTTTTGAAACATGATTGTGATGCCTTATCTCAAAAATTAATTGAGACGGATGAATTTATTCAAAAGCTGCAAGAGTCTAAGAACGAAATTGAATTAGAATTTAGCCGTCTTGATAAATTTGAGATGCAGACAATTGATGTTAAGGTTCCAACCTCTCCTTCTTCCACACTTGATGATGTTGATTGTCAGAAGACTGAAGTTGATGCTCATGACGCATTACATGTCTTTCTCACACCCATTTTTTAAAATCATACTACTGGTATTGGATCTCGTTTACTAAGAAAAATGGGATATACCAGAGGAGGACTTGGGAAGAATGGAAAGGGAATTGTTTCTCCTATTAACCCTGTAGTGCAAACATCAAGCTCAATTATTGGATATGATCCTAATGTTGCCTCATCACCCACATCCAATTGTAAGGTTCCTGATAATTATGATAAATACATTGATGACATGGCTGCTAATGTCATTGTAGATGAAAGTGTTGTCGCACTCAACTTTGAGCTTGTAGAGGAAAACTCTAAGCCATACGCACATCCTCATCAGGAGAAATTACCCAAGCATCACCATTATTCGTCTCCTAATAGTCCAACATTTAGATCATTACAAAAATCGTGGGCTAGTGCTGATCATCAAGATCGTTTGTGGATGGGTAGATGGATGGCCATGGCATCGTTTGAACCAATGCTTGAAACTTCATATATTCATGTTTCATCAATTGTTAATTTTTTATTTCCATTATTCCCTCAGTTGCATTTCAGGGGAGAAATTTGCTGACAATGAAGACTATTGATTCTTGCTCCTTCCACATTTTTGTTTTAGAGGGGCAGTTTGATGGTGACATATATTGTTGTGTTTAATTTGTTGAAAATTTTCATCTGTTGTGTTTGATGACTGTGATGGTGACCATGCTAAAAAAACTTCAGGAATGTTGTTGTTTAGTGGTTGAGCTAAGTTTTCCATACTTACAAGCCTCATTGTTTATTTGTTGGTTGATGGTGTTTTTTCTGTTTGAAGCCTTTGTCCTAGAAATTTATCGACACCTAGTTTCTTTGAAGAATTTTTTTCCACCCTTGTGCCTCTACAACAATCCTACTTCAGAGATTGACTCACCTCCTTGAGGTTTCATGAATCTCATTTTCATAATTTTGGTACTTCAGCATTCTGTATTTCTTGATTGGAGCATGCATATGCTCTTTCCTTTCAATGGATCATTATGGGATATAGAATTTCAACTCCATGATAATTTGAGCACTGACATCTAATTTCTCTATTTTGGAGGGGAGTTTTTTCCTAATGTTTTTTCTTTATTTTTCTGCTTATGAGATTTTGTACATAGGTACCTAATCAAGCCTCGTTGTTGGGACCCATTCTTTTCTTTCGTTTTTCTTTAGTTACTCCCTATGTTTTTCTTAAGGGGGGTGTTGGAGTTTGTTTTTTCCAATGCTTCATTTCCCTATGAGCTAAGTATGGTGAGTTGTAAGCTCACAGAGGGACTTTCATCTGCCTAGTTGTTGTAGTTATACTTATCCGACATTGGGCCTCCTCCATTGCGATACAATGGAGGATTTATATGTACATTAACAAAACATTGTGAGTGATAAAATAGTCTTACAAGATTCCTATGTGAAAAAAAAACATAACTAAATTATAACTCTATTTTAAATTATTATTATTAATTTTAATGATAAAAAGAATAAATATGAGTTAAAAATATATACATTAAAAAAACATGTAACATGAAAATCCTTTACCATGAAATAGAGATTGTTACAGTATCCTGACTTATTAACATGTCCAAAAATTCATTAGATTTTCTTAATTATTGAATTTAATAAAAAAGGTATAACTTCTTTTAACATAAATTTCAACTTTTAATTTGTGACTACTACTAAGAATGTTTAAGAATATGCCGCAAATTTTAAATCCTTACCATCTATTAAATAACTAGCACATCCATATAAATTAAATGTGTGGTAAACATCCATAGACATTAAAAAAATTACTTCATGATACATATCACATTGTCAAAATTAAAATAAATAAATAAATTATACTCTATTTTAAGTTACTATTATTATATTAGTTATAAAAAAAATTAATATATGAGTTAAACATATAAATTTTTTAAAACATACATAACAAGATGCTTAACCATGGAGATTCACCTCCACTTTACTTACTAATACCACATACTTAAAAAAATATAACTCATGTTCATATGCCATTTTTTAATTAATTAATTTAATTTTGAGTAAAAATGGAATAACTACATTTTAGATAAATGTAAACCTTTGATTGTGATTACTACTAAAAATATTTTAGAATACTTTGTGGAGGTTAAATTCCTACCACCCACCAAATAATTGTTGATAATTAAACTAAAGTTATGGAATCTCTGTTCTCAAATAGACACCCTATTGACATAATTATTAATAACTAAATTATAATTTTGGAAGCCCTATTCCAAAATAAACACAACTATTGGAGTATCTATTTTGGAATAAGACATCGAAAATTTTAATTTAATTGTCAATAATTAATAGGTTCATAGTAGTAATTTAACATTTGAATATTTAATTATTAAGAATCAATAGGCATATGGTAGGAATTTCACCTTCATGGAATATTCAAGAATATTATGAAATGGGTTGTGATTTTTTGGCCATGTTGTATTGATAAACTGTGGTATTGGTAAACCATGGTATTGTAATAAAATTTAATTACACATTAAGAATATCCATGGTAAAGTGGGGTGAATATTCATAGTTAAGAATCTTGTTACATGTTTTTCTAATGCATATATGTTTAACTCATAGGTGTAGTTTTCTCTTCTACATTTGGAATTTTTTCTTCGGAAGAAAAAAACACTGGAGTTATATTAGAAAATAAAATCGAGTACATATATCATAGATTTATGTTATTATATATTACCACTTCTAATTTAACATATATTTAGCAAAAATGATTTCAAAAATGCCTCTAAAATCCATATGATCAAGACAAGAGAAAAAAATTAGAAATAAACCTACCTCTCCCATAGAGAAACTGAAAAAAGAAATTGAATCACCGAGGACTATGGATGGGAGATAATACCCTCAACTATGGTAATATTATCTTATATATACTTTTATTTCATAACCCCAACATCAATATTCAATGCTTATTTAGAGAGAGCGCCAACCACCATATTTGCAGAGAGAATAAGCAATTTAATGTGCTTTATCCAGCTGCATAAGAGTAGGGGAACATATTTAGTGTGCCCCAATATTACTGCAATGATGGATTTTGATTCACCATAAATACGTAAACTATTCACCTATTTTATTTTTGCGAACCATAACAAACCCCATAGTGCCAATGTTTTTGCTCTGGAATTGGTACCTAGTCTGCCATTGCATGTGAGCTTGTATTGAGATTTGTTTCATATTATAATCCAGGCACCACTTCTGCAAGAGCCATTCTGAGTCGCGCCATCTAAATAGCCATTCAAGAATGCATGGGACGAGAAACAAGACAATTGGGTAAATATTTGATGGAAGAAATTGAGTGATACCGTCATCTCATACTAAAGATGATTTTAGAACATATTATGATAATATTCACCAGTTATCCAAATATGTAGAGGTTCCATGACAAATATAAAGGAAACACCTTGTAATGTCCCCCCCTCGATGCCCACTTAGTAAGGCAATGTTCAATGGAATTGGATAGTCTATCTGAAATGTTATGAAGTTGTGATAACCGGGACCATGTATGTCTAGTAGTCATACATTAGATGAAAAGGTGTAGATTGGTTTCGATGTCATTCCTTTAGAAGATACACCACCTAGGACCAATGTTCTTCTCTTTTGTAGGTTGTCCCATGTTAGTATTTTGTCTTTCCAAACAAACCAAATGAACAGGATAATCTTTAAAGGAACTCTCCATCTCCATATCTTCTGAAACCAAGATGGAGTTGCCAAATTATATGTATTTCACACAATATAGTGATATATACCTATCACCACTACCATTTTTTTATGCACGCTACCACTTCAGGTTAGTTGGTCTCCTTGTAAAGAACAAGAAAGACCCGCTAGTCTAAGGTCCTTGATATATACATTCCAATATTCTACACATTGACCAACCAAACTGATTTTGGTGGAATCTTTCCATATTTGGAATCTCTCTTTCTATTGTAGAATATCTTGAGCCGTATAAAAATAACCCCTGGAAGTAAAACCTCTATCGCGTGCTCTGTTATATGGGAATTGTGTTAGAACTCCTATCACTCTATCTGTCCCAATTAATATTTGGTTTCCTTTTCCAAACACCCATTTTAACCTCTGCAAGAACCAGTGCATCGCTTAAATGAATCTCAACCATATATATGACCCCTTTACGTTAATATTATTTTCATCCCGATTCCATGCAATGATGTTCCTTCCCTTTAGATATTTGAACTTGAAAATGTCCGAACAAATTCCATCACCCAACATAGCTCTCAAAAGTGACTTAACCAGTAAATCCCATCTGAATACCTTCGCATCCAATATTCCCCATCCTCCATATGTCTTTAGTGTGGAAAGCATATCCCATTTACATAAATGGTATTTTTGTGCCTCAGTCGTTTCAAACCAGAGGAAACGAGATAAAATAGCTCGAACCTTGGAGATGATAGCTAACAGAAGAGGAAATAAATGTGTCCAGTAGACTGAGATCTATTGTAGTACCGATTGTATGATTATATATATCCCCCTAATAGTTAGCCACCTGTGTGCCCTAGAATTCATTTGTTTCCTAATTTTTCTAGAAGCCAATTCTACTCTAAGTTCTTGTAATTATTAGGCTTTAATCTAAAGCTATAATATCCCAAAATGGGGATGCAACAATACATGAACACAAAACTGGAAATAACAATGTAAATCAACTCATTAACATGGGATACCAATATGGAGACATGAAATCATGTATTATATCAGCAAATCAATACATAATAGTGAGGCATGAGTCATATACAATGAAGGAACAAGCCTCCCATAAGAAATCACTCCACAAATGAATTGTTGTCACAATACAAGAATGCCGGAGACTACTACAATGCAGTTATAAACACACTGCTATAGCAAAAGGAATGTAAAAAATATGTAGGCTTGTTATATGCCTCAAAATATATGCCCAATACAGATCTAGGCTCAATACAAACTCCTACAAGAACCCGGAAAGGTGTTTTCAGAAATACACCCAATACAAGATGGGATCTAAAGCCCAATGGCTAAAGATTCACTGAAAACTGAAGAAAAAGAGTGTATAAGGCTTAAATATAACATATTTGATGTAGATACCCTAAAAGGTCTCCCCCCATGAAAGGATGAACCCCTCAATCACAAGAAAACACTACAAAGGAACCACAAGATCTTCTACAGAAGATGCCCTCCAAAATAATGCAATTTCCAGCTGAAACAATGCTGGAAATGATGGGAAATATATGGCCTAGTGCCAAGGATCTGAAATATGCCCAAGATCTCTCCAAACAGATCGCTCAAGAGAAGGAAATCTTCCTCTTATGAGAAACTATCTTAGAACATGGGATTCTAACCCCTCGACTGCTGCACCCTACAACACAGCACAATAACCTGCTGAAGCTGTGTTGATCAAGAAAGATGTAGCTTGGCCTAAAAACCCGAATGTTGAAATGAATACAATAATCTTCCAAGAGGCTCCCCAAGGAAAGAGGTGGGATTCCCGCTTTGGAACTCCCAATGCTAAACAGCACTGCAACCCTGCTAAATAGCAAGACGAAGCAAAAGTCTAAGCAGATCAATATCAAAATAATAGACTAAACCATGAGCTGACATGGCTTCCATCCTCTTCCTTAAATAAAATATGAGTTTTTTTTCCCTTGGCCCCACTCAATTAATTCATTTCCTTCATGAGATCCATCTCCCTCCAAAACTGCGTTATCCCTCAATTAATCTCCACTCCTCCATAACAACGTTGTTGACCTAGTCAAAGTTGACTGAATCAACATAACCCAACCCTGTTCACACTTGGAGGTGCTTTATTTAGTTGTTAAAAGGGTATCATTTCACACTTCAAGTGTTTTTATTGCTGCTAAGGATACTTATGGGCCTTCCCACCCACTTATTCACCTACCTAGTGATAAAACAACTATAATATTCCATTTAGCTTGAAGGCTAAAATTTTTGAATATTACAGTCCTCCCCTCCAAAATGATGCTTATCCTCAAGCAACTATATAAGGAGAGAAAAATTTATCCCCTCCTCCTCTTTTGGCCTTCTCATCAATATTCTCCACCACTGCTCAAAACAATCTGCAATAAATCTTCCCTCCAATGTTTCCTCCCAAGTGTGCAAAACCAAATGGCTCACATCATGAAAAGGTGGAAGGTGTAAGTGGAAACCTTCTTGCTATCCAATGGCCTCCTCAAGGTAGGAGTTATGACAAGCATAGGGTATCCCATGCCCAATGAGAGACTCCCAACCCATGCTATCATCCAAATGAAATGAGCCATTCTAGGTAGCTCATCAAAAGAATCCTCAACCCCAGTTTTATGCAATGTATTGGGGCTGCATGGAGAGATTAGATTTTCCCATCCAAGTTGCTCCTCTCTCCATTTATGGTAAGTATGGGGTTGTTTCTTATATTGGGCTAGAATTTCATGGCCTCCAATAATGGCCCAAGTTACCCCACAAAATAATTCATCCATGAATTGCCTTCTTTAAGAACTCAAGTTCTCCAAGTGGCTCCTTGCATATCAAGGAAAGAGATGTAGCATGGCAATCATGGTTTTCCCATTGTATATCCTAAAACATGAAACATGTAAAGTAGGGAGAATCATGTCTCCAATGGGAACCTCCAACTCTTTTTCCACTCTCCAAATAAAATTTCCCATGAACATAATAACATCAGCAATATAGGGAAGTAAAAACCAATGAAAACAAGTTGACATATGACAACCGGAAAGTGGATCATAGTTCCACACATGGAACCAACACAGTGCATTCCTTGCTTGCCTCAAATCAAGGTATAACAAGTGCTCTCCCAACCACTTTTTTGCTTCCACAATCATCCCATAAGATGGAATCATGAAGGTACAATGTGGTGTCAATGGTGCACACCAAGAATCATGTGGCTTCCCCCACAAACCATCAATATGATAGCCAATATCAATGCTAAATTTGGCCTCAAGTACATCATAATATAATGTATAAGAAGGAATGACCCTCCTTAATACAACATGCTGCTCATATAAAGTAAATAAGTGCAAATCATAATGCAAATGTGTGCCTTCTCTACCATGTACTTTGGTCCTTGAGCTGAAATGGCTCAACTGAAAATTCTCCCTCACCCCAAATGAGTAGGGAAGTGGCTATTCCATCCTCTCTATCACCATTCGGGCTATGCATCTCTCCAAATGCTAATATATATCCCATTGGATGCCCTCCCAAGTGAACTCTTCCATCAAAGAATGAAATGCATCAAAGTGCATGGAAAGAAAGTCCACATGTGATGCATGTAGTAGCTTCCTCTTGAGCTCAGAAACTCTAGACAAGAAGACTCTACCATGACAATAGATGAACTCTCCAACCACCATGTATCTATCATCTCCCTCTGGGTCATCAAGAATCATGCAAGAAGCAATATCCTTGGAGTACTCTACCAAGAGTTGAGACCTCCAATAGGGATCAATCCTCCTCAGAGAGAGCGTTGAAGATCTGAAATTTCAAGCTCCCCTCATGCTGTTGTCTTCTCCTTTGACATCCCCCATGCCAAAGTCATCCTCCAAAATGCTGCCATGCCCATCATGCAGCTGCTCATGCTCAAATAGAAGTGGTGATCTTTGTAAATTGGCCTCCCATGAGAAGCTTCCATCCAAAAATAATCTCCTAATCTTGGCCAATGTAAGCATGAGTGGCCTCCATCTACTCCAATGTATGGAGGATTCCTTCCTCAAAGGAAGTACCCTCTATTTCTCCAAATCCATGGAGCAGCTCCCTTGCACCATGAAGGTGCCATCCTTCATCATTGCAACAACTTCTATCAGCGCAATATATGTGGCAAGAGTGGGTGATGCTGAAAATGGGAGAATGTATTTCTCCTCCTTGAGTCAATCCCAAACTCTCTGCGTTGTACTATACTCCTCCAAGGTCTTCACCCCTCTGGAATATAAGAGTGGTGACCAAATGGCAAGATGTCTCTCACCAACTCCAGATCTGGTGGCCTCCCAGGTGGAATGCCTCCATGTAATGAGACATCAATGTCCAAAGTAGACTATACATATGGATAGACAAATTTGTCCTTGCCCTCATAGCGCAAATCAGTCTACCTCTTCTTTGAATTAACTCTCTGAAATAGATAGGGGTGTGTGCTCCTCATCAAGTGATGCTGACCATCCTCCCTACCTTCTCCTTCCGTATACAATGTTTCACAATCATGATGTTCATTGATTGTGCCTTGATATCCATATATGAGATCCTGGGGAATTCCTTGCAATGATACAAGAATCCCTCTTGTTGGAGAAAGTGCTCCATCTACCTCTGCATGAGGTTCCATATGTGCTCTAGATATGATAGCGTTGTTGCCCCCATCCTTCTCTTCTCCTTCAATATGCATGGGAGTCACCTTCTTAACAAGAGGATCCTCTTTTGGTAAAGGGATCTTTACACCTTCTTGTCCAAGGATATGAGACAAATATCTTTCCTCTATCAAAGTAGTATGCAAGATTTGATCTTCTCCAATAGTTTTCTGAAGTGGATTTGAGGTTATAGGTTCCTCCATCATATGCAAAGGTTTTGTTTGTTTTGGTTCCACAAGTGATGTTTTAGAATTTTTTCCATCAAATATTTCCACCAATGTCTTAGTGAACCTAGCATAAAAGAAGTATTTGCATTCTTCAAAGAAAAATACTCAAAAATCCACCATGCATAGGCCTTACCTCCAAAATGTAGTGCTGCAACTTTGATGGCTTCATCTTTATAAATTTGGTGTTGCTACAAATAGAAGTCTACCTCCTCCACCCAAGCTCTAGCTAAATATGTAGGTGAACCATCAAAAGTGGATAGAATAAATATACCCATATCATGCTGCTTGCTTCTCTTCACCTTTATCTTGAAAAAATACGAAAAAGTGATATGATCTCTAAACCTCTGAGTTTGAGATTCATACTCTTGCAGAAAATCACTAAGAGTTCCCCTCCTATCCATTCCTTCTTCTTCCATCTCTCTCATGGCAAGTATGGGCATGTGACTACGTTGTGCATCATAGTGTGAGGCTGCATGCTCACACTCATAATAGGAAAATCTAGAGTTTGATTTAGATTCAAACCCTCTTGGAGATTCTATGCACATCTCCCTTCTCATCTTCTTGAGATCTTCATGAATGCTCTGAAAAGTTTGAGACAAAAACTTTGGAAGTTTCTCCTCCTTTCTTCCTCCAAATAATGGAGCCTTCTTTTTGTTCATCCTTTATTCTTCTTTTCTTCTTGCTAGCATATTGCCTAAGATTCCACAGGCTAAGCAAAGATTATGCTCTGATACCACTATAATATCCCAAAATGGGGATGCAACAATACATGAACACAAAACTGGAAATAGTAGTGTAAATTAACTCATAAAAATGGGAGACCAATATGGAGACATGAAATCATGTATTATATCAGCAAATCAATACATAATAGTGAGGCATGAGTCATATACAATGAAGGAACAAGCCTCCCATAAGAAATCACTCCACAAATGAACTGTTGTCACAATACAAGAATGTCAGAGACTGCTATAACGCAGTTATAAACACACTACTACGTCAAAAGGAATGTAAAAAATATGTAGGGATGTTATATGCCTCAAACGATATACCCAATATAGATCTAGGCTCAATACAAACTCCTACAAGAACCTGGAAAGGGGTTTTCAGAAATACACCCAATACAAGATGGGATCTAAAGCCCAATGGATGAATATTCACTGAAAACTGAAGAACAAGAGTGTATAAGGATGAAATATAATAGATCTAATGTAGATCCCCTCAAAGGTCTCCTCCCATGAAAGGATGAACCCCTCAATCACAAGAAAACACTGCAAAGGAACCACAAGATCTTCTACTGAAGTTGCCCTCCAAAATAACGCAATTTCCAGCTAAAACAACGCTGGAAATGATGGGAAATATATGGCCTAGTGCCAAATATCTGAAATATGCCCAAGAGCTCTCCAAACGGATCTCTGAAGAGAAGGAAACCTTCCTCTTATGAGAAACTAGTTGAGAAAGTGGGATTCTAACCCCTCCACTGCTGCATCGTGCAACACAACACAATAACCTGCAAAACCCACGCTGATGAAGGAATTTGTAGCTTGGCCTGAAAAGCTGAATGTGGAAATGAATACAATACTCTTCCAAAAGGCTTCCCAAGGAAAGAGGTGGGATTCCCGCTCGGGAACACCCGGTTCTAAACAGCACTGCAACCCTGCTAAACAACAAGCATTAGGGGAATTTTGAGGTCTAAAATGGGCCTCCTAAGGAAATTATAAAATAATAGTGAAAATAATAAAGTAAGATTTGATGACATCATCAAATTGTAGAGGGAAAAAAGAAAAAAGTACTTTTTCAACTCGTATTTTCAACTTATCTCCCAAAGTTTTTACTCAAATTTCGAGTGGGAGTACTCGTTGGATTAAAAAATTAATTCCTCATCCAAGGAGTGCCCATGTTGCATACTTTTGATGGACCCTATGATGCGAAAAATGAGAAATACATGAAAAAAAGTGATTGCAATCACGTTTTTCATGTTTTTTTCATTTTTCGTGTAGAAGGGTCCATCGAAAGTATGTAACATGGGTACTCCTTGGATGAGAAATTAATTTTTGCATCCAATGAGTTCTCCCACTTGAAATATGAGTAAAAACGTTGGGAGATAAGTTGAAAATACGAGTTGAAAAAGTGGTTTTATTATTTTATTATTTTTTAATCTTTTTACCCTTTTACTTAAAAAATGGTGAATCATCCCCCATGGTTGAAATCATCATATTGAATCCTATTGGTTCTTATAAAGTTTATTTTGGTTGTACATTTTTCTTAGGAGGCCCATTTTAGACCTCAAAATTCCCCTAATGAGAAAGAAAAAGTCTAAGCAGGCCAATATCAAAATAATAGACTAAAACACGAGCTCATATGGCTGCCATCCTATTCCTTAAATAGAATATGATCTTGCTTGCCCTTGGCCCCACTCAATTAGGTCATTTCCTTCATGAGATCCATCTCCCTCCAAAACTACATTATCCCTCAATTAATCTACACTCCTCCATAACAGCGTTGTTGACTTGGTCAAAGTTGACTGAATCAACATGACCCAACCCCTGTTCACACTTGGAGGTGCTTTATTTAGCTGTTAAAAGGGTCTCCTTTCACACTTGAAGTGTTTTTATTGCCACTAAAGAGACGTATGGGCCTTCCCACCCACTTATTCACCTACCTAGTGATAAAACAACTATAATATTCCATTTAGCTTGAAGGCTAAATTTTTGGAATATTAAAAAAGCCGAGTTAGGAGAATAATTTTCCTAGTGGAGTAGCCCAAAACCCAAAAGTTCCTGAAATATATTATATTTCCACATTATCTCCATTTACAAAGAGAAGAATCGATTTTCTGCAATTTGCAACCAATCGATATGTCTCCCTGAAGTGCAGGAAGATATAGTGAAGAACACTCCATTGTGATATAGAAACCATGCCAAAGGTAAGAATATCTTCCACAAATAAAAATGACTAAGGATCACCCTATATTAGATAATCTGAGTCCCCTGAAAAAATCCAAATATTGTGCCTACCTAATCTTCAAACTAAGGCCATCCATAACAATAATGAAGGGGAAAGGGGAAAGAGAGCATCCTTGTCTCAATCCTCTGGCCTCCCTGAAAAATAAAAAATGATATCCATTAATTAGTAAAATATAGTAGATAGTGGATACACATGCCATAATTCATTCTACAATGTGAGTGTGAAGTCCAATATTGAATAATATAAGGTGTAAGAAGGACCAGTCTACACAATCGTAGGCCTTCGATAAGTCCACTTTCATTACAAAAACTTCCATGTTTTTAGTATGAATTGAATGTACACACTTTTTTTCTTTTTCTATGGCATCATGAATTAGTTGATTATTCAAAAATCCAAATTTTACCCTAGAAATGTGTGTATAGAAATTTTTTGATATGCCTCTCATGATCACCTTTGATGTAATTTTGTAGGTAATGTTGTAGAGGGAGACTGGACTAAAGTCCAAGAATGTATGAGGAAAAGAATATTTCATAATAAGAGCTAGGAAAGTAGAGTTTATAGCTCTAGTTATATGGCCATTAGTCCTAGACTCTTCCATCAGGTCCAAAATATTTTGTCCCATCAAATCAAAGAAATGTATAAATAAATCCATTGTCTAGCCATTTTGGCCTAGGAATTTTTCTTTGGCAAAGGATTTTAGAACAAGAATAACTTCCTCTAGAGAAACAAGGTGGAAAAGGGCCTCTTTAGACTCATCATTGAACATAGTAGAGTATAGATCCATTCCAAAAATTTGATCATTGATATCCACACTCATTTTAGACTTGTAGAAGTATCTAAAAAATCACACAGCCTCTTTCTGAATCTCCGAAGTAGAATATATCGTCTCCCCATTTGGTTTTTTGATATGCGATATCAAATTTATGTTCCTTCTCTTATTTTCATAGTGAGGGAAAAACGAGTATATCGGTCACCCTCTCACAACCATACCACTATTCTCTTGATCCGCCAAGTGGCTTCTTGAATCTCAAGGATCTGATTCTTCCTTCCCTCTAACCCTTTAAAATGATCTAGGGCTTGTTGTGTAGGAGAAACCCACTCCATGGAAGAACCAAGACGATATATTTTTATGGTAATCTAATGCAGGTCCTTAATAATAAGACTTTTTTCCCCCTCTACCAATCTCTAACCCTTCTCTTCAAATAATTAAGCTTTTGTGAGATCATATGCATTGTTGAAGACCATGGCTCCCTATCCACTGAGGCCCAAGAGGAAGAAACTAATTCATTAAAATATGTTTCCTCGAACCACACCTTGTTAAAATTAAAAGGGATCCCCAAGAATGCATTTTACCTCCTCCAATACATTATTATTGAGATATGATAAAACAAATATGATCTATTAACTGAGGAAATCAAGTTTCTTAATATTTCCATAAGGTTCTCATGGACCAAGAAATGATCCAATCACATCCCAATATGTTCATCACCATCTCTACAGTCGTTCTAGGTAGGAGATAGAGGAGAAGGACATATATCTACCAAATGATGATCTTCAAAAAGATTAATCAAACGATTAGCGAGTGGGTCCCTTATACAATGAGAGCCCCAACATTCATGCATTAAAAAAGTGGCATTGTAATCTCCTATCATAATAATGTGCCAATATTAAGGTTGTCGCATACCTCCATTATGTTCCGGAAAACTTCTCTATCTCTACAAGGAGCATATAAATTGAGGAGATTTATATGACTTTCTATCCCATGAATTTGGCGAGACACTAGATAATCTATCTGGATCTTGGGGTGGTGGGGGGGGGACCCCTAAGATTTGAAAAATTGTAATGAAAAAAAAACCGAGACATAGTAAATAAACCCACGAAGAAACCTTTTATTAAAATAGAGAATACTTTTAAAAGCTATATTGTGGTGGAAAAGTTTTTCTTTTACAAAATGAAACTTGTTACTTATAACCTTTTCTATTTACAATACCACAGGTAAATTCCAATGGTGGGTAAATACTATGGGTGAATTAATACCATGGGTGGAAGCCACTTACATTACCATTTGTAAATTCCATGGGTGGATACATACCATGGGGGGATGAATACCATGGGTGGATACATACCATGGGGGGATGAATACCATGGGTAGATGCCACTTTTCATTTAGATAATTCCCCCCTTATTAATAAGCAATGGTCCCCATTGTGTGGAGCTCCCTCCTGAGAATATTTTGTTGAATATGAAGAGCCGCTAAAGAGAAGGGTTTTGTGTGGTTAACCCATAACCATGATGAAAAAAGATCCGAGGATAGGGATACCCTTTAATGCTTGTCACCAACTGTGATACTAATAATATGCAGCCTAGAAAATGGACTTTGATGAAGTGTGGGTTTTTCGATGACCCATAACCATGACAAACAAAGATCCGAGGATAGAGATATCTTGTAGTGCTTGTGACCAACTGTGATAATAAAAGTGTGTGGCCTAGAAAATGGATTTTGAAGAAAATATTTTTGTGCAGTTGACCCATAAACTTGGATTTTTGGGTGACCCATAACCATGATGGTGGAATGTTTGGTAGATTCTCCTATCCAATGAGATGTTGTAAAGGTTTCTTTCACATTATACACCTCTTGCCACAACTTTTCTTATAGCTTATAAATTATGGAAAAGACTTATTTGGGGTATTGAATATGTCTTTCCATTGTTATAAGACAATTAAAATTTGATGACCCGTGGACTGAGAAAATGATTATTGAAACTCTTGGTATGCACATCTGCTCAACATTCCATAAATGTGTAACTTCAATTACTCATATCTCTCAAACTGAGAAACGAAATCAAATTCCATAAAAAACCCATTTGAGATTATAAAAAATAATTTCAAATGAGATAATTTTCACCCTATAATATACTTTGTAGAGGTCATGGTAATTTCTTGAATTTTTATGAAGGTTGCTGCAAAAATTTGAAACTGAAATATGCTTCAATCCATCATTCTGATGGAGCCGTAACCTGCATCTGATTCCACTAATATGGATATTGGGGGAGGAGACCCCCAATATATAAAAAATTTTAATGCAAGAAAAAGAAGAGAAACAGTAAATAAACCCACAAATAAACGTTTTATTGAAATAGAGAATAATTGTAAAAGCTACATTGTGGTGGAAAGTCTTTCCTTTTACAAAATGCGACTTGTTACTTAAATCCTTTTTTAGTTAGAATACGCCAAGTAAATTCCATGGGTGAATGAATACCATGGGTGGAAGTCACTTGCAATACCATGGCTAAATAAATACCATGGGAGGATGAATACCATGGTTCGATGTCACTTACAATACCGTGGGTGAATGAATACCTTGGGTGGATGCCACTTACAATACCATGGGTAAATTCCATGGGTGGATAAATACCATGGGTGGATGAATACCATGGGTGGATTCTAGTTACAATACCATGGGTAAATTCCATGGGTGGATAAATACCATGGGTGGATGAATACCATGGGTAAATGCCACTTTCCATTCAGATCAGTAGAATACCAAGAAAGAGTCTGTAGGAATGCAAACTAGCCCACATAGGGTCCAAAAGAGTAGCAAGGCCACCTGACATACCAACATAGCTCACAGCCACCGGGTGCCAATCAAGGAAAATGGAATGAAAGTATGAAGCAGCATAAACAGAGTCTACATGATCTGGATTTATGCAGGAACGCAACAGAATACATAAATAACCATAAACATAGAGATGTAGTGGAAATAAGGCTTCATTTCATTAATATCAAATAACAGAAATATGCTTACAAACATAATGGAAATAAAATAGCTAGGGTGTTGGTAGCGAATCTCTGAGAAGAGATGTGGCGGCTACAGACCTTTGAACTGTGTTACAAAGAGGCTCGAGGGCCTATTTATTATGGAGAAACAATGGAGAACTCTAAACATCCAAAAAACTTACCCTAGGAGATGAAGCGCCAAAACTATGGGCCCCGTTTGGGTAAATTGGTGTTTCAACTTCCCGAGGACGTAACTTTGGCATACTATCTCCGTTTGACGAACATGATACATTGTTAGAAATATATATTCGAGGACTACAACTGTCGCCAGGAATATCGATTCCGGAGAAAAATCATATTCACTTGAAAAACGATGCCCAAAAAATGTTGTTTAGGGACTCAAAACAACTCTGGAAGTTCAGGACCCAAAAAACTGCTAAAAATGGTAAGTTATGAAAAAAACTAAAAGAGACAATGGTGGGGCCCCAAGTGGAATAGGTGGGTGGATACCAATATCCACCTGCATCATTCCTCCCCCCTTAGGAAGAAATTGTCCCCATTGCATTGAGTTCTTCCATGAGACGAGGAAACTTCTGTTGAACTTGGTCCTTGGTGAACGACTTGCTTTGGTGGAGGAGTTGGCCAGCTTTGAAAAACTGATACGGTTGAATTTTATGTTGGCGAGTGTTCTTGATTTTCATGTCCATGATACAGTCTATGGTGGCCTGTTCCATGCAGTCTGGGTTTAACTCTTTTGGTGTGAGTTCTTCTACAATGTCAGAGGTGTCCAGTAGAGGTGGGAAGTAGGGACAAAGGTGGTCTACATTGAATACTAGGTGCAGACCAAGGAATGGTGGAATACTAAGCTCGAAGGAATTGTTCCCTACAGCCTTGGTGATGGTGTACGACCCATATCAGAGTGGACAAAGCTTGCGGTGGGGTCCAATGAGGTGCTCCTTCTGCAAATGTAGCCACAATTTTTCGCCCACCTGGAAGTTGTGTGTCACCCGATGTTGATTATGTTGTTGCTTGTACGTAGCATTGGTTCTATCCAATATGTCATGAACCTGTTGGCGGATGTGCTGAATGCGCTCAATGAATTTGTTTGCTTTGTCAGCTTCAGACTAGACATGAGCCAAATCGGCCTGAGTAGCCGCAAATGGAATGGCTACGTCAATGGGACATAGTGGCTGGAATCCCAAGCCCACCTGAAAGGGGCTATGGCCAGTTGAGCTGTGGAGAGCCCAGTTATAACTATGTTGTACATAGGGGAGGCTCTCATACCATGTGCGTGGATGCTTTGAATTGTACATGCGCAGAATGTGTACAATCATCCTGTTGATGACCTCTATCTGGCCATCAGTTTGGGGATGGAAAACTGTGGACTTGGTGAGCTTCGTGTCCAACATTGACCAGAGGCTGGACCAAAATGTGTTGAGGAACCTGCTTTCACGATCTGATATGATAGAATGTGGGATCCCAAATTGCACCCACACTCGTTCAAAGAAGAGTTTAGCATTGGCTTTTGCTGTGATACTCTTCTTGTAGGCTGCCATAATGGCCATCTTGGAGAATCTATCGACGACCACGAAAACACAGTCGTTTCCATGCTTGGTAGAAGGAAGGCCTGACATGTAATCCATTGAGATGGATTCCCAAGGTCGAATAGGGGTAGATAGCGGAGTATAGAGCCCTTGCTTCTTGATGGTCAGTTTGGCAATGGTGCAAGCAGTGCAGGATCTGATGTACTTCCTGACATCTTGTCAAAGGTTCAGCCAATAGAAATACTTCTGCAGTATTGCCACTACTTTCTCAACCCAAAAATGCCTAGCGACTCGACTATAGTGCGCTTCCCATATCATCTTGGCATGCTCCCTTGAAGGAACAAAAAGGTGTCTCAGGTGACATAACATTGCATCTTGGAGGTGAAAATTTGGAACTTACATACCCCCCAAGAGTGCCATGTATGTGTGTCTGAATTCTGGATCGCTCTTGTAGAGAAGCGTCCAATCAGAAGTCTCATGCGCACAAGAGCTGAGAACGGTGGTCATGGACATGATCGGTGGTCGGCTGAGGCAGTTTGCAACATTATTGGTGCTACCCTTCTTGTACTTGATGTTCAAATGAAATTGTTGTAGATATTGGGACCACTTCTGATGGCGATCATTTTGCAACTTCCCTTGTGTCTGTATGAACTGCAAGGGTCGGTGGTCTGTGTGTATGATTTTATCCTTCCCCAAAATGTAATGCTTCCATTGTCGACAAGCGTGCATAATGGAATACATTTATTTGTCATAAGTGGGATACTTTCGAATTGTGTCGGAAAATGTCTCACTGTGATATGCCACTGGATGCCCTTGTTGAGTAAGAACCACCCCAATAGCATAGTCAGAGGCATCTGTCTCGATCTCAAATGGTTGTTGCAAGTCTGGTAATGTGAGCACTGGGGCAGAACAAAGGCGATGTTTCAATTCTACGAATGCCTTCTGTTGAGATTCTGACCAAAATAATTTTTCTTTCGCTCCTCCCTTGGTGACTTGACTCAAGGGCCAAGTGATATGGGAGAATCCTAAGATGAACCTGCGGTAGAAATTAGCAAGACCCAGAAAGTTGCGAAGCTTTGTTAGGGTGGTTGGGCCTGGCCAATCTCAAATGACTTGGATCTTGGCTGGATCCACATGCACCCCCCTTTCATCAATAATGTATCCAAAATATTGAACCTGGGTCATGCCAAAAGTGCACTTCTCCAAATTGGCACACAACTTGTGTTGTCGTAGTGTTCGGAGGACTTATCGGATGTGGTGGAGGTGCTCTTCCCAAGTCTGGCTGAAGATCAGAATGTCATCCAAGTATACCACTACAAATGAGTTGGTGAATGGACGCAAGATGTCAGCCATCAACCTCATGAAGGTTGCTAGAAGCATTTGTCAACCCGAAAGCATGACAAGCCATTTGAAAAGGCCCTCCTTGGATTTGAAGGCAGTCTTTAACACATCAGAGGTTTTGATTGGTACCTAGTGATACCCAGACTTTAAGTCGATCTTGCTGAAATTTTTTTCCCCTTTGAGTTGGTCCAGAAGGTCATCAATCCATGGGATCGAGTACCTATTCCGGACAGTGATGTTGTTCAGCACCCAATAGTCAATATAGAGTCTCCAAGTCCCATCCTTCTTCTGTACCAACACGATCGGGCTCCCACAAGGTGATGAACTTGGCCGAATGTGACCTTTCTGCAGTAGCTCCTGAATCTGCCTTTTGATTTCATCATTCTCCAGAACATAGCACCTATAGATCGGTCCATTGGGTAGCGGCGCACCTGGGGTCAGGTCAATGGGGTGCTTGACCTGACAGTGTAGAGGCACCCCTATGGGTGAGGTGAAGATGTCCCCGTACTCCTCCACAACCTTGTCCATTTGTTGATGTCGTGTAGAGGAGCCATGTCTAGAGGTCATGGCCACAATCTTCTTCTTGCCCTAGGGGTGGATCATCAGGAAAAAAAATTTCCTAGTTTGGGAAATGAGCTTACTACATTGTTTTGTAGTAACCAAAGAGATAGTGGGAGGCAATGGTACCTCTGGTATCCTGTACAACTTATTTCCCAAAGTAACAATAACAGCACGAGGCCGGGACTCATACACAGCATGTCGCTTCCACAAGTATGGTTGGCCTAATAATACATCAGAAACATCAATAGGAGCAATGTCACACAATACCTCATCCGTGAAGGGCTTGATTCTATAGGAAAGGCAGAACTACTGGCTGACTTAGAGATCCCGTCCTTGGTGAAGCCACCCGATGGTGTATGGTTGTGGGTGTGCTGTGGTCATCAAGCCCAACTGCTTCATGACATCTGCTGAAATGAGGTTCTTTTGGCTCCCATTTTCGACAATGAACCATAACAGGGAACCCTTTACCCACATCTCGGAGTGGAAGAGATGCTTTGCCTCCTCTGGATCTTCTGGTTCCTCCTTCTGGATCTTCATAGTGGCAACAATGGCATTGGGCTCCGCGTCAATAATCTGCTTCCCTTTTTCATTCCCCTTGTCAGGTTCTGATTCAGAGTCGGAGCATGCATCTGATTCAGAAGCCCTCATCTCAGCCACCAATGACTACTTGGCCGGTCACTCACTTGTGTTGTGAGGGGAGCTCTTATGGAACTCACACCACTTTCCCGTGTCCTTCTTTGGCTTCACGGAATTTTTCTTTGCTTGTGGCTTTGGCAGTTTGTCTTGGGCCACCATGACTTGGCTTTGTCCTTTTTTTTGCTGTTTGGGGGCACCTTTCCCTTGCTTTTGATTCGCAGATCCAAAGTCTCGCTTCTTTTGTTTGAATTTCTACTCAATCTTGGAAGCATACCGGTATGCTGTACCAAGCGAGGAGATGTCAAGGAACTCCATTTCCTCCTGAATGTATCTATGTAGACAACTGCGATACTTTAGCACCAAATGTTTCTCTGAATCTTTGATACCCAACTTTGTGCGCAAGGTATGGAATAGATTCCTCAGCTCATGCACATCTTGATCCCTTTGTTGCCGCAGAGTGGTCCATTGTATGTACTTGTCCTCATATCTCCCCACGGGATAGTATTGTTCCTTGATGGCATCTCGGAAAGTATTGCAAGTGGGTATGGCTGAGAACAGAGAGGGTTTTGTCTCATCCTTTTTTCACAGTAGGTTTCCCACTAGTCCTTGACATGGGGGGTAGCTTTAAGGAGTGCAAAATAATCTTCTCCCAGTCGGAAAATTCATGAACCGAGAAATATCCTTCTAATAGATTCAACCATCTATCTATGACATCTGCATCTATTTGACCCTCAAATATGGGAATGTCAAAGTTTACTTGTACCTTAAAGGGAGTCGCGCCTCCAAAGTGGCTGCTAGATCCAGATGCGCCACTGGTGGGCAGTCGTTGAAGGACCTGGGCAAATTTATCCATCATCACATTCCTTTATTTTTCGAGGGCCTCCTCAAGCAATATTTTGATAGGATCTCCTGCTCCCTCATCTTTCTTTTTTTCCCCCATGGGCATCCGTTGGGGTTTGCGAGGCTGATCTTATAAAGGTTCCACCAGATCGAGCCCTAACTCCTTATACCCCGACCTCATTGGGGACATGAAAATAAGGATCGAGAAAAATCATACCGCTTTGATACCACTGATCTGGGTTTATGCAGGAATGCAACAGAATACAAAAATAACCATAAACATAGAGATGCAGTGGAAATAAGGCTTCATTTAATCAATATCAAATAACAGAAATATGCTTACAAACATAATGGAAATAAAATAGATAGGGTGCTGGTAGAAAATCTCTGAGAAGAGATGTGGTGGCTACAAACTTCTGAACTATTTTACAATGAGGCTCGAGGGCCTATTTATTATGGAGAAACAATGGAGAAGTATAAACGTCAAAAAACCTAACCCTAGGAGATGAAGCGCCAAAACTATGGGCCTCGTTTGGGTAAATTGTTGTTCCAATTTCCCGGGGACGTAACTTCAGCATACTATCTCCGTTTGACGCACATGATACATTGTTAGAAATATCTATCCGAGGACTACAACTGTTGCCACCAATATCGATTCTGGAATGGAATCATATTCACTAGATAAACGATGCCCAAAAAATGTAGTTTAGGGACTCAAAACGTCTCTGGAAGTTCAGGACCTAAAAAAATGCTAAAAATAGTAAGTTGTGAAAAAAACTGAAAGAGACAATGGTGGGGCCCCAAGTGGAATAGGTGGGTGGCCACCAATATCCACCTAGATTACTACAAGGGTATCTTGGATGAAAATGATGAATGTTATATATTTATGTATCGCATTTCTCATGCCTAATTGCTTTGTGGAGTCTCCCAAACCACAAAGGTTCAACGAGAGAATTTTCATCACGAGGACTCTTCAGTGGACACATTCGCTCTAAGGGCCTGAGAATCAAGAGACGAAAAAATAGGGAGATCAAAAAAACCTATAGAACCATCAAAAAATAAACTAATAGCCATCGATCAACCCCTAAAGTGTGTATTTCATTATCCCCCCTCTTGAAAATAGTGATGTTTAAAGAAGATTAGAACTGATGATATGGGAATGGGGTAAAATCGACCCTTATGGATAGTAATAGTTTCCAAATCCATCACAATGTTCAACATGAGGACATTAATGTCATTTCCTACACATTTATGGGGAGAGGAATCATGGTACGTCATAAAAGATGGAGGGTGGGAAGGGATATAGGCCACATCCAGAGGTGGTGTTGATCGAGGAGGATCACAACAAGGCAAAGGTGGAGGAGGGAAGATAGAATAAATTTTAGGTAAAATTTTGTCCGTCGGGGATACATTAATTGGGGAATAACCAAAAACTGGGATATGATCCGGTGGGGTAAAAGGGTCAGGCCTCCAGTCCAAAGGAAATGGGGGTAAAAAACTCTTCTCAGGGAAATAAGGGAGTTCTTCCCTCACACGATTATGTGAAGAGGGTAAAGGAGAGGAGGAAGAAGAAGTAAAGATATGGGACAGGTAAGATTCTATATATAAAGAGTGATCATTGGTAAATGCACACTACCTTCTCCAGAGGGTAGACTATGCTTATCATATGGCCTTCGAGACAAACGACCATGTCCATCCCGACTGCATGAACCATCAACATAGGTTGGACTCCTAGGAGGGCATTGATCCAAAATATGTCCCGCGTGATGACGATTGAGGCACCTGAAAGGGATGCCCCAATAATCCAATCACTATCTGAGTTGAATCATACCCAAATCAAGATCTATATTTTCTGGGAGCCCCCAAAAAATTGTATTTAAACCAAAATCCATGGCACACATTTCTCCCAAGCTCCCACACATCCTGGGTTCATATATATTAAATGAGCGATGGAGTTCCCCATATCCGTCAGGGCTCGATGCATCCAAAATTATTATGACAAACCTAGAAATTTAACCCATATGAGATCATTCTTTTTAGTATCTAACAGTGGGTTAAAGCCAATACCATCTATGGATCTGTAGAAAACTACGCCCCCACACCAAAGGAGTTTTGAGGATCTGATCAAATTGATTGGAGTGCAGAAAGTGGAAGTTGAACCAAGCGTTCATCAACAAGCTAACTTTATGGGAATACCCCAATATAGGAGCCCATTTTGTTTAACCTGCTCTAGCATATTATTCTTAGGAATCTACAAAAAAACTCAATGTCCCACTAATGCCCCTTTCTATAAACTGATAACACACTCCCAAAGCACATCATATCCAAAACTCAACAGTTTACTTTCAGGATTTGATCTCATGATACTACCTATATCCTTATTTGATACATGATATCACATGTGAGAACTAGGGGGACACTTATCGCCTTTTGTTTCGAACATCTCCTTTCAGGCAGGTCCTAATGTCGTGTGGTGTTTAGAGAGGGTTGACCAATCATCAATATTCCTAGGTTGGACAATATTAGCCTATGTCTTTTCTACATCCAGGGTGGCCTAAATAAATACCTGATGGATCAACACATCAACATCAAGATAATCAAAAGCATGTTCCATGAGACACAATACCCACCTCATATAGTAAACAAACAGGGATTGATATTTCACCTGCCACATCCACCTACCACATTTAGCAACTCGAGACCATAATAAAGAGTGAATAAAACTTGTAGAGAATGTCGCTAGGGAATAAATACGCATAAGGAATATAAAAATTCCTCAAAAGTTCATTATATTAACTTTTTTGTCATAAAAACACCATCTTCTCCCAATAATACCCACTTCCAAGGAAAAAGAAGGGAAGGTAGTTGTAGATCCTTCACATTATATTAATGTACGTAAGCCACTCGAGAGAAAAATTGATGATGTACGTCACCACCCTAGAAAGGAAGAATCCCAAATAAATCAATCCACCACAAATGGAAACCTTGGGGAGTGTGAATCTTAGATCGGATAAGCAAGGACGAGGAAAAAGATTGCCGAATAATTTAAAATAGCCACCGCAAAAATTTTCATCACATTTCCATGGCGACGATAACATGAAAAGTAAATATTGTATGGTTTGGAGTTGACATCATCCTTTAATCTCATCCTTACTCAAAATTACTCTTACCCTTACATTCTCTCTTTCAATCGCATCTTTACTCAACTGGATGAAATTTTAATACTATGAAATGGATGTATTTCATTTTGTTTATATCATGAAGTAGATGTATTTCATAATTTATAGGGATTTTAGTATTTAAAAATTTGTTAAATTTAATAGAATATTAAAGTTTAAGAATATTTTAGGTTTTGATTTTAAAAATAAATTAAATAAATTATATATATTTCAACTTGCATATATTTCATTTTATACGAAAGTAATTTTATTTAATATCACGCTTACTAACCTTTATGAATATAATCTACACACCTACTAGGACGAGTAGTAACATTGCAAATAAACCAAAGAAAAATGCCTTCATCGTCATGGATTACTCAAATAAAATAATATCACTTCTAATAATAATTAAAAGCCCTTCAAATGGAACATGAAATACTATCACCTCTAATATTAATAATCCCTTCCAATGCAAAACGTTATCAATCTTTTGAGGACACCCCCATCATATAGCCCTAGCGGAACACGATTTTGTGGCTAAAATAACCTCTATGAGCATCAACGGTGATGGTAGTTCAGTGCCACATTTTCTAGTCAAAGAAACAAACACAACGTTCATTTTGGATATAAGCCACCATTTATTCCTTCAGATGACATCTTAAATTGTATGATTTCATTTAAAAAATAAATTCAATTATATTAATAAAGTATGTTTAAATTGTATTATGAAATGGATGTATTTCATTTTGTAATGGTAATAGTTTCCTTTAATGTCATTCTTATCTAATTGGATTGGATTTCAGTACTAGGAAACATGTATATTTAATTTTGTTTGGAGAACCATTTTGTGAAAAGAAGAGGTTCACACAAAAAATAATATGATAGAAAATTATGGGTTTCTCACACCTCACAAGTTAGGAGTGATTTATATGTTAATTCATTACTTTATGGTTTATGATTGAAAACATATAATTAGTGTAGCTAGATAAATTAAATTAGTGCAATCAGATAACTGTGGATAAACATAAATACATAATAAGCATCAGAAAATTTGCTACAAGAATTTTTTTTCTAGTGGAAAAAATCACAATTTCTCATTAACTTATGAAAACATACATTTTCTTGATGCATATTGATGCATTCAATATATATATTTGAGAACTATAAATACTAGAAAAAAAGAAGGCTTGCGAAAATATCTTAAGTCACAAAACGTTTTTCATGGCATGATGCCTACAGTCATCAAAATCAAATATTTACAAATTCAGCATATTATGTTGTAGTCTTCATCAGATAAACACCATATAAAAAGCATCATTAAGAGAAATATGAGAGGAGGGTTTGTCTGTAAGTTATTCCAACATTGTGGATGTCATATATAAATGGTCGGTGATATAATTTTTGTGGTGTATCTCATGTTTGTTCGACGGTTCCAAATGTTGTGATATTGATGAGTGAATGCTTTAGATATGGTATCAATTGGTCTGTCTAGTTCCCTGTAAATACGTCAACAAGATATCTAATTAAAATATTGTTTCAGTAGAAAAATCTCCTCAAGAATGGGTTGCAAGGTATGATAGTGACATATAATTTCAATTTGGTTGAACTAATTGACAACATTCATAGAATCTCCAAATATTTGTAGACTTTAACTTATTTTTCAATAGTGAACCATAGCAGCAATTTTTAGTATATTAATTCAACATAGTGATTAGATCCCACGCCCAACCCCATTTGTAGTTAGAAACAATGATTCTCCTATCAATAAAGGGAAACCCCTCCCCCACGAATCTTATTTTTAGGGGACTCTTTATCAAAAACATCCCATGGATAGGAGTTATCAATATCTTCAGCATATATAATTCTAGTAATGTTAATAAAGCCTGAATATGGAAGGAGGGAATAAATTACAATAACTTGTGCAACAACTTTGTCAAGGGGAGAAGGAAGATCTTGATAGATAACCTTGTTCCTAGCAATCAAAATTACCCAAAAAATGTGTGGGGGGGATATTGTTGATTTTTTTTACATTTTATTGGTCCCACGAAAGTTTCCATGCCTCACTGAAGGAGACCCTTTTCCAGATTAGGCCACCATTGATATTGTTCATGTAAACAATCCATATATGCCAAGTGAAGGGACAATTTAGAAATATATTTTTGATTAATTCCTCAACATTCTTACATATATCACACTATTGGGGAATTTTCTTCCTTCTCTTTTGCAAATCTCAGGTGGAGATTTTTTTTCCAATAAACATCATAGAAAAACATGAATTATTGTAGGATAGTTCAACTAAAAATATTCATCCAATACCACATGGGCCCCTCCACCACAATGTGTCTTCCTTGTCTTTAATTCTGACATGTGACATGTTCAATGCATTAGTGTATTCCTGTGATTAAGCAACATAAGTATCCAGAATGTTAAATTGTTGAGAATTGTCTCAACAGTGGGCCCAAAAGGATTCCTAGGCATTATCACTGATCTCAATAATATTTATCTACACATTATCATCAAGGAAGGAAATTAGGTTATTAGGTATGTGGAAGTTTTCTGAGAATCAGATTGATGCATTGACACCAATCTTGAATTTTTCACGATTACCCACTTCCCATGCAAGGCCAACCTCAATCATGCTAAAGGAAGAGAGAATAAATTTCCATGTAACTGAGAAATTTGGTTTCTTATTTTATTGAGATCTAGTCTATTCTTCCATCAAGGTCAAAATATATACTTCTCATAAAAAACATAGGTCCAAAGGCTTGTTGTAGAAAACAATCCCCAACCCACCTTGGATGCTAGAGATTTTCAAATAAAGGGAGATTTTATCCCAATATGAAAAAGGAAAGATATGATCCTCTTTGGTCATAGCCCATAGAAATTGTTGTAGATTTTGTGAATTAGATATAAAGAACAAGATATAAAATACCTTTTGGGATCCATGATAAATACATCTAGTATACTAGTATGGCTTCCAGAACTGAGTTGATTAGGACTAGTCTTCCAACTCTCCATAACCATCTCAACCTCCATAACCTTTATTTTTTTCTCAATTTTTGTTAGAATCCAGAGGCAATCAATTTTATGATAGTCATGGGGTTTGAGGAGGAAACCAAGGTACTTTATACCTCCTTCAAGAGTACATAAATTAAAGGGGAAGAGGGGCCAAATTCTTCTAACCTTACTAGGGGATAGAGACAAAAGAGATAGGGATAATATCATAACATTCACTTTCATCCCAATGTATTTTTGAAAATGAGTCAAAGCTTCTTTAATGGAAACAAAGTTACTTCTAGAACCATCACTAAATAATAGAATTCCATAAATGAAAAGAAGATGAGTAACAAACAAGTCTTCAACCACCATCACTCCCTTCAAGTCTTCCCTTATTTTTTCCTCATTAAGGAGTCTATTGAGACCTTCCATAAAAAGAAGGAAAAGTAACAAGGTGATAGAGGGAAGCCCTGATATAGACCCCGCTAGTCATCCAAGAAAAGAGAATCCAACCCAATAATGAGACTTGAAAAGGAGACAAAAGTGACACAACTCATGATCTAATTGATAAAAGGAACCTCAAAACCAAGATGCGTAAAATGGAAATGGAGGAAAATCCAACTGAATCTTTCCTAATCTTACGAAAAATCAATTTTGATCATTGATCCTTTCAATTTTGTGGTTTTTCTGCTATGAAGAACTTCTTGGGTAACCCCGATGGCTTCATGAATTTGGTGCCCTTCCAAAAAAACAAAAAGCTCTAGGGTTACAATTTTGAATATAATAGGCTTGATCTGATTAGAATTAATTTTGGTAATCACCTTATAGATGCAATTATAAAGGGAAATTTTCTTGAAGTGGTCAAAAGAGTTGGTGTCATAATACTTGTGTATGAGAGCAATGAAGGCTGAGTAAAATGAAATGAGGATCCCACCATTTTAATGTCACTGCCCAAAATGTCAAAGCCCAAGTTTGAAAGAATTCCAAAGACTGACCATTAGACTCAGGGATTTTATCTTTTTGAATACAATCCAGAACCCCCTAAAGTTTTCCATCTATTACCGGATTCATAAACTTTTGATCGTCGACTTCCTCTCCAAATCAGGGGAAAACCTAAGCCAAATAGATCTCTTATGTGACAGAAGATTCGATAGGTGTAGTAAAGAAGTATCTAAAATGAATTTTTCTTAGCGTAGAGAAATATTTGAACATTATGACTATAATCCCATTTTCATCATTTATAGACCACATAGTTTCTCTAGATTTCCTACTCTTAACATCATTTTGGAAAAATTTAGTGTTTTCATCTCCACTCGTATCCAAATTGCCATGATTTTTTGTCTCCACAGATCTTCCTTATCTTCCATTAGTTTCATTTTGGTTTCTTCATGCTGGAGAACTCTTTATTTGTACTCTTGGATTCATAACCACCCCCCTCAATGGACTCCAACCTCATAAAATCTTCCTCGGCCACTTTTAGAGTTTGTTGATTCTTAAGTTCCTTTAGTATATACCACTAGATAATATCTTTTTTCACCCTCTTAAGGATTTCAACAAACATTTATGTAATAGATGAGCCTATATCATGGTTATATCAGATCCATACCTGTGAGACAACATTTTGAAAGGTCTCTTCCTTTTACCAGGATGAGTTATGTATGAAAGGGCTAATGGTTTTTTTGGGGAGCCCTTTCAATTTTAATATGATAGGAAAGTGATCAGATTATCCTCTCAAGATAATCCGCTGATGAAATAAAGGGATATTTTCCATCATAGTTCTTTTAATAAGTGATCCAAGAATTTAGCTATCAGCACTTCCCCAATTTGTTGATTTATCCAAGAGGTTTTATGCTTGACCACATCTGTTGGAAAAAATACTTAGAGGGGGTGACGGGGGGTGGGTCACTATTTTAAAACTCACTTAAACCTTTCAATTTCTTATTCATATTTATGTACACTATTGTTATGAAGTAAGCCTACATATGTACATGACTATGATAAACGCAAGTAGTGTATATCCAATTAACTAACTTTTCAACTAATACATCATCTCTTTAACTTAAATTAGTTCATCAGTACTTATTTAGACATTAATTAAACTGTGACCATGTGTAGTAAGAATAGAATAGACCATCACACATAAGCAACAGATCAACACATATGAACACTAGGATTATTACTTGGAAACCCAATGTGGGAGAAAACCATCGCTTATATCATCTCTTTCATCATATTTTATTATAAATAAAACATGTTACAATATTGTACTGCCACAAACTCATATCGGCACGCAGCCACCCACTTGAAGAAGGCTACAACCTCCTCTCATTTTCCAACACCCACTAGAAGGGAGCTCCAACTGCCTGATCTTGTTTACCAACACCCATTGGAAAGGAGCTCCAACCACCTGATCAAATTTACCATCTACTACTAGAAGAAATATTCGACTTCCTCATTGAACGCTCCAACCCTCAACACCTCCATGGACCACGTTTCGTAATATTTCATACTGGATCCAACTGACTCAAAACATCAAAACCTGTAGGCCACATTTCGTCAAATTTTCAAATTGGGCCCATTCTAATCATTTAAGCTCAATTACAAATAATAATATTGAAACCAAACACTGTATCACATCACTCAATCAGTAACTGAGACCCAAATCAATCAACTCATTCTCAAACAACCAAAGTAGTTAGATCAACTTATTCATCAGAATACCAATCCACATACTGTTCATTACTGAAACCAGATCCTGTAAACACTGATTAACCACATGTCAAAATATATATGATATTGGTATTAAGACTATCCACCAATATACACACTTTCCTTTAATAAGACTTACATACATATCTAAAAAAGACTGAACCCTAAATTTGAATCACTACACTACTGATACAATCACTGAAACACATATTGAGCCCATCACAGATCTCTGAACCACATATAAAGCATAAAAACATCATATTTAGTTAGCATATTATTCCATAAACTATTCAACTCAACAAGAACGATCCCACATAAATTATTATAAAAGAGACATCATTAACAAACAACAAAAAACAAAACAAAACAATTCAACCATTATCATAAGCTCATACTCCAAAACCATAGCATATGTTCTTGGCCATTATAAATAAATATTTTGTATGTATGCATCTTTCATACTTGACACCTGCCTACAGATCTATCTGTACTACAAAATGTATACACGACTACTGAGAAGTAGATCCGCATATGTACATGATATTTTCTGAAGAAAACCTACGTACAAATCTTTAATTACTATTAGCACAAGTAGTAAGAACAGTTACAAAGAGACATGCAGAAATACTCCCAGAGGCCTACAAATCTATCTCCCAGTTAACAACAGACATGAAGAAATACTCCCAGAGGCCTACAGATCTATCTCCCAGTTAACAACAGACATGCAAAAATACTTGACACCTGCCTAGAGATCTATCTGTACTACAGAATGTAGACACAACTACCCAGAAGTAGATCCGCATATGTACATAATATTTTCTGAAGAAAACATGCGTAAAAATCTATAATTACTGAGTCATAAATTCGTTCCACAACAAAATTTCAATCAAAATTAAATCTCTGCATGCATAGTAACAAACACACATCATAAAGTTATCGTCATAGATCAAATCATAAGCATATTATGCAGCCATTTAAGATCTAATAGATCTGATCAATCATCATACTCCTTGTTGCACACCTATTTCATATCAAACCAATCATTAATAATCCAATAATTTCACACCAAAAGACTTTGATCTCCATATCCTTATATATATAGTATGCCTTATCCAATATTGTTGGGGCCTTTGTTTTTGGGAAACAAATTTTGTGTTGCAAACAGTAAGTGGTCGGTAGAGCGAGTGGTGGAGAGATGTTGTAGAAGGAAGAGAGTTGTTGCGGGTTGTGGAGAATAGGCAGGTAGGTGGCAGAGTGTGAATAAGTGCAGCACAGGTAGCAAGAACAGTTAACAACAGACATGCAGAAATACTCCCAGAGGCAGATCTAAGCACGAAAGGAAACAAGAAATACCGGAGCACAGCAGATGAGTCGAGCGAACAAGGGGTGAAGACTGCTAGTGCCAGAAAGAATATATAGATAAGCAAGGAAAATGAACGAGGTAAGGCATTGGTTTGGTTATTTTTTAGGGTTTGATATTGTATTGAGCTCTGTAGAGTCTGATATGTAATGCATGACACAAGAAATTTAATATACAGAAAAGTGTTTTGTGGACTTGTATTATGTGTTTAATGTATGGTTTTCTATGTGTGATGTTTAATCGATTGTTTAAAATTTTATCATAGTGTTCTTTGATTCCTGTAATATGATATTTCTTCCCTTAACTAGTATTTGATAAGAGTGTTCCTGCACGGTTGTAATGTATGGATGATAGATGAGTAGTTTCACTTCGCTAGTACGGTAGCTCTCCTATCTCAATAACATCACGACACGCCTTGGGTGAGACTCCTTGATCCCCTTTGAGCAGGGTGAAAATGTTGGCATTGTCCTAGATTACAGGGGGATATTGTTGGCCCTGAGTCTGTACTTGGTTCTTTCCCATAAGTCATCCTTATGTGCCAAAAAATACCTTGGGTAAAACCCGTAGTAATGTCAATGAAATTATTTGACGGGATCAAATATATGTTGTCACGCTCAATACTATGGTCCAATACCATGGTAAAGACCCTGGGTATTTAGAACACTATTGGTGAAATTATATCTTTATAGTTTCCAACATTAAATTATCAATCTGGGACTCGTAAGCTTCGAGGTGCAAGCACAGGTAACGCATGATCATAGCATCTAACCTAAACTAGGGCATAAAATCACTATAAAAGAACACACCATTCATTTTTCAGAAGTAAACTCTAATCTACCACTTATTTTCTAAAAAGAACACTCACCTAAGGAATTAAATTAATCTCATTGCGACTCCTAAAAAGCTTTCAATTTAAAAGCCCCTAATCTAGATGAAACATGAAATTCATAATGAAAGGAAAACAAAACCAAATGAAATTTAACTAATTCCTCCACTATGTAATTACATGCACACTTCAAACTATTTTACATTATGCAAATCAAAAAAATTAAACCTCGGGTATGAACATACTTTGCACTTATAAACAAAATCAAATTACTGCTATGAAATCAACTTCGGTACTTAAAGGGGAAAATTCTCATGAAATTCAAATAATTGTACTCAAATCAAATCTATGCTTATTATTCGAGTTTAGTTATTATATGCTATTATATTAAATTATCCCTATTCTAAAAGAAATCAAACTATTTCTATTGCTTGGCCAAACTTAATTCACCTAGAACATATCACACATTTCAATCCCCAAACAGAGTGCAAATAATATGTATACCTTCAAGCAATGATAAAACAAGGATCTAAATATTCCACTATCGAATTATATCTAAAAAAAATCATATAAACTAGCTAATCACCCAATGCTTTTCAAATTAAACTGTTTCTACTTAATGAAACCAATCATTGAATAACTCCATTAATCCAGAAAGAAATTACGAGACCTATTCAAAACCTGTTTATCAATGTCGAAACAACCGTGAGATATCGTCTATATAAATAGAACACTATTAAAAACTTGCTTCCAATCTTTAGTTACTGCATTCGAAATTCACTTGTACACACCATAAAAGAACGATATCACATAGTCCAGCTATTTTCCAAATCAAACTACAACACAGTATGATCAATTTAATGCATCAAAGGGGAATCGACTTCATAATTTCCATAATAATTTAATGTATGTAATTGTTTTAGACCAAGGCAGAGGATTCTAATCGCACACTAAAACTTGCAGAGGCAGAGTGTTGCAGCATAAGCCGATCTTGTAAATCCAGATAATCTGGGGGGATGCAATCATATTTGATATGAAGAAATATTTCGAGTGCAAGCACAATTCTTAATGCAGAAAATCAAATTAATTTTGCAGTTGAAAGGAAAACATTGCAGAAAATTAAATAACACCAACTTGAAGATGGAAAGAGAATTGAAATAATTAAACCTTGCAATAAAAATTCATACGCACAATGAAATTTAACCTAAGAGATGTAGAGCGGTGTCGAGATGGTCTGGCGGCCAACCTAGCCAGCTCACACAATCGATTAACTTGGTTCACACAGAAATTAACACCATAAGATGCACCAAATAAATGAATAGAGCATGCTGGAAATTGATTTAATTAATTCTTGAAAACAATCTTTACATACTGCAGACAAATGTGTAACTCCAACAAGAAGGAGAAGTGATTAAAAAACAATAACAATGTGATGCTACATTAGGACCAACTTCTCCTCCCTTGCACTTGTTCCTTTCTGTGTATGTCTTTGGCTCCAAATCCCTATTGACCTATTTCCTCCCAATTCCCGGCAATTTATAAGCTTATATAGGTATGGAAATACAAATTGGAGCTTTTAACAACTAATCAGAATACATGAGGGCATATTATCGATCTTAGCAATTTTTCAGGAACAAAATTGGTTTTGTAACTAAATGTCGAAATAGGAACTGATTCTGGTAGATTGTTCCTCTTTTCTTGGAACGACGTTGTGGGTGGGCCAACTGCTTCCTCAAATTTCCAGAAGCATTGTCGTAGTGCATTTGATTCAACAACATAATATCTGAAAGTTTTTTTGTGGTTTATTATTCACGAAACAACTCGCTTGGAAATTAAATGCATGCAATCTATTGAAAGAGTCATCCAACATCGTAGGGGCTCATATTCACTTGGGTGTGAATCTCATGGGTAATCATCAAGAACTAAAGAAAGCATATTTAAGTTTAGCTCTCGGTCTGTCACATCTTCCATGAAAAAAATATCTAATGGGAACCCCCCTTCTTATGTGGGATTAAACCAATGAAACCATGCATCAATTATTTGGAAAATCCCTTTCGATAAAGGTAGAACTGAAACTTTTCTTAGGGCTTTAGCTCTTGGAATTTTCTCACAAGGATTCCATTCATCAATTCGAACAAATGATATCTAGGCATATGTGAAGGTGCCACAGCCATATTAAAAATTGATGAAAACCTTCATTCCATAGAAAAATTCGTGGAAAGAAGGAATGACTAGGGACAACTTTATAAAGAGCTGCTAGCTAGTATAACGCAAAATTATTGTTAAATCCATCTTCAGATTCCTCTGGAATTTTAGAAAACTATATACTACATAGCAATGCAACACATAAAATACGCGTAAAACACAAGCACACAAAACACATAAAACCAGAGAGACACAGATATACGTGGTTAACCTAGTTTGGGCTACGTCCACCCCAAATAGCCAGTCCTTCCTTTCTATTATCCCACAAAATGAAGAGATACAACCTATAGCAGATCTGCTGTAATATCCTATGTTCTCTCTCACAGACTCTCTATCAATTTCTCGCTCTGAGAACACACATACAATATATAGATGCAATAAAATACCCTCATACAAAGCAAGGGGTTGCCTTCTAGGGAAAAAAACCCTAAAATAAACATAACTTCTACCGTCATATCATGCGCCTAATGAACGGCCCAGATTGACTAGAAATTACTATACTTTTACAAGGCAATTTTACATATGTTTTTAGCTTCGGGGGCACTGCCCACGAAACCCCCCCGGAAGCGTTTAATTACGAGCGGCATTTCCGGCCCATTAATGTACAGGGGTCCAATGCTGTGATACAAAATAAAAAAGATAATCAGGCTCCACACCCAACAATATGCCACTTGGATATTGATTGTAGCAACTCCATTGCTACTTCATTTGCTGGACAAGGACTCCACTTTGGACCTGGTTGTATGTCATCTTCATCATCATCCTTGAAGACCAGTTGAAATTGAGCATAATCTCAGTTTCTGCTTGGTTACAACTTTTGTTAGCATATCTGCAGGATTCTGGCTAGTTTATATCTTTTCTAGCTTCAATTGTCCATCTTCCAACACTGATCGTATGAAATGGTACTTGAGTTGTATGTGTTTTTTCTTGGAATGAAATGTTGAGCTCTTTGCAAGATGAATGGCACTTTGGCTATTGTTCTATAACGTGCCCATATCATTCTTCTTACCCAATTCGTCCATAAACCTTTATAATGAAATCATTTCTTTACTGGCCTCTATAACAGCAACATACTCTGCTTCTGTTGTTGAAAGTGAAACAACACTTTTGATTTTTGAAACCCAACTAACATATGTTCCACCTATAGTAAATAAATACCCTGTAGTGCTCCTCCTGTTATCTCTGTCACTTGCCATATCTGCATTAACATCATGGAAAATTTTAGGAGCTAATATTCACAGATGGGCTAATTTTCCATGGTTTTTCCAAAAAAAAGATTCGCCCAAATTTTATAATATAAATTTATTTTACATTAAAAATCGCCAACATTATATAAAGAGTATATATAATATCATTATAAATTTGAATATTTTTATAAATACATCAATAAACATTTATAGTTTGCATATCAGGGACTAGTGAGATTCGCCAATTCTTTAAACTTCAACATAATTTTCCATCCTTAAAATTTTCCCTGATTAACATATCCCTGTAGAAGAAATGTTTGAACCACAAAAGAATAATGCTTGATTTGTGGTACCTCTCAAATACCTTAGAATCCATTTCACTTCCATCCAATGTTCTTTCCCTGGATTGTTCATGTACCTACTTACAACTCCCACTGCATGTGAAATATCAAGCCTTGCAGACCATTGCATACATTAAGCTTCCAAATGTTGATGCATATGGAACTTTAGACATATAATCCATTTCTTGGGTCTTGGGGCACATCTCCTTACTAAGTTTGAAATGGATAGCAAAAGGTGTACTAACTGTTTTTTCATTCTGCATATTAAATATTTTCAACACGTTTTGTATGTACTCATTCTAGGATAACGTTAATTTGCGATTTTTCCTATCTCTAGTTATTCTCATACCAAGGATTTGTTTTGCAGCTCCCAAATCCTTCATTTCAAATGAGTTTTCAAATTTTCTTTTGAGAACATTTATTTCCTACATGTTAGACCCTGCAAAAAGCATGTCATCTACATATAATAACAATATAATATAGCTTCCATCATTTTTATTTTTCAGATAAACACAATGATCAAAGTGACATCTAGTAGAACCTTATTTAGACATAAACCTATCAAATTTTAGATACCACTACCTTGGAGCCTGTTTTAAGCCATACAAGCTCTTCTTTAACCTGCACACTAATTTTTCTTTCCCTTTGACCTCATATCCTTCTGGTTGCTGCATATAGATCTCTTCCTCCAAATATCCATGGATAAATGTTGTCTTCATATGTAACTGCTCAAGATGCATATATTTCGCTGCTACAAGACTTAAAATAGTTTTGATTGAAGTCATCTTAACAAGAGGAGAAAATATTTCATCAAAATAAATACCTTTATTTTGTGCAAACCCCTTCACCACAATTCTAGCTTTGTACCTCTATTTTCCTCCATCTTCTTCCTTCAACCTATAAACCCATTTATTCTACAATGTTGTTTTACTTGCAGGAAACTTGATTAAGTCCCAAGTCTGGTTATGTATTAAGGAGTCCATCTCTTCTTCCATGGCTAGCTCCCACCTCTTCCTGGTTTCAACCTACATTTCTTCTTCATAACGTTCGAGTTCACCAGAATCAGTCAACAATAGATAATAAAATGAAGGAGAGTATCGTTCAGGGGGTCTACTTATCCTAGTAGATCTTCTGACACCACTTTCAGGTTTTTGAGGTCCCTGTTGCTGTTGTGGTGGTTTTTGTTGTTCTGGTTGTTGATAATTATTATTTTTAGGCACCTTTAATTTTTTTGTGATCTCATCAAGAACTGTGCATTCTTTTCTTTCTTTTTCCTGTTTCTTTTCCTACAACTGATTCTTATACAAGACCTTTTCATTGAATATTACATCTCTGCTCCTAATGATTTTGTGATTTTCATAATCATATAAGCGATTATCAAAATCATTAACACCATATCCAATAAAGGTACATTTATTTGATTTTGCATCAGGATTTGTTCTATTTTCTTTATTAATATGGACAAATGCCTCATAACCAAAAGGCTTTAAAAAAGAGTAGTTTAACTTTTTTAACTATCCATTCTTCCTCTAGAATACCACCATTCAAGGAACTTGAAGGCCCTCTGTTTATTAGATAAACAACAATATCTATAGCATCTGCCCAAAATTGTAAAGGAAATCTTGCATGCAATCTCATGCACCTTGCAGGCTCCATGATTGTTTTTTTCATCCTTTCTGACACACCATTTTCTTGTGGTGTTCTTCGAACTATCTTCTCTCTGCGAATTCCATGCCCTGAGCAATACCTATCAAATTATTTGCTGCAATATTCACCTCCATTGTCTAATATGAGACACTTCAACTCCTTTCCTGTCTCAACCTCAACCAAATATTTCCATTTCTTGAAAGTATCAAATACATCAGATTTATTCTGAATAAAATAAATCCAAATTTTTCTAGTTGCATCATCAATAAAAGTAACATAATAATGAGAGCCATCGAGAGATGATACCTGAGTAGGTACCCATACATATGTATGGACAAGATCTAATTTTCCACTCTTCTTTTCTTTCCCAACTCTAAGAAATCTAACTCTATTTTGTTTTCCATAAATGCAATTCTCACAGAAATCCAAATCAATATTCTTCAAACCTGGAAAAAAATTTCTTGATTGAAGAATCTTCATCCCCTTATCACCCATGTGTTCGAGCCTATGATGCCATAATTATGCATCTGGTCCTTTGGAAGTTAAAGCATTAAAAAATTTATAAATACCATTGCATAAATACAATGTACCAACCTTTTCGCCTTTTTTTATTACCAGGGCTCCTTTGGTGACCTTCCAAGTTTTATCTGTGAAAGTTGTCACAGAACCTTCACCACCTAACTGCCCTATTGAAATCAGATTTTTCTTCAGATCTGGAACATGCCTTACCTCCTTTAATAGCCATTGGTTTCCATTCTGTTGTTTTATAAGAGCCTTATCGATTCCAAAAATTTTACAGGGTTTAACATCACCCAAACAAACTTATCCAAAATCTCCTTGAAAATAGTCATGAAATTATTTCTTATCAGGTGTGGCATGGAATGAGGCCCCTAAATCTACCATCCAGGAATCAATAAAATTTTCTAAAGAAAGAATCAAAGCTTCTTGTAACACGTCACTTGTCACATTTGCTTCATGATTGTATTCTTGTTGTGTGTATCCTTATTTTCCCTTCCGAGATCTACAATATTTATTTAGGTGTCCTTTCTTTCCGCATTTCCAACACACTATCCCCGATCTGGACTTGGATCTACCTTTTCTTGATTTACTCTATTATGATGAGCTCTTTCCTGTTTACATTTTTCTTCCCCTAGACTCTACACTCAAAGCATTACCCGATGTTTCACCAGACCTTTTTCGTCGCATTTCCTTGCTAAGGATAGCACCGACAACATCATCAAACTTTAAAGTACTAGATCAAGAGATAGAGTTGCTAATGGCCATAACTAAACCATTCCAAATTTATAGAAATGAGCACAAAAATAACATAGCCCTAACTTCATCATCAAATTTTACGCCTACATAACTTAACTGAATGGTAACTGTATTAAAATCATTGAAATGGTCTGTAATAGATCCACCTTCCGACATCTTCATATTAAATAAATGTTTCATAAAAAATACCTTGTTTGAGGCCGAGGGTTTTTCATATAGTTCCGCCAATGCCTTAATCAAACCTTTTGTTGTTGTTTCTTTCAAAATAATGAAGGCTACCGATGCCGCGAGGCATAGCTGTACTGTTCCAAGTGCTTTTCTATCGAGAATATCCCATTCTGCGTCTGTCATAGTCGTCGATTTCTTTCTTTTTCTACTCAATGGTATGTACAAATATTTCTAATACAGATAATCTTCCAACTCCATCTTCCATAGCGGGAAGTTTTGGTCGTTAAATTTTTCGACCCTAAACTTACCATCTTGCACCATTGCTCCCACTCGAACCAGGAACCCTTCTTTCCTGCGAGTTTATCAGCCAAACAGACCTTCGGCTCCGATACCAGTTGTTATAAAATTATATATTACATATCAATGCAACACATAAAATATGCGTAAAACAAAACCAGACAAAACACATAAAACCAGAGAGACACAGATATACGTGGTTCACCCAGTTTGGGCTACGTCCACCCCAAACAACCAATCCTTCCTTTCTATTATCCAACAAAATTAAGAGACACAACCTACAGTAGATCCGCTGTAATATCCTATTTTCTCTCTCACAGTCTCTCTATCATTTTCTCACTCTGAGAATATGCATACAATACACAACCACAATACAATACCCTCATACAAAGTGAGGGGTAAAAAACCCTAAACTAAACATAACTTCTACCATCAAATCATCCGCCTAATGAACAGCCTATATTGATTAGAAATTACTATACTTTTACAAGGTAATTTTTCATATTATTTTAGCTTCGGGGGCGCTACCCCCGAAACCCCTGGTCAGGGGGGGCTTCATAAAGTCACAGCTGCCCCCCCCCCCTGGACCGCCTAGGCAACGTTTAATTATGAGCGGCGTTGCTAACCCATTAAGGTACAGGGGTCCAACGCTGTGATACAAAATAAACAAGATAATTAGGCTCCACACCCAAAATGGAATGGAAATCCATGATTGGCCAAAAAATATCCAATGCCTTCACACAATTTCTAGTTCACACTCTACGCATAGGTGGAAGCACTACCCATTGCATCGATGCTAGTCTAGAACAGCGGACGAGGCCAACAACTTCAACCATGCTGGCCAAGGTGAAAATACCCTCGGTGTTTGCTGATATGATCTAAAATTTCTTCCATGCTTGGAATGCGAGGAAAGTGAATTTCATCGATACCATAACCGATTCTAGCACTATATTTTAATGGTGATGTTATCATCATCCATATTATTGATGGAAGAAATAATATCATTGAAATTCGAATAACACATGTGGGTATGGAATTGAGTGGAATTTTACACACCATAATTAGTGACGCAGAGTCCCTATACAACTGGGTGCAGGTAATAAGAATGTTTATCCTTGCGGAGAGGAAATCCTCCTCTCAGAACCACCTCCCCAATTTGAATCACCTAAATCACACCTTCTTTGAAATATTCCGTGTTCTGTACTAAGGCGTTGTAGAGAGATAACATGCAGTCCATAAACTCTTCAGAGTGCAGGAAGCCATAAAATGGTGCAAGAATCCGTTGCATGGTGCAAGAAAGTAAATGTAGCTCCAAAGCCTGTATAAAAACATGATCAAATCAATTGTAAACCTACAACATACAAACCTTTGTTAATAATATTTTAATCATGTTAAAACAAGGAAAATAACATATACTTGAAACAATAATAATTTAATCAAACAACATCATGAGATATTTTGAGTGAAAATAAGGTAAAGCGGAGTCCCAACATCCCCCCATGCTAACTATCTTGCAGGTCCTCATGCAAGGAAATATGATACTGTCACTCCCTTGCAAACAAAATCAAAAACATTTATAGCTATTCATAATGATGTTCCTATAATCGTACGTGATCACATTTCCTGCACTCGATAAATCTTGCTTAAAAACAAAATTTTTGTTGGAATATTTATTTGTTTAGACTAATTTCAAGGAAAATTAACACAAAGGTTGCCATGGGAATACTAATTTGCATGTACATTGTTATTACTTGAATAAAATCGACATCTTTTGAATTTTCAAAATTATCTCGGAGGAATCCCTGATCAGAATTTTCTCTTAAACAAGCTCATTATAAACATGAGTGACATGATTAAAATCCATAGTGTTTAAAGTAGACATTGTAATTCCTTCCCACAGTAACCATTTTACCATTATCCATGTATAGTTGAAGATCCTCTTATCTGGGCACAGTGAATTAACTGCACTAAGGGTCCCACATCCATAAGAATCATTCCAAAAATATAGAACTCCAAGGCAGAAAAATAGAAGGATTTTCAAACCATTCTCAAAGAGATTGATATTGAGTTCAGAGAAAGGCAAAAAAAACCAAGTAAATCATAGTGTAAAATGAACTTTAATACCACAGGCATGGCCCTTCTACCAGTAGGAATTTATAGCCTTGACAAGGATACCTTTTAACCTCATGAAATGATTTTATCCCACCTATTAGATATGGATCCAGATTGATTTAAGAGAATTTACTTTTTCTCTTTTTAGAATTTAATTGAAGGCCACTGTCCTGTCTTGGTAAACAACTAACATCAGTTCCATTCAGAAGAAATAACAAGAATGAATAAGCAGACTCATGATGAGACCTCTTGTCTTCCATCTTTTTTAACTGAAAGCCATTACCCTGGCTTGGTGACCAGTGACAGCAATTTCATTCTCCTTAGGACCCATAATCATAGTAGGTCGGCTCATAATGAGACCTCCTATCCCTTAATTAATTTGTTTATGTTTAAAACAAAAATATGATTACGATTAACCTTAGATAGGTTACTTAATAGGTGGGGCAAAAAATGTATTCCTTAACAGTGCAAGATGCCGTGAAAAGTTTTTAATTAATACTCTTTACTAGTTGATCGTGCTACTCTAAAAAAAACATCTCAGATAATGACTAAAAAAATAAGTATTCCTCGAGTTGGTCATGGCAGGATTCTTATGAAAGCTTGCTAGAGTTTTGTAGGCATGGTCCACCATAGAAGGTTTTTTTTTTCATCAAACCCTTTGAAGAGGGACTTGAAAATGGTTTTTTGGATGATAGTTTATTAGAATAGGAGAAAATTGTTATATGTAACTTATAACAATACCCTTTCAGTGACACATTGATCAATAATCAAAGTCACATTATAAAATATGAGGCATTAAGCATGAATTTTCTGACAAGCCTTACCTTGAGAGTGCATAGTAATATAAATTTCCAAAGCTGTGATTTTAGGGAATCAGAAGTTCAAGAGATCTATTAGACATATTTATTCATTATTCTCATATTACCCTACGCTATTTTTAAAGAAAAAAAATATCACCTTTAAGTGTAGGCATACTTCCAATGAAGCCATGTGCGTAACAAAATGTTGATTATACTCACACTTAGTTTTAAAGAGTAGCCTTCAAGACATACCAAAGCATGAGAAACCAATTTCTTCAATTGATATGGTACCGAGAGTTTCTGAAGGATGAAGAAATAATGTGGCTTGATGAATGCTTGAAACCAGGATTCAATGGAATCCACATATTTATGATTCTTCAACTGATGCAAGTCTTCCACGGTTTTAAAGTCACTCTCCTGGAGGAACAAAGGATCTAGTGAAAGACAAAAGATAAATCCCTCAAGTTCGGGCTCAAATATTTGATTTCAAATTGAAAAGAATGGTTGAGGGAGATTCTATGGTTTTTAGCTTCAAAAACATTTTTAGAACAAGTTCCAATGAAATATTTCTCCTATGGTGGTCTTTGAATTACAACTTCCTAGGGTGAATGTTCTGTGGTAATGGGGGGATTTTAAAAATTCGCTCCCTTTCCCAACATGGAAGGCGTAACATTTTGTTCAACATGGGAATCAATGGGAAGAATAGGTGTTTGAAACTACTGTGAAACCTAATGTTTTAGATTAGGGTTCAGAAGATGGTTTAGGCTAGGGTTTTGGTTAATGCTTGGACTGTGGAGGAGGATAACTAAATGGTGCATTGGAAATAAATTTTGGTTTTCATTGGTGCTCATATGCTTGAATTTTCATGGGAAATTTCCCTTGAGAGAAGGATCCAAACCATTCTTGAGGCCATGGAGATATCTGGATCGAAGAAGAGTGCCAAGGAGGTGGCCACTGTGGCCATGAAGTATGATGTTCAATTGGAGGAGGATTAAAATTTTTCCATGAAACTACATGATTATAAACATGTTGAGGAACGTACTCAGGAGAATAATCATTATTCCAAGTATAAAATGATGATAATTTTTGATTTGTACATGACAATTGATTCGATTCCTTGCTTGATTTCCTGAATTATTTTAGTAATATTGGTAGTGACTGGAAATGTTAAGTTGAATGAGCCTCCTCCGAAATTCTACAAACCTTTAGGCTACTAAGCATACACCTTCCAAGGAAGTGCTTCTTCATATAGTTGGCACAAAAAAAAGTGGCATTTCTTCATCCTTTTCATGTTCTTCCTGCAAATCATCCAACTTTGAAATTAAATATTTAATAATATTATCTTTATGTTCAAGAAAAATGTTAAGTTCTGCACTTGTTAATTCCTCATTGGATGAGTTGTATGTTTCTGTAGCAGCAACAAAAATCCTCATTAAATGATTCCTCGAAATACCATTTTCTTGTTCTCAAAAAACCAATTGGTATATTTTATTATCACATGAATTAGTACACAAGGGTTCTTACAGCACCCCAAAAATGTTTTATCTTTAAATAGCTTGAAATTTTAATCTCAATTAATTAAAACTGCTAATTGCAATAAACTCGCCAAACTTGCTTACTTGGAAAACCAAACTTTGGAGCAACCCCACCATAGTGGATGTGTGGATCTTCACTCATGTCTTACCATACACTCTTGGCCCATTTGTTGTCCTGCAACTAAGATCACACAAAAAACTTCTGAAAGAAACTAGGTTCTAATCCCTTTAGCACCTCCCCGGCAATGACGCCAAAAATGTTAGTGAAATTAAATGTTTATAGTTTCCAACATTAAATTATCAATCTGGGACTCGTAAGCTTCGAGGCGCAAGCACAGGTAATGTAGGATCAGAGCATCTAACCTAAACTAGGGTATAAAATCACTGTAAAATAACACACCATTCATTTTCCGGAACGAAACTCTAATATACCACTTATTTGCTGAAAAGAACACTCATCTAATGAATTAAAATAATCTCATTACGACCCCTAAAAACCTTTCAATTTAAAATCCCCTAACCTAGACGAAACGTGAAATTCATAATGAAAGGAAATTAAAACCAAATGAAATTTAACCAATGCCTCCACTATGGAATTACATTCAAACTATTCTACATTATGAAAATCAACAAACTCAAAGCCCGGGTATGAACACACTTTGCACTTATAAACAAAATAAAATTAATACTATGAAATCAAATTCGGTACTTAAAGGGGAAAATTCTCTTATGAAATACAAATAACTATACTCAAATGAAATCAATGCTTATTATATGAGTTTTATTACTATCTTCTATTTGATTAAATTAACGCTATTATAAAATAAATAAAACTATTTCTATTGCTTGAATTAACTTAATTCAACTAGAAGAATCACACATTACAATTCCTAAATATAGTGAAACTACTAAGTATACCTTCAAGTGATGATAAAACAACGATATAAATATTCCACTATCGAATTCTATTGTAATATTCCTACTTAGCTTGAGCTAAGGGGAATATTCAATTTTGTTTTATTTTCTATTGCATGAATAAATAAAAAAAGGAGGACATGTAAAACTCCTAAAAAGAATGAATAAATCAATGCCCATGTGAACAAGGATAAATCAGGGCCATGTAAATAAACCACTTGCAGGTGTGAAAGAGGTTTGAGATGTGAGACTGGGTCAATCTTGACCAAATCTACAGCGATGTCCAGGTTCAATGTACCTCATGGAGGGACAACGCAATTCTAGAAGGAGCCCCCTCATGTGAAAGGAGCTAACTCATCAAGGTGGTTTAGGGTTTGCAAAGGCTTTCATCTTATAAAAGGAAGGGGAAGGCAGCAAGAGAAGGTTGTTTATTGATAATATTTCTAAGTATCTTGTCTGTTTAGACAAATACTATTCTCTGTTGTTTAGTGGAGGATTGTGCTACTTAGCACCTGGAGTTCCTATGCAAGGATTTCACCTCTTCCATTGAGGATTTTTGGAGGAGTATTTTCTGATTTGATCCACTATCAGGCTTTGGGCTAAGCTCTACTTCCAACTACAACGCAGATCCAGTGAGGGTTTGTCTACTTTTGTAAGCTGCAACAAGTGGGATTCTAGATCTGCCGGGATCTAGCTTGTATTTGAGCCTCTTCTCAGTGAGTGTGCCATTTAACCTCCTGGAAGAGTGCATCCACTATTTGAGCTTCATATCTATATCTTCACATTAGGCCATCACTGTTATTCAAGCTACAACATAGTTTTCCTAGAGGGACTGCATTATTTTCAGTAGAGGGTTTGAAGGGTGTTTTCACCCCATTTTTTATGAGAGATCTCTGGTGCTGGGCTTTGCCTTTCACTTTGGTGATCCATGGATTAGCTTGCTGATACATGTTATGTTTATATATGATCTATTTCAATGTAAATTTATCTTCAGAAATTTCTGAATCATTCTACAGATCTGCAACTTAAAACTCAGATCTACTCTTTGTTATACATGATTTGGTCAAAACCCAAAGGGGATCTTGTAAATAAGACTTTCTAGTTTCCAGATTTGAAATAGATATGATGTTTTTTCCATAGATATGTCCTAGATCTGAGATGTAATTTTTAGTAGCTGCAGCTCCTAAAAATAATGCTGTCAAGCCATTTTGCAGTTTATATATGTGTTGCAGTCTACTTTTCTGAAGATTTGTTGCTCTATTGTCTCATGTATTCTGTTGTATATTGAAAGAGATTCATTATAATTATGATTTGCTATTGTATACTCATAATTTGATCTAATTTGATGGCCTCCTGCTCATGATCCCCAACACTGCATTATTTCTGAAGCAGTTTATTGTGCATAGCTGCAACCCCTCTTGTAGGGTGTTTTTCAGCTAGACTAGGTGGTGGGAGATATGTCTACCACACCTAGTTTGATTTGTTTTTGCTCCCCTTTTGCATTTAGATTCCAGATCTACTAATCTAAGGGATCCAAGGGCTACAAACTCATTTCTATGTATAAATCTCCAAGAAGTGTGATATTCCTGCAGGTTTGCTAGCTATTCAAGATTCAGAATATTACAGTGGTATCAGAGCTCCTTTCTTAGCACAGCCTGTGCTTTCCTTGGAGCATCTCAGCTATGTTTCATTCATAATAATATGAACCTCTTACTGAGAGGGAGAAGAGATATCAAAACATAAGCCATAGAAAATTTGATTACTCTACCGATGATCAAGACAAGGGTAAAGCCCCTGAAACTACAAGTGATAAGGAAGGAGAGGAGTTTGCAAGGAAGCTTTTGGTGGCCATGCAAGATCTTGCTAGAGAGATCAAAGAGATGGGAATAGACAGGATGAGGGAATCTCCTGGGTTCTTTCATCCTGGGAAGAGCTCTGGCATGTCTCATCACTGGGCTGGTCAACCAGTGAACCAGTCACTAGTTCCACAAGCTCCACAATGCTCCACTATGCCTACATTTTTGGTTGTTGAGAATGAAGGACCACAAGATCAAACCCCTATTAAGGAATAATTTTTTGGAATATGAATCCCAGAATTAGAGATTCAGAGACCACTTGATTTTTCAAGAGTTTTGTCACCTCAAGGACAGAAGAAGACCAAGGAAGCAGTATAGAGATGGTGGGTTCTTCCATAATCATGATAGACACCACTCTATGGGCAGATTATTTTTGCCCAAGTTTGATGGGACATCCACCAGTTCTGCCAAATCATGGGTAGAAAAGTTGGATATCTACTTCTAGTTGAACAAAGTCTCAGAGAGTGAAGCCATTAAGATTGCAGCGCTGCACTTTGATGGTGAAGCACACAATTGGTGGTTCCATGGGTTGTCTACATTAGGCCATGCCAATGTGACCTCCTATTCTGAATTCAACGGAAGACTAGTGGATAGGTTTGACAGGAAGGATCCAGAGGCACCTTTCATGAGCCTTGCAAAGTTAAAGCAATCAGGGAATGCAAAAACTTACATCTCTGAGTTTCTAAGATTATCTGTCATGGTACCTGATCTGTTTGCAGCAAGGAGGGTGTACATGTTCATCGATGGCTTGGATGAACCTTTGCATGGGTTGGTTAAATATACCAAGCCCATCACTTTACATGATGCCATTGAGAGGGCTAGAGAACTCCAAGAATCCTTGCCAAAAGAAAAGGAAAATTTCTGGAGCAAGGCCCCTTACTTTTCTAAGGGGAAAGAAGGAAAATATGCTCCTTCCAAGGAGAGCTCTTTGAAGAAGCCTTTTGATATTGATCTCAGGAGGGAGTTGATAAAGAAGAAACTGTGTTTCACTTGCCAAGAGTCATGGGCATCGGGACACAGATGTGCTGCTTGGAAAGCACACTACATAGAAGTCTTCTCAGATTTTGAGGAGGAACATGGAGATGATGAACCCAGGAGGGGTCACAACACTGATAATGATGAGGAAGGTCCAACACCATCCAGAGATGGGGATGAAGCCTTTGCTCCAATAAGTGGGAATCTTGCATCTTTGAGAGGAATACCTAAGTACTTGACCCTAAGAGTACAAGGTTCAGTCATGAATCAGAGGGTATGTGTGCTGATTGACAGTGGGGCAACCCACAACTTTATTGATGCTCATCTTGTGCAAAGGAGAGCAATCCCCACTGATACTTTTGAGGGATTTTCTGTATTAGTTCCAGGAGATAGGAAAATGCAATGCATGAAATATGTCCCATCGCTTTCAGTCACTATGGGGTCATATACCTTGGTGGATCACTTTTTTGTAGTTGACATACCAGACACCAATATTATCTTGGGTGGCCAATGGTTGATTACATTGGGGAAGGTCACCACTGATTGGAAAGCCTTACAGATGGAGTGGGTGGACTTGAAGAGTGGGAAACCACAAATGATTCAAGGCATGCACACTTATCCCTCACCTAGTACTTCCATACAAAAAACAGAGATGGATTTGCACAGTGGAAGCAGGGATCTCATAGTCCCTTCTATCATGTTCATGACAATGTTGCAAGGGGCATTCCTATCTAGTGGCAATCCACCTGGAATTCCACCAGATTCAGATCTTGTGGAGAAGGCCTCACAGCGTGCTACTCCAAATCTATATCCTAGGGGGTTTGGAGCAATGAGAGACCATGTTACAGCACTGGAGGGCTTGGGACAGCTCAAGAATGAGGGGGATCTTCTTCCTGCACCACTATCACCCTCTCTCTTTTTTGAATTTGTGCTGTGGGAGGAGAAGAAGGGGAGGATAAGCCTTCCAACAAACAAATTTGGCATGAGAAATTTCAAAAAGGAGATCAGCAACATGATAATCACTTCCATAGATGTATTAGCAGTGCTGCCATTGTTGAGAAGTCTGGATCTGTATTGGAAATCCCAACTGCTTGTAGAGTATTCCAAAGATCCCCACACAGGTATGATACTAGATGAAATGTAGCAAGAAGAGGGCTACTTAGTCCAAGGGGGAGTCATATATTATCATGGTAAGGTCTTCTTGGTTAGAGCTTCCAAGCTCAAGAAGAAGATACTACAAGGGGCACACAAAGAATTCCTTCTCAGCCATATGCAGTCCATGAAGATCTACACCTTGACCATGAGGAGCTTTGACAGGGAGGGGATGAGAGAAGAATTACATCAGCACTTTAAAGAGTGTAGTAGCTATGGAGGATTGGGGCAGCCAATGGACTCTTTGCAAGAGTCATCTCAGCTAGCTCTTCCTTTGTTTGAGAGGGAGGAAATGCTCATGCACAACTCCATGTGTATGAAGAACTATGATGGTAAAGGATCTGATCATGCCAAGAAAGTTGTATTTTCTGATTTATCACATTCCCTTGCCATGTTTTTGCAGGTTATGACTCCTTAAGGGAGTGAGAGATCATGTATATCTCATGGATTTTTGAGGGCCAATAGAAATTCTGAACTTGGCCACTCCCTTTTTGAACAAAGGGAGATTCCTTTTCATGATGGGTGCTTCCCAAAGGCACCAAACATATCTGATAACTCCAGCCATGTGGAGATTAATTATGCAGAAAATGTGTGGGGGTAATGCCACTTGCCACACCTTGATATAATGTAGGAAGGAGGTGCACTGCACTGGCATCACTTGTGGGAATTTGACCCACCTCTTCAAGGTCAAATTTCTATTTGTATATATGTTGTTTTTCTTCCCTACTTGGATGATATAGTTGTACTATTTTTGGGATTGTATGAAGGGACTATGGATAGTTTGTATGTACCACATGGATTGGAACTTCTATATGTGACTCATGCTACATTTTTTATAGAAAGAATTGCTCTAGCCATGTTTATTTCTATTGAATTTTTCACTCCTTATGGGATGGACTATGCACCTCTTATGATGGCATTGGAGGAGCAACTCCTGATGTATTGGCTTGGTGAACACTTGGCTTGTGAGGAGGGCCTAATCCTAGATGGTGTCACCAAAGAAGGAAGGGATGAACTACAGCACTCACCCTATCAGTTGCTTGGGGACAAGCAACATTTTGGAGGGGAGGACTGTAATATTCCTACTTAGCCTGAGCTAAGGGAAATATTCAATTTTTTTTTATTTTCTATTGCATGAATAAATAAATAAAGGAGGACATGTAAAACTCCTGAAAAGAATGAATAAATCAATTCCCATGAGAACAAGGATAAATTAGGGTCATGTAAATAAACCACTTGCAGGTGTGAAATAGGTTTGAGATGTGAGACTGGGTCAACCTTGACCAAATCTACAGTGTTGTCCAAGTTAAATGTACCTCATGGAGGGACAACACAGTTCTAGAAGGAGGCCCCTCATGTGAAAGGAGCTAACTCATCAAGGTGGTTTAGGGTTTGCAAAGGCTTTCATCTTATAAAAGTAAGGGGAAGCCAACAAGAGAAGGTTGTTGATTGATTATATTTCTGAGTATCTTGTCTGTTTAGAGAAATACTATTCTCTGTTTTTTAGTGAAGGATTGTGCTACATAGCACTTCGAGCTCCTATGCAGGGATTTCACCTCTTCCATTGAGAATTCTTGGAGGAGTATTTGCTGATTTGATCCACTATCAGGCTTTGGGCCAAGCTCTACATCCAACTGCAATGCAGATCCAGTGAGGGTTTGTCTGCTTTTGTAAGATGTAGCAAGTGGGATTCTAGATCTTCCAGGATCTAGCTTGTATTGGAGCCTCTTCTTAGTGAGTGTGTTATTTAACCTCCTGGAAGAGTGAATCCACTGTTTTAGCTTCATATTTGTATCTTGGCATCAGGCCATCACTATTATTCAATCTACAACACATCTTTCCTAGAGGGGTTGCATTATTTTCAGTAGAGGGTTTGCAGGGTGTTTTGACCCCATTTTTGATGAGAGATCTCTGGTGTTGGGCTTTGCCTTTCACTTTGGTGATATATGGATTAGCTTGCTGATCCATGTTCTATTTAGATATGATCTATTTCAATATAAATTTATCTTCAGAAATTTTTGAATCATTCTGTAAATCTGCAACTTAAAACTCAGATCTACTCTTTGTTATACATGATTTGGTCAAAACCCCAAGGGGATCTTGTAAATAAGTCTTTCTAGTTTCCAGATCTGAAATAGATCTAATGTTTTGTCCATAGATTTGTCCTAGATTTTAGATTTAATTTTCAACAACTGAAACTCCTAAAAATAATGTTGTCAAGCCATTTTGCAGTTTATATATGTGTTGCAGCCTTCTTTTCTGAATATTTCTTGCTTTATTGTCTCCTATATTCTGCTGTATATTGAAAGAGATTCATTATACTTATAATTTTCTACTGTATATTAATAATTTTATCTGATTTTATGGGCTCCTACTCATGATCCCCAAGACTATGTTATTTCTGAGACAGTTTGTTGTGCACAGCTGCAACCCCTCTTGTAGGGTGTTTTTCAACTAGACTAGGTGGTGGGATATTTGTTTACCACACCTAGTTTGATTTGTTTTTTCTCCCCTTTTGGATTAGAATCCAGATCTGCTGATCTAAGAGATCCAAGGGATGAAAAATCATTTCTGTCCATAAATCTCCAAGAAGTGCATTTTTCCAGTAGGCTTGCTAGTTGTTCCAGATTTGGAATATTACAGTGGTATCAGAGCTCCTTTCTTAGCACAGCCTGTGCTTTCCTTGGATCACCTCAGCTATGTTGCATTCAAAATAGTATGAACCTCTTAATGAGAGGGAGAAGAGATACTAGAACAGAAGCCATAGAAAATTTGATTACACTACCGATGATCAAGACAAGGGTAAAGCCCCTGATACTACAAGTGATAAGGAAGGAGAGGAGTTTGCAAGGACTCTTTTGGTGGCCATGCAAGATCTTGCTAGAGAGATCAAAGAGATGAGAATAGACAAGATGAGGGAATCTCCTGGGTTATTTCATCCTGGGGAGAGCTCTGGCACATCTCATCACAGGGGTGGTCAACCAGTGAACCAACCATTAGTTCCACAAGCTCCACAATGCTCCACTATGCCTACCTTTTTGGCTGTGGAGAATGAAGGACCACAAGAGAAAACCCCCCTTGAGGACTAATTTGTGGAATATGAATCCCAGAATCAGATATTCAGAGAACACTTGAGTTTCCAAGAGTTTTTTCACCTCAACGACAGAAGAAGACCAAGAAAGCAGTATAGAGATGGTGGGTTCTTCCACAATCATGATAGACACCACTCTATGGGTAGATTCCTTTTGCCCAAGTTTGATGGGACATCCACCAATTCTGCCAAAGTAAGGGTAGAAAGGTTGGATATCTATTTCCAGTTGAACAAAGTCCTAGAGAGTGAAGCCATTAAGATTGCAGCACTGCACTTTGATGGTGAAGCACACAATTGGTGGTTCCATGGGTTTTCTACATTGGGCCATGCCAATGTGACCTCATATTCTGAATTCACTAAAAGACTAGTGGAGAGGCTTGATAGGAAGGATCCAAAGGCACCTTTCTTGAGCCTTGCAAAGTTAAAGCAATCAGGGAATGCAAAAACTTACATCTCTGAGTTTCTGAGATTATCTGTCATGGTACCTAATCTGTCTGCAGCAATGAGGGTGTACATGTTCATCGATGGATTGGATGAATATTTTCATGGGTTGGTTAAATCTACTGAACCCATCACTTTGCATGATGCCATTGAGAGGGCTAGAGACCTCCAAGATGCCTTGCCAAAAACAAAGGAAAATTTCTAGAGCAAGGCCCCTCACTTTTCTAAGGGGAAAGAAGGAAAAGTTTCTCCTTCCAAGGAGAGCTCTTTGAAGAATCCTTTTGATATTGATCTCAGGAGGGAGTTGAGAAAGAAGAAACTTTGTTTCACATGCCAAGAGTCATGGGCACTGGGACACAGATGTGCTGCTGGGAAATCACACTACATAGAAATCTTCTCAGATTTTGAGGAGGAACATGGAGATGATGAACCTAGGAGGGGTCACAACGCTGATAATGATGAGGAAGGTCCAACACCATCCGGAGATGTGGATGGAGAATTTTCTCCAATAAGTGGGACTCTTGCATATTTGAGAGGAATACCTAAGTACTTGACCCTAAGAGTACAAGGTTCAGTCATGAATCAGAGGGTATGTATGCTGATTGACAGTGGGGCAACCCACAACTTTATTGATGCTCATCTTGTGCAAAGGAGAGCAATCACCACTCATACTTTTGAGGGATTTTTTGTATTTGTTCCAGGAGATAGGAAAATCCAATGCATTCAATATGTCCCAACACTTTCAGTTACCATGGGATCCTATACCTTGGTGGATCACTTTTTTGCAGTTGACATACTAGACACCAATATCACCTTGGGTGTCCAATGGTTGATTACATCGGGGAAATACATCACTAATTGGAAATATTTGTAGATGGAGTGAGTGGACTTGAAGAGTGGGAAACCACAAATTATTCAAGGCATGCACACTTATCCCTCACCTAGTACTTCCACACAAACAACAGAGATGGATTTGTGCAATGGAAGCAAGGATCTCACAGTCCCTTCTCTCATGTTCATGAGAATGCTGCAAGGGACATTCCTATCTAGTGGCAAGCCACTTGGAATGCCACCAGATTCAGATCTTGTGGAGAAGGCCTCACAGGGTGCTGCTCCAAATCTAGATCCTGGATGGTTTGGAGTAATGAGAGACCAAGTTACAACGCTGGAGGGATTGGGATAACTCAAGAATTAGGGGGATCTTCTTCCTGCACCACTATCACCCTCTCTCTTTTCTGAATTTGCACTGTTGGAGGAGAAGAAGGGGAGGATCAACCTTCCAACAAACAAATTTTTCATGATAAATGTCAAAAATTAGATCAGAAACATGACAAGCACTTCCATGGATGTATCAGCAGCGCTGCCATTATTGAGCAGTGTGGATCTATATTCAAAAGATCCCCACACAGGTATGATACTAGATGACATGCAGCAAGAAGAGGGCTACTTAGTCAAAGGGGGAGTCATCTATTATCATGGTAAGGTCTTCTTGGCTATAGCTTCCAAGCTCAAGCAGAAGATACTACAAGGGGCACACGAAGAATTCATTCTCAGCCATATGCAGTCCATGAAGATATACACCCTGATCATGAGGAGATTTGATTGGGAGGGGATGAGAGAAGAATTGAATTAGCACTTTCAAGATTGCAATAGCTATGGAGGATGGGGGCAGCCAATGGACTCTTTGCAAGAGTCACCTTAGCTAGCTCTTCCTTTGTTTGAGATGGAGGAAATGCTCATGCACAACTCCATGTGTATGAAGAACTATGATGGTAAAGGATCTGATCATGCCAAGAAAGTTGTATTTTCTGATTTATCACATTCCTTTTCCATGTTTTTGTAGGTTATGACTCCTAAAGGGATTGAGAGATCATGTAGATCTCATGGCTTTTGGAGGGCCAATTGAAATTCTGAACTTGGCCACTCCCTTGTTGAACAAAGGGAGATTCCTTTTCATGATGGGTGCTTCCCAAAGGCACCAAACATATTTGATAACTCCAGCCATGTGGAGATGACTTATGCAGCAAATGTGTGGGGGGGATTACACTTGCCACACCTTGCTCTAATGTAGGCAAGAGGTGCACTGCACTGACATCACTTGTGGGAATTTGACCCACCTTTTCAAGGTCAAATTTCTGTTTGTATATATGTTGTTTTGCTCCCATACTTGGATGATATAGTTGTACTGTTTTTGGGATTGTATGGAGGGAGTATGGACAGTTTGTATGTACCACATGGATTGGAACTTCTCTATGTGACCCATGCTACATGTTTTAGAGAAAGAATTGCTCCAGCCATGTTTATTTTTGTTGAATTTTTAACTCCTTATGGGATGGACTATGCACCTCTTATGATGGCCTTGGACGAACAATTCTTGATGTATTGGCTTGGTGAACACTTGGCTTGTGAGGAGGGCGTGATCCTAGATGGTGTCACCGAAGAAGGAAGGGATGAACTGCAACACTCACCCTATCAGTTGCTTGAGGTCAAGAAACATTTTGGAGGGGAGGATTGTAATATTCCTACTTAGCCTGAGCTAAGGGGAATATTCAATTTTGTTTTATTTTCTATTGTATGAATAAATAAATAAAGGAGGACATGTAAAACTCCTGAAAAGAATGAATAAATCAATGCCATGTGAACAAGGATAAATCAGGGACATGTAAATAAACCACTTTCAGGTGTGAAAGAGGTTTGAGATGTGAGACTGGGTCAAGCTTGACCAAACCTATAGCACTGTATAGGTTCAATGTACCTCATGGAGGGACAACGCAGTTCTATAAGGAGGCCCCTCATGTGAAAGAAGCTAAATCATCAAGGTGGTTTAGGGTTTGCAAAGGCTTTCATCTTATAAAAGGAAGGGGAAGGTAGCAAGAGAAGGTTTTTGATTGATTATATTTTTGAGTATCTTGTTTGTTTAGACAAATAATATTCTTTGCTATTTAGTGGAGGATTGTGCTGCTTAGCACTTGGAGTTCCTATGCAGGGATTTCACCTCTTCCTTTGAGGATTCTTGGAGGAGTATTTTCTGATTTGATCCACTATCAGTCTTTGGGCCAAGCTCTACTTCCAACTGCAATGCAGATCCAGTGAGGGTTTGTCTGCTTTTGTAAGCTCCAGCAAGAGGGATTATAGATCTGCCGGGATCTAGCTTGTATTGGAGCCTCTTCTCAATGAGTGTGTCATTTAACCTCCTGGAAGAGTGCATCCACTGTTTGAGCTTCATATTTTTATCTTGGCATCAGGCCATCACTGTTATTCAAGCTACAATGTAGTTTTCCTAGAGGGACTGCGTTATTTTCAGTGGAGGATTTGCAGGGTGTTTTGACCCCATTTTTTATGAGAGATCTCTGGTGCTGGGATTTTCCCTTCACTTTGGTGATCCATGGATTAGCTTGTTGATCCATGTTTTTTTTAGATCTGATCTATTTTAATGTAAAGTTATCTTCAAAAATTTCTGATTCATTCTACATATCTGCAACTTAAAACTCAGATCTACTCTTTGTTATACATGATTTGGTCAAAACCCCAAGGGGATCTTGTAAATAAGTATTTCTAGTTTCCAGATATGAAATAGATGTGATTTTTTGTCCACAAATCTGTCCTAGATCTGAGATGTAATGTTCAACAGCTGCAGCTCCTAAAAATAACGTTGTCAATCCATTTTTCAGTTTATATATGTGTTTCAGCGTTCTTTTCTGAATATTTCTTGCTCTATTGTCTCTTGTATTCTGCTGTATATTGAAAGAGCTTCATTATAATTATGATTTTTTGCTGTATACTCATAATTTGATATGATTTGATGGCCTCCTTCTCATGATCCCCAAGACTGCGTTATTTCTGAAGCACTTTGTTGTGCATAGCTACAACCCCTATTATAGGGTGTTTTTAAGCTAGACTAGGTGGTCGGAGATCTGTTTACCACACCTAGTTTGATTTGTTTTTTCTCCCCTTTTGGATTTAGAATCCAGATCTGCTGATCTAAGGGATCCAAGGGCTGCAAACTCATTTCTATGCATAAATATCCAAGAAGTGCATTATTCCAGCAGGCTTGCTAACTATTCCAGATTTGGAATATCACATCTATCTAAAACAAATCACAGAAACTAGTTAATCACCCAATGCTTTTCGAATTATCAAACTGTTTCTACTTAATGAAACCAATCATTGAATAACTCAACTAATCTGGAAAGAAATTACGAGACGTATTCAAAACTTGTTTATCAATGTCGACACAACCATGAGATCATGTCTATATAACTAGAACACTATTAGAAACTTGCTTCCAATCTCTAGTACTGCATTCGAAATTCACTTGTACACACCATAAAATAATGCACTCACACAGTCTAGCTATTTTCCAAATCGAAACTACAACGTAGTCTGATCAATTTGATGCATCAAAGGGGAATCGACTTCATAATTTCCATAAGTTAATGTATGTAATTGTTTCAGACCAAAGAAGAGGATTCTAATTGAACATGAAAACTTGTAGAGGCAGAGTGTTGCAACATAAGGTTATCTTGTAAATTCAGACAATCTAGGGAGATGCAATCTTATTTGATATGAAGAAATGTTTCAAGTGCAAGCATTATTCTTAATGTGTAAGATTCCTACTTCAGCAAGCAGCTAAGAGGAATATTATTTTTTTATTTTTGCACTTAGTAGCTGAATAAATAGGGGAGGAGACCCATACATAACTAAAATCAGCATAAAAACCCTCTTGGTGCGAAAGGGGATCGTTATAGTAGCTTGATTTCACACCTCACGTGTGAAAAGGGACCTCTTTCTTGTGGTCAAAGTCAAGTTTGACCAAGTCAACAACATGCGTGAAGAGGAGTGGATCAACATTGAAAATAGCTCAATGTGAACAAGGATCAGCTTAAACAAACATATGAGAGCTAGCTTGGAGACACTTGAGTGTGAAAGGGGATGAAGCAGATTGAAGAGGTCAACCTTTACCAAATCAAACAACGTGATTTTGGAGGAGAGCCTTCATGAAGACACAACGTAGTTTTGGAGGGAGATTGATCATGTGCATGTGGAAACCCTAATGGGTGGGACCCAAGGTGAGGAGCCTCATACAAATTATAATGAAGGGGATGATAGGAATTTGTGGTTAGCTTGGATATTATTCATTTTGGTCTACTTAGATTGTTCAGCATTCTATTTTTGTTTAGCAGAGTTGTAGTGTTGTTTAGCACAAGGAATTCCTATTTAGGAATTCCTTCTCCTACCTTGAGAGGCCTCTTGGAGGATTATTGCACTTCATTTTTACACATTCAGGTTTGAGGCCAAGCATCCTCCTTCAGCCACAACATTATTTCTGCAGAGTATAGTGCTGTGTTGCAGGGTGTTGCAGTGGAAGGTTCACAACACCATCTTATGAGCTTATCTTTTGTTAGAAAATTAAATATTACAGAGCAATGCAACACATAAAATATGTGGAAAACATAAGAACACAAAACAGATAAAACCAGAGAGACACAGATATACGTGGTTCACCCAGTTTGGGCTACATCCACCCCGAAAAGCCAGTCCTTCCTTTCTATTATCCAGCAAAATGAAGAGACACAACATACAGCAGATCCATTTTAATATCCTCTGTTCTCTCTCACAATCTCCCTCTCTATTTATCGCTCTAAGAATACACATCCAATACACAGCCGCGATACAATACCCTCATATAAGCGAGGGGTTGCCTTCTAGGGAAAAAAACTCTAAACTAAACATAACTTCTACCATCAGATCACCCGCCTAATGAACGGGCCCCCCATGGACCCCCTAGACAACATTTAATTTTTGGCAACTTTGTTTCCCCATTAAGGTATAGGGGTCTAATGCTATGATACAAAATAAACAAGATAATCAGGCTCCACACCCAACATCTTTCTGAAGAGGGAGCTTCCCTTTCTTTGCAAGATCTGTAACGAAGATATCCGAGCTTATTTTTACATCTTGGCACTGGGCCAAAGTATTCTCCATCTCCTACAACACATTTCTCTGAAGGAACTGCATCATTTTGCTCATTGTTGCAGCAGCAGGGTCAAGACCATTGTTTATGAGCTTGTCTCTTAGAGGAAGGGCCAACCCTTCTCCCAGGAAGATTTTATAAAGCCTCTTATTCTCTTTATTGTAAATTTTCAGCTATATATATACAGATCTTTAGTATGCTACATTTTCCAGATCTAGATTTTCATATATTTCATTCTATACTTGTACTCTCATGAAGTCCTTGCCAGGTTATTCTCATTTTGTATAAAAAGGAAGAAACCTCCATTTTCTCAGCCATTCATGAATGTAAACTCCATGTATGCTATTTATCATTATTTTCTGCATAAACCCTCATAAAAATAACACTATTACATTCTTCAATACTTTCTGTGTGCACAAGTCATGGGGTTAGGCCATTTCTGAGAGGTATTGACATGGGGAGATCTGTTTAACTTGGCTAGAAGAATTTTTTTTTTCTCCCACTCTGTATGTGAGATGCATATTTTATAAAATAAGGGATCCAAGTCCCATTTCTCACAGTTATAGCGTTATGTTCTGAGGACAACCTTTTTATGGCCCTATTTGTTGCATTTCCTCAACTATTGGGAACATGAAAGGTGTAATAAGTTGTTGTTGTAACATCAATTGATAGCTTTGTGTTTTTTAACACATATTATGAGTTAAAATATTGTTGCTTCTCAAACATTGTGTTTACATATTGCTGCAGTCCCATTCTTGGACATTTTCTAGTCATTCTAGGTGTGAGAAGCTTGTTTACCTCACCTAGTTTGCTTGATTTCTGATTTCCTCTTGGATTTGGGTCTAATATTATCATATCTAAGGGATACAAGGGATAATATTGTTTTCTATATCACAAATTCCTAAAAAATTCATTTTTCAGGCATGTCTTGATAGCAATCCCAATTTGGGGATATTACAGTGGTATCAGAGCATGATATTTGGCTCAGCCTGTGAGTTTCAGCTTTAAAAAGGACAAAGATCAGAATAATGGAGAGGATGAGTTTACTCTCATCACTTTTTAGATCCAGAAGGAACCTCGGGAGGTTAAGCTGATGAAGGAGAAGAGATGCCAAAAAACTCCTAGAGGGTTCCAAGAAGAGAAAGGACCACGCATCCTACTCTCACTAAGAAGAAGACCATCAGTATGGAAGACACTTGGAACATCAGATTATAAGTGAATACCTAATTGAGTACAATTCCCAACCTAGAGCTTTCAAGGAGACTCTAGCCTTCCACATTTCATTCAACTAGAGGAAGAAAGGAGACCTTGCAGCACAAGAAGAATGAAGGGTAATAGGTTTCTATTGTCTAATTTTGATGGATCATCTTCAACAAGGACTTGGACAAGAAGACTTGTAGAATTCTTCCTATTAAATCTAGTGGAAGAAAGAGAAGCAGTAGAGACTTTAGCGCTGCACATGAAGGGCAAAGCAAGCACTTGGTGGTTCAGTCACATAAGTCATGCAAGAGTATCTACTCTTGTAGATTTCACTCTGAGTGTGATCAAGAGATTTGATGAAGAACAATCAGAGAGGGAGGAGCCTCACCACCTATTGAAGAGACTTATATTAGCGTTTTCATAGCCTTGTAGGAGTAGCCTTCAACATCAACAGTTGAGGGATCCAGCACAGTGGAAGAAAGAACTCTTGTAGCCATGCAAGGTGTTCCCAAAGCCTAGCAAGGTATGATTGCATTTCCACTTTCTATTGTTGCAAAAACTATTTCAGAAGATTGTGGAAATATGTTGTTGTATGACCCAGGATCATCACTTACTGCTAATCTAGAGTAGCAAGGTTGCATTTCACTATCCAAAAGCAGCAGTGAAGAAATAAGGATCCATTCCTCATGGGAACATTCAGATGCCAGCTTCATTCAGGAAGCCATGGAGGAAGAGATGTCAAAGGGTAGACATCTTGAGATAAGAAACGTTTTCTCCTCTCTAAATGAAACTCTCTTAATGAGCATGCCACAACTCACAGAGATAATTCTACTTGCAGCAGACCCAAGACCTCATTGGTTTTGGAAGGCCATGCATGGGAAGGAGGTCTCATTAGGAGATCCCATCGGAGGTGCACCTCAACATTTCATGAGGTGAAAAGTTCTTAAAAAATTTGAAGAGGTTGGTGTCCTACCATGGGAGGATACCAAGTATTTGCAAAATTAGATCCATCACCCACATTGGGATGAGTGGGTGACAGTATGGAGCAAGAGGTTTCCAAACCACATGCAGATCCATGATACAGGCCAAAAAGAAGCATGGTTGCGCTGGTTGCTTTTGGGTGAGTATGGCCACTACCCAAAGGTTCATATTTCCTTAACTCATGCCATATGTCTCATTGATAGGATGCATAAGAAGAAGGCATGGTTGTTGTGGCTATTAAGAAGAGAGTTTTGACATCATATGACAAATCTTATGTCCATGTATTTACCTTTGTTTGAGATATGTCTCATATATTCACATGTATTTATGTTTGAGATGTATTTCATGTATGTACATTGTTTTGGGAGGAAGGATAACTTACCCATGATGTATAAGGGAGCTAGTTTGTACTCTATTGATGAGACATCTCACATGTCCATCATTGTATTATTTCTCCATGATCTGCATTTTGATAATGCAAGAAGGAAACAAGAGTCGTTGTTGTTGTGGTTACTATTGGGAGAGTATGGACTGAAATTTCACCATAATCATCATGATATTTCAGGAGGAATGTATGGCACATTCAAGGTGCAAAGAGGCTACCCTTCAGCATTGGAGGACAAGGAGAGGCTTCCACATAGGAGGAAAAACTTCTCACATAGCAGCATATTGGTGGATGGCTTTGGCATGTGGGATGTCAAAGAGAGAATTCGTGGAGTGACAAGAGCCTTAACACTAAGGCCAATAGTGTTGTCACTTGGGAGTAAGTATCTTTTGATGGGGTATTCCAAGGGGAATATGCATCCTTCCCTTTTGCATATTTTCATGAGGAGATTCTCATGGGAGGGCTCATCCATGGACCTCACTTTCAGTTTACTCATTATACATGGTAAAAGATACATTTCTATACTTACTGATTGTTCCATTGAGTATCTATATCTTTTCACCATTTATGGACAGTGCATTTCTCTACATAAGAGCAAGACTATTCTTGTGTTACATGGTCACTTTAGGGCCAACCTATGTAATGATAATAACCCATCTATACATGACTTTGGGTAAGTTTCCTGTTATTTTGATCATGTACAACTAATATATTTTGCTTCTTACTACCACATAGTAGATGAGCACTAATGCACAGTTAGCACTTTGTTGGAGGACAACTTGCCACATGATATTCTCAAGTGGTAGTTGGGAAAACTACGATGTATCCACTTGATAAACCATTGGTATCATGTCACCTTCAACATTTTTCTGATTTGGATGCCAAATGGTGATGATGTGCCATTCATTTTGGATGGGATGATTTGGGCCAGCATGGTTCATGACATGGGAGAGAGGATCTTTGGAGATCTATTCTTCTTCTTGCCACTTGAGGGAAACCTTATTGCAGCCACAAATACACATGTTCTCTACACTTACTATGAGTGGAGAGAAATACAGCGTGGGGTAGGCCATTTTTTCTACCTTGTTCATTTTTTCAGCCCACCCACATTGCAGGAGCTAACGGTGGAGGAGATCTTTCATGAGTTGCAATGTTGGAGGGTGACTCATCTTGTATGGATGATAGCTTGGGGGTGGAGGTTTTACATGGGAATGATAGTTCCCAAAAAAATTTCACACTCCATGCCTTGGGAGGAAGCTTTTCAGTCCTATCCTTGCATTTGCTTAAGGACAAGCAACATTTGGGAGGGGAGGACTGTAATATTCCTACTTTAGCAAGAAACTAAGAGGAATATTAATTTTTTATTTTTGAACTTAGTAGATGAATAAATAGGGTAGGAGACCCATACATAACTAAAATCACCATAAAAACCCTCTCGGTGAGAAAGGGGATCATTATATTAGCTGGATTTCACAACCTCATGTGTGAAAAGGGACCTTTTGCTTGTGGTCAAAGTCAAGTTTGACCAAGTCAAAAACATGCATGAAGAGGAGTGGATCAACATTGCAAATAGCTCAATGTGAACAAGGATAATCTTAAACAAACATATGAGAGCTAGCTTGGAGAAAATTGCTTGTGAAAGGGGATGGAGAAGATTGAAGAGGTCAACCTTGACCAAATCAAACAGTATGTTTTTGGAGGAGAGCCTTCATGAAGACACAACGTAGTTTTGGAGGGAGATTGATCATGTGCACGTGGAAACCCTAATGGGTGGGACCCAAGGTGAGGAGCCTCACAAAACTTATAAGGAAGGGGATGGCAGCATTTGAGGTTATCTTGGATATTATTCATTTTTTTCTACTTAGACTGTTCAGAATTCTCTTGCTGTTTAGCAGAGCTGCAGTGTTGTTTAGCACAAGGCATTCCTATTTAGGAATTCCTTCTCCTTCCTCGAGAGGCCTCTTGGAGGAGTATTGCACTTCAGTTTTCAACATTCAGTCTTGAGGCCAAGCATCCTCCTTCAGCCAGAACATTATTTCTGCAAATTATAGTGTTTTGCTGTAGGATGTTGCAGTGGAAGGTTCACAACACCATCTTCTGAGATTATCTTTCTGAGGAGGGAGCTTCCCTTTCTTTGCAAGATCTATAAGGAATATCTTCGGGCTTATTTTTACATCTTGGCACTGGGCCAAAGTAATATCCATCTCCTACAGTGTATTTCTCTGAAGGAAGTGTGTCATTTTTCTCATTGTTGCAGCAACAGGGTCAAGACCCTTGTTTGTGAGCTTGTCTCTTGGAGGAAGGGCCAACCCTTCTCCTAGGAATATTGTATAACGCCTCTTCTTCTCTTTCTTGTAATTTTTCAGCTATATATATACAGAGATGTAGTATACTACGTTTTCCAGATATATACATGTAGATCTTTCATTCTATACTTGTACTCTCATGAAGTCTTTGCCGAGTTATTCTCATTTTGTATAAAAAGGAAGAAATATCCATTTTCTCAGCCATTCATGAATGTAAAATATATATCTATCATTTCTCATTATTTTCTGCATAAAACCTCATAAAAATAACGTTGTTACATGCTTCATTACTTTCTGTGTGCACAAGTCATGGGGTTAGGCCATTTCTGAGAGGTATGGACTTGGAGAGATCTATTTAACTTGGCTAGAAGCATTTTTTTTTGTTCCCACTCTGTATGTGAGATGTATATTGTATAAAATAAGGGCTCCAAGTCCCATTTCTCATAGTTATAGTGCTATGTTCTGAAGACAGCCTTTTTATGGCCCTATTTGCTGCATTTCCTCATCTGTTGGGAACATGAAAGGTGTAATAATTTTCTGTTGTAACATCAGTTGATAAATTTGTGTTTCTTAACACATACTATGAGTTAAAATCTTGCTGCTTCTCCAACATTGTGTTTACATATTGTTGCAGTCTCATTCTTGGGCATTTTCTAGCCATTCTAGGTGTGAGAGGCTTGTTTACCTCACCTAGTTTGCTTGGTTTCTGATTTCCTCTTGGATTTTGGTCTTATATTATCTTATATAAGGGATCCAAGGGCTAATATTATTTTTTGTAGAAAAAATTCCTGAAAAATGCGTTTTTCAAGCATGTCTTGCTAGCAATCCCAATTTGGGGATATTATAGTGGTATCAGAGCATGATCTTTGGCTCAACCTGTGAGTTTCAGCTATCAGAAGGACCAAGATCCGAATTATGGATAGGATGATTTTTCTCTCATCACTTTTTAGATCCATAAACAACCTCTCCCAGGAAGTTAAGCTGATGAAGGAGAAGAGATGCCAAGAGACTCCTAGAGGGTTTCAAGAAGAGGAAGGACCATGCATTTCCTACTCTCACAAAGAAGAAGACCAGCAACATGGAAGACACTTGGAACATCAGATTCGAAGTGAATAACTTTTTGAGTACAAGACTCAACCTAGATCTTTCAAGGAGACTCTAGCCTTCCACATTTCATTCAACTAGAGGAAGAAAGGAGACCTTGCAGCACAAGAATAATGAAGGGCAATAGGTTTCTATTGTCTACTTTTGATGGATCATCTTCAGCGAGGACTTGGACAATAAGACTTGCAGCATTATTCCTACCACATCCAGTGGAAGAAAGAGAAGAAGTAGAGATTGGAGCACTGCACATGAAGGGCAAAGCAAGCACTTGGTGGTTCAGTCACATAAGTCATGCAAGAGTATCTACTCTTGTAGATTTCACTCAGAGTGTGATCAAGAGATTTGATGAAGAAAAATCAGAGAGGGAGGAGCCCTCACCACCTCTTGAGGAGACTTATATCAGCGATGTCATAGCCCTGGAGGAGCATCCTTCAACATTAGCAGTTGAGGGAGCCAACACAATGGAAGAAAGAACTCTTGTAGCCATGCAAGGTGTTCCCAAAGCCTAGCAAGGTATGATTTCATTTCCACTTTCTATTGTTGCAGCAAATCTTTCAGAAGATTATGGAAATTTGCTATTGTATGACCCAGGATCATCACTTACTGCTAATCTAGAGCAGCAAGGTTGCACTGCACTGTCCAAAAGAAGCAGTGAAGAAATAAGGACCCATTCCTCATGGGAACATTTAGATGCCAGCTTCATTCAGGAAGCCATGGAGGAAGATATGTCAAAGAGTAGACATCCTGAGATGAGAAAATTTTTCTCCTATCTAGATGACACTCTCTTAATAAGCATGCCACAACTCAAAGAGATACTTCTACTTGTAGTAGACCCAAGACCTCATTGGTTTTGGAAGGCCATGCATGGGGAGGAGGTCTCATCAGGAGATCCCATTGGAGGTGCACCTCAACGTTTCATGAGGTGCAAAGTTCTTCAAAAATTTGAGGAGGTTGGTGTCCTACCATGGGAGGATACCAAGTATTTACGGAATGAGATCCATCACCCACATTGGGATGAGTGGGTGATAGTATGGAACAAGAGGTTTCCAAACCACTTATAGATCCATGATACAGGCCAGAAAGAAGCATGGCTGCACTGGTTTCTTTTGGGTGAGTATGGCCACTACCCAAAGGTTCATATTTCCTTAACTCATGCCATATGTCTCATTGATAGGATGCATAAGAAGAAGGCATGGTTGTTGTGGTTATTAAGAAGATAGTTTTGACATCATATGGCAAATCTTATGTCCATGTATTTACCTTTGTTTGAGATATGTCTCATAAATTCACATGTATTTATGTTTGAGATGTATTTCATGTATGTACATTGTTTTGGGAGGAAGGATAACTTCCCCATGATGTATAAGGAAGTTAGTTTGTACTCTGTTGATGAGAGATCTCACATGTCCATCATTGTATTATTTCTCCATGATCTGCATTTTGATAATGCAAGAAGGCAACAAGAGTCGTTGTTGTTGTGGTTACTATTGGGAGAGGATGGATTGAAATTTCTCCATACTCATCATGATATTTCAGGAGGAAGTATGGCACATTCAAGGTGCAAAGAGGCTACCCTTCAGCATTGGAGGACAAGGAGAGGCTTCCACATAGGAGGAACAACTTCTCACATAGTAGCATATTGGTGGATGGCTTTGGCATGTGGGATGTCAAAGAGAGAAGTCATGGAGTGACAAGAGCCTTAACACTAAGGCCAACAGTGTTGTCACTTGGGAGTAAGAATATTTTGATGGGGTATTCCAAGGGGAATATGCATCCTTCCCTTTTGCATAATTTCATGAGGAGATTCTCATGGGAGGACTCATCCATGGAACTCACTTTCAGTTTACTCATTATACATGGTAAAAGATACATTTCTATACTTGTTGATTATTCCATTGAGTATCTGTATCTTTTCATCATTTATGGACAGTGCATTGCTCTACACAAGAGCAAGATTATTCTTGGGTTACATGGTCACTTTAGGGCTAGCCTATGTAATGATAATAACCCATATATACATGAATTTGGGCAATTGTATTGTTATTTTGATCATGTATAGCTAATATATTTTACTGCTTACTACCACATAGTAGATGAGCACTCATGCACAACTAGTACTTTGTTGGAGGACAACTTGCCACATGATATTCTCAAGTAGAAGTTGGGAAAACTGCGATGCATCCACTTGATAAACCATTGGTATCATGTCACCTTCAACATTTTTCTGATTTGGATGCCAAATGGTGATGATGTGCCATTCATTTTGGATGGGATGATTTGGGCCAGCATGGTTCATGACATGGGAGAGAGGATCTTTGGAGATCTATTCTTATTCTTGCCACTTGAGGGCAACCTTATTGTAGCCACAAATCAACATGTTCTCTGCACTTACTATGAGTGGAGAGAAATACAATGTGGGGTAGGCCATGTTTTCTACCTTGTTCAGTTATTCAGCCCACCCACATTGCAGGAGCTAAGGGTGGAGGAGATATTTGATGAGTTGCAATGTTGGAGGGTGACTCATCTTGTATGGATGATAGCTTCGGGGTGGAGGTTTTACATGGGAATGATAGTTCCCAAACACATTTCAGACTCCATGCCTTGGGAGGAAGCTTTTCAGTTCTATCCTTGCAGTTGCTTGAGGACAAGCAACATTTGGGAGGGGAGGACTATAATATTCCTACTTTAGCAAGCAACTAAGAGGAATATTAATTTTTTATTTTTGCACTTAGTAGATGAATAAATAGGGGTGGAAACCCATACTTAACTAAAATCATTATAAAAGCCCTCTTGGTGTGAAAGGGGATCATTATAGTAGCTGGATTTCACACCCTCATGTGTGAAAAGGGACCTTATGCTTGTGGTCAAAGTCAAGTTTGACCAAGTCAACAGCATGCATGAAGAGGAGTGGATCAACATTGCAAATAGCTCAATGTGAACAAGGATCAGCTTAAACAAACATATGAAAGCTAGCTTGGAGATACTTGAGTGTGAAAGGGGATGAAGCAGATTGAAGAGGTCAACCTTGACCAAATCAAATAACGTGGTTTTGGAGAGAGCCTTCATGAAGACACAATGCAGTTTTGGAGGGAGATTGATCATGTGCACATGGAAACCCTAATGGGTGGGACCCAAGGTGAGGAGCCTCAGAAAATTTATTAGGAAGGGGACGGAAACATTTGAGTTTAGCTTGGATATTATTCATTTTGTTCTACTTAGACTGTTTGGCATTCTCTTGCTGTTTAGCAGAGTTGCAGTGTTGTTTAGCACAAGGCATTCCTGTTTAGGAATTCCTTCTCCTACCTTGAGAGGCATCTTGGAGGACTATTGCGCTTCAGTTTTAAACATTCAGGCTTGAGGCCAAGCATCCTCCTTCAGCCACAACGTTATTTCTGCAGAGTATAGTGCTGTGTTGTAGGGTGTTGCAGTGGAAGGTTCACAACACCATCTTCTGAGATTATCTTTCTGAGGAGGGAGCTTCCCTTTCTTTGCAAGATCTATAAGGAAGATCTCCGGGCTTATTTTTACATCTTGGCACTGGGCCAAAGTAGTCTCCATCTCCTACAGTGTAGTTCTCTGAAGTAACTGCATCATTTTTCTCATTGTTGCAGTAGCAGGGTCAAGACCCTTGTGTGTGAGCTTGTCTCTTGGAGGAAGGGCCAACCCTTATCCTACGCAGATTGTATAAAGCCTATTCTTCTCCTTCTTGTAAATTTTCAGCTATATATATAAAGAGCTGTAGTATACTACATTTTATAGATCTAGATCTGTAGATCTGTCATTCTATACTTGTACTCTCATGAAGTCTTTGCCGGGTTATTCTCATTTTGTATAAAAAGGAAGAAATATCCATTTTCTTAGCCATTCATGAATGTAAATTCTAGATATTTTATTTCTCACACTCTCATAAAAATAACGCCGTTACATGCTTCAGTACTTTCTGTGTGCACAAGTCATGGGGTTAGGCCATTTCTGAGAGGTATTGACTTGGGGAGATATGTTTAACTTGGCTAGAAGCATTTTTTTTTGCTCTCACTCTGTATGTGAGATTTATATTGTATAAAATAAGGGATCCAAGTCCCATTTATCACATTTATAGCGTTATGTTCTGAAGACAACCTTTTTATGGCCCTATTTGTTGCATTTCCTCATCTTTTGGGAACATGAAAGGTGTAATAAGTTGCTACTGTAACATCAGTTGATAGCTTTGTTTTTCTTAACACATACTATGAGTTAAAAGCTTGCTGCTGCTCCAACATTGTGTTTACATATTGTTGGAGTCCCATTCTTGGGCATTTTCCAGCCATTCTAGGTGTGAGAGGCTTGTTTACCTCACCTAGTTTTCTTGGTTTCTGATTTCCTCTTGGATTTGGGTCTTATATTATCTGATCTAAGGGATAAAAGGGCTAATATTTTTCTTTTTAGCACACATTCCTGAAAAATGCATTTTTCAGGCATGTCTTGCTAGCAATCCCAATTTGGGGATATTACATAATGCAGCAAATCAAATCAATTTTGCAGTTGAAAGGATAACATTGCAGAAAATTAAATAACATAAATTTGAAGACGGAAATAGAATGGAAATAATTAAACCTTGCAATAAAAATTCATAAACACAGTAAATAATGCAATTTAACCTAAGAGATGCAGAGCAGTGTCGAGATGGTGTAGCAGCCAATCAAGCCAACTCACACCCTCGATTAACTTGGTTCACACAGAAATTAACACCATAAGATGCACCAAATAAATGAACAGAGCATGCTAGAAATTTCTTTAATTAATTCCTGAAAAAAATCTTTTCATACTGTAGACAAATGTGTAACTCCAACAAGCAGGAGAAGCGATTAAAAAAGTATAACAGCATGATACTACATCGGCACCAGCTTCCCTTCTCTTATGTGCATTCCTTTTTGTGCCTGTCTTTGGCTCCAAATCCCTATTGACTGATTTCCACCCAATTCCAGGAAATTTATAAGCTTATATAGGCATCGAAATACAAATTGGGGCTTTTAAGAACTAATTATAATACATGAGGGAATATTATTGATCTTAGCAATTTGCAAAATATAAAATTGGTTTTGCCACTAAATGTAGAAATAGGAACTGATTCTAGTATATCGTTCCTCTTTTCCTGGAATGACGTTGTGCGTGGACCAACTGCTTCCTCGAATTGTCGAAAACATTGTCATAGTGCATTTGATTCAACAACTTAAGATCTGAAAGTTTTTTTGTCGTTTATTATTCACATAACAACTCGCTTGGAAATTAAATGCACACAATATGTCGCAAGAGTAATCCAACTTCGTAGGCACTCACCTTCACTTGGGTGTGAATCTCGTGGGTAGTCATCAAGACCTAAAGAAAGCTTCTTTGAGTTTAGCTCCCAGTCTGTCTCATCTTCCATGCCAAAAATAGCTAATGGGAACCCCACCTACTTGTGTGGGATTAAACCAATGAAACCATGAATCAAATCTTTGGAAAAGCCCTTTCGAGAAAGGTAGAACCAGAACTTTTCTCAGGGCTTCATCTCTGTTAGTATTCAATATTTTTCACTATCTTTATATGACTATAGGATGATCCTAGATTTCTGAAAACAACATTCCTTGAACATTGTGAGTTTCAGAAATCTCAATGCCATCATTATCCTTATAGAAACTTTTTAACTATTCTATCAGTTTTCCATTTCATGGCCACCCTGCGACTCCTAAAAACTCATTTTAGGTTTACACCTCTCATTCTCATCCTTCTTGCCTTCATAAAACCTTCTTCCCATGTTCCCCATGCCCCTCAAGCATTGATGGCATCAAAACTATCTCTGTAGGCTCTTCAGATAAATCAAGTACATTGGATTTTGGATTTTCAATACAACACTTTTGACCATACTTTGTTTTCACTTAAAGTCTCTGATAGAAGTCCAAGCTGCTAACCCACAATCACACTCTCTATGCATATAAAAGTGAATTTCAAATTTATGCTCCAATAAAATTCACAATCTGGGAAAACTTGAAAATACGCTGAAGCTATCTTTAAAACTCATGGTTATTAAAAACCAAATAATCTAGCCCAGATTCAAATCTATATGTGGAAGCTTTTCTATTTAAACCTTTATGGATGATACCATAGTCAAAACTCACCTTATGAATATTCAAATTTTGATATTTGAATTTCAATTAAAACCAAATCTCAACTTTGGCTTTCACACTTACCAGCTCACCTTATCTTCAACCTTCGACTTTTGTTGAGAACCCAATATAATAATGGCCACGGCTTTCACATTCAACAATGTTTATATTAATACAAATAAATGTTTGACTTTGATTAAATATAATATATCATCATATATTACATCCTTCAATTCATTGTTATGAAACATTAGCGTATCTAGGTCGCCCTTGATTAATATATATTGGCCATTAAAACCTTCAAACCATTGGGTTAAAAGCCCAATTCTCAACATAATAAACGTTCAGGTCCCACATAATTTCAACTTACCTTGGTTTAACCTCCAAGAAACTTCACTATGCGAATGTCATCTGATCCTTATATCAGATCATCCAACGGAAATCACACTCATTCGATCTCCGAACTCTATCATCCAAAAATTATGAGAAATTCATGGTTTTTTAAAAACCATCTTTGCCACGGGTCCTATGCTGGGTATTATTGCGTGATTTAACAAGAAACCACTTACCAGATTTTTTTCATGCGAAAACCATTATGGTTTCTGAAACCCGTCCTCGCTATTTCCAATGCATCGTTCCACCGTATTTAATTTCACGGTTCCTCCTTCACTGTTTGTTTATTACAAAGGCACAGTTCCTTTGAAATCACAACCCTGCGCTTACAAACCAGTCACAGCGTTTCAATTATTTACTATGGCTTATGCACACTTGGAGTTTAATAAACCAACGAACCTCTCTTTGAAGATCCGCCTTCCGGTTTCTCAAAATTCCGTTATAACTCTTCAACTCCATTCTAATATGGCTTACTTCAACATTTCAAACAAGTTTTTAAACAAACTCCCGATCATTCAATCAAAGCACCACACAACCCATTCATGAAATCGAACCTTTTCAATTTCGATGAGGCTCATTCCACAAACTTTCAATTCTCAGTTTCAGACAGTTTAAACTACCGAGATGGTTATAGAACAGATTTCATTCCACAGATTTTACATATCAGAATTCGATAAACCCTCAAATCGAATTCAACCCTGATCTCATTTCACTGTGGATACACAATAGAGTTGTGTAACAACTCTTTCATCGAATATTGTATGCGAAAACAATATTATGCCTCTGCACTGTATTCATCAATAAGAAGAATTATGTTGTGAAATCGATCCATTCTGTGATCGATTCACACAATTATACAATCACCATTAAACAAATAGAATTATACAATAAATATGCACACTATATGATTCATAAATTAATACAAACTCAAAATTGAGTTTCACTTGCATAAAAATCAATATTTACATAGGATTTTCCCGGCCCAATATTTTGTATTAGTGGCCTTGTCCTATTCTATAGCCCGAAGGCTTACAAACCAAGAACCCTGTTCCTGTTCTACCCTGCAGACTCTTCAGATATAAATCTATCTAATGCCTTTGAGGCTTTACATTTTTATACAAAAATCCTTGAAACTATTTTTTTTTCAGTTCCAGTTTTTCCTCAACAATTCCCTATGAATCCTACTTAATCCCTAAGGATCCTCTTTCACTCCAAAAATAATGAAACTAATTCTAATTTAAAATCTCTCAATCCCTTTACATTCTCAACTAATCAAATTCTCTCATGTTCTCAAACATTTGAGAAAATTTACAATTCCTCTCAATATTTAATTAAAAATAATTAAAATATCAAATCACTCATAAGAATCCAAATCCCCTAAAAAAATAAAACCCATAAGTTTTATTAAATTACAAGGAATTTCTATTAGCCTAATGCCCTTGCATCAGACTCCCAAGGCTAAAATTAATCATGATATCCTGATGATGTGCTTTTACATCTTTGCCTCCTGGATCCCATACTTTTTTTTGCTACTATCCATAAGCTGCATTATTATTCTATTGCACTTATCCAGGCTTCCATACCTTGTTATGTAACTTGCCTCCAGCTATGCTTTCATAATCTGCTCTTGTTTTTCCTTTGCTGAAATCTCCTTGATTTCTTGTTGTTGTCTGTTTCTTCTGAGACATCCTCATCATCAATCATCTGATGCTTTCAATCTCCCTGTCCAGTTCATCTTTTGTCTAGAAATCACTCTGCCCACTGTTGTTGCTTTCAATTTATGTTGCTGCCAATACTACTGTTGTTGTTGTTGGCAGCATTTTTACCTTTGTTGTTGTAGATGTTACTTCCCCGATTGTTGCTGCCATTGCCAATGTTGCTGCCTCCCAAACTTCTTGAATATCTCTTAAGATATCTCCCTCTGTAACATTTTTATTTTGCTCACTACCTGCAAATTTACTTTTAAAAAATAAATTATCATTTAATCCTTTACCTACGGTAACATAATCATTCATTCTCCTTTGTTTACTAGTAAGTAAAATCAAATTTAACAAATTAGTATCTGCTCCTATTTCTTTCACAGCTTCAGGCAATTTTATTCTAGTGTCTGCAATTTCTTTCTCATGTTTAAATGTTTCCAGCAAACATTTCGGCCATTCCCTTTGTACTTGTGTCTCATCATCAGTATGCTACAATTCAGTTTCAGCATAAATCTCTTATTCTTCTTTGACAATCTTCAGTAATTGTCCTTCACCTTATTGATTAATTCTAGTAATCAAATCAAGTTCTTCAAGCATTGTATCTTCATCCTTTATCAGAATAGAATTATGATTCTTCATCACTGTGGCAGTCTTAAAAGTCTGTCTCACAGCCTACTCTTGGCTATTCAGACAAGCCAACTCCTCCTTGTCATAAACAGTAACAATTTCCTCCATATGAGACATAACTGTCTCATCCTCCTTCAAGACAACCTCAAGAAATGGATTGTCTTCTGCCATTCCTGTAAACATAAAAAAAATTGTCAATTTTAAAATCACAAGACCCAATGGTCTCATTTGATGACCCAGTCACCAAATCTCCTTTCTGTCATTCTGAGTCTCTTTCAAGACCCAAAAAATCGCCATTGTCTCTCTCTTTTGACAACACATCAGTGTGTTGTTCTGAGTTTCCTTCCAAATCCTTTGTCAGCACATCAGTATGCTGATTTAATTCCACCATGAGACTGTCAGCTAGTCTCTTCTTCTTTCAATCATCTGTTTCATGAATGTCTCTCTTCTTTGATTCACCAAAATGAACTTCTTCATTTTTCTAAATCATTTTTTCATCCTTATCCTCTGTTCTCTAATTGTCATTCATGAAAATTTTGCTGCCTTGCTTCTTCAGCAAATTACCCTGTGCATAGATCCTTTACTTCTCCAATTCTCTTCTATGAAGATCTAATTTTCTATACAATTCAACAATTTCAATTGAAGTATACTTTGGAAACTTCACACAACTTTCCATACCTTCATTTGTTATTGACCAAACATCAGATGGTCCTTCATCCTCTGTCTCAATATTCTACTGAATATTCTCATTAGACCCCTCTGTCTCTATTTCTTCCTAAGATCTTGCCATCTCAGCATTGATCTAAACATATTTCAGATTCAATTCTCTCTCCTTAACAAAATCTAAAGCTTGTTCATCATCCTGTGAAATACCTGCAAACATACACAAGTCATTAGTTTTAAAAACATAAGACTTTTCAGTCTCGTTTGCTTCATCAAGAAATTCTCCTTGAACATATTTTCATTCCATCTTTGACTCAAAAAATCTGAGTTATTCCTTCAATAAGGAAATCTCCTTTTGCCTCCACTTCATTTTCAATGGTTTCCAAATTACTCTCTTTCCCTTCAGTGGAAAGATCCATCCTCCTCTCTAGTTTTCCTCTTCTTGCAACCATTCCTGTAGTACCTACAATTGTACTTTCATCACTGCAATCTCCATTTCTCTATCCTTATCAGTCATCTTACCTCTGTGGAATTTCATAAAACATCTTCTCTGATCCTCCATGTTCATCTTCATTATGAGATTCTTACTCAATATGAGTTGCACTAAGCCTCTGCAACAGCAAGCTCTCCTGCTGCCACTTACCTCACCAATCCCCTCTCTGGATTTGGTCTTTTGGCAAGCACTAGTTTCTAAACCTCTTGAGCACTCTCTTCTGATCTCTCTAGGATATATCCTCAACTCACCTTCTCTTGAGAACACTTCAGTTGTTCTCCTTATCCAACCTTTAGCTGGAATATTAGGTTCACTGCCATCACCATCAAATATTTTTCTTCATCATATCTACAACCATAAGTCTACAATCATAATTTAAAATCAGAAAATTATCTCACCTTTAATATCTTGTATGATCTTGTTGTCTTCATTTCTGAAAATTCCTGTTCACTACAATTCTGGGTATTTGCTGCATATCATATTTTAAAATATGATGTCTTTCTCCTCTCATCACACATGCCTTTATATTTAATTAATTAAAAAAAATCTTCAATTCTCAAGAGAGCCTTTCTTGCTCTGATACCACTTGATAGTAGTCCAAGCTGCTAACCCACAATCACACTCTCTATGCATATAAAAGTGCATTTAAAATTTATGCTCCAATAAAATTCACAATCTGGGAAAACTTGAAAATACGCGGAAGCTATCTTTTAAACTCATGGTTATTAAAAACCAAATAATCTAGCCCAGATTCAAATCTATATGCGGAAGATTTTCTAATGAAACCTTTATTGATGATACCATAGTTAAAACTCACCTTATGAATATTCAAATTTTAATATTCGAATTTCAATTAAAACCAAATCTCAACTTTGGCTTTCACAGTTACCAGCTCACCTTATCTTCAACCTTCGACTTTTTTTGAGAACCCAATATAATAATGGCCATGGCTTTCACATTCAACAATGTTTATATTAATACAAATCAAAGTTTGACTTTTATTAAACATAATATATCACCATATATTACATCCTTCAATTCATTGTTATGAAACATTAGCATATCTAGGCTGCCCTTCATTAGTATATTTTGGCCATTTAAAACTTCAAACCATTGGGTTAAAACCCCAATTGTCAACATAATAAACGTTCGGGTCCCACAGAATTTTGACTTACCTTGGTTTAACCTCCAAGTAACTTCATTATGCGAATGTCGTCCGATCCTTGGATCGAATCATCCAACGGAAATCGCACTCATTCGATCTCTAAACTCTATCATCCAAAAATTATGCGAAATTCATGGGTTTTTGAAAACCATCTTTGCCACGTGTCCTATGCTGGGTATTATTGCATGATTTCACAAGAAACCACTTACCAGATTTTTCTCACGTGAAAACCATTACGGTTTCTGAAACCCGTCCTCGCTATTTCCAATGCATCGTTCCACCATATTTAATTTCACGGTTCTGCCTTCATTGTTTTTTTATTACAAAGGCACAGTTCCTTTGAAATCACAGCCTTGCGCTTACAAACCAATCACAACATTTCAATTCTTTACTACGGCTTCTACACACTTGGAGTTTAATAAACCAACGAACCTCGCTTTGAAGATCCGCCTTCCGGTTGCTCACAATTCCGTTCTAACTCTTCGACCATTATACTATGGCTTACTTCAACATTTCGAACAGGTTTTTAAAACAAACTCCCGATCATTCAATCAAAGTACCACACAACCCATTCATGAAATTGAACCTTTTCAATTTCGATGAGGCTCATTCCACAAAATTTCAATTCTTTCTTTCAGAAAGTTTAAACTAGTGAGATAGCTATAGAACGGATTTCATTCCATGGATTTCACATAGTAGAATTCGATAAACCCTCAAATCGAATTCAACCCTGATCTCATTTCACTGTGGATACATAATAGAGTTGTGTAACAACTCTTTCATCGAATACTGTATGCGAAAACAGTATTATGCCTCTACAGTGTATTCATCAATAAGAAGAATTATGCTATGAAATCAATCCATTCTGTGATCGATTCACACAATTATACAATCACCATTAAACACATAGCCTTATACATTAAATCTACACACTATATGATTCATAAATGAATACAAACTCAGAATCGAGTTTCACTTGCATAAAAATCAATATTTACATAGGATTTGCCTGGCTTGATATTCTGTATCAGTGGCCTTTTCCTATTCTACAGCCCAAAGGCTTACAAACCAAGAACCATGTTCCTGTTCTACCCTACAGACTCTTCAGATCTAAATCTATCTAATGCCTTTGAGGCTTTACATTTTTATACAAAAAGCCTTGGAACTACTTTTGTTTTTCAGTTCCAATATTTCCTCAACAATTCCCTATGAATCCTACTTAATCCTTAAGGATCCTCTTTCACTCAAAAAATAATGAAACTAGTTCTAATTTAAAATCTCTCAAACCCTTTACATTCTCAACTAATCAAATTCTCTCATGTTCTCAAACATTCAAGAAAATTTACAATTCCTCTCAATATTTAATTAAAAATAATTAAAAATCACTCAAATCACTCATAAAAATCCAACTCCCCTAAAAACATAAAACCCCTAAGTCTTATTAAATTACAAGGAATTTCTGTTAGCCTAATTCCCCTGCATCAGTCTCCAAGCCACCAAATTAACACCCTAGAGGTTGGTTGGGATTCAACCTCCACAGAGCAGGGGTGTACTACTTAACAGAGACCCACACGATCATGCACATTCATAAAAACTAAATAGAGCAGAATGAGAGGTTTACCCGTTGGTCCTACGTTTGAAGTAGATCCACGTGGAGTTCAAACTCCCTGCAACCGTCCTTCCTCCTTAACCTGAAATGCAAGAAGAAACCAACACAAAGGACAAGTTGTACAGTATATTTCTACTCTATATGTTAGTGTGATTCATATAAAACATTAAATAAATCATAATGAATGCATGTATAACAAATATTCTTCATACATTAAAGCATACACTAACACGTTTATTTCGGGAACAGCATGATACTTATGTATTATAAATAGTACGTACAAAAGTAATCGTGGAGAGATCACCCGATCCTTCCAAGGCCTTCGCAGACCGTCGTCCGGATCCGTCCAGCCCTTGCCTCGCTAAGACTCCTTCCAAACAGGTGCATACGAGATAACATATAAAGGGATGTGTATCTCAAGGAAACAAGGGTTTCCCGAAATGAACTGGGAAAGTGCAGGAGGCACGGGGAATCAGACTTGGATAGGGAACCAACAGAGTATAATAATAATAATTCTCTCTCTCCCTTAGGCCATACACATGAGGTCTTTTTATAGTCCCTCCAAGTAGTTTCAGCAGTTGGAAACAGTTGGCCACGGGCTGGGGTGGTTGAACTACCTGAGTAACCATCAACCCAGCACGAAATTAGGGATTTTTATATATTTTTTAATCATTAAAATGGCATACGCGGAAAAGTCTAGCTTTACTCGCGTATACACGCGGAAAAACACGGGCATAGTCGCGTATGGAGGATTTTCCACTGTTTTTAAGTGAATTTGTTCAAGTCTGTAGGAATGGGTGCCCATAAAGCCATGAAGCAATCATGAATCATGTCAAGGTGAGAAATGATGCTATAACACCAAGCCAAATTTCAATCAAGATCAGGTCAAAGGACCCTCCCGCTAGGTCATTAGGGTTTTTACACGTTTTTAAAGTCATCATTGGATGTTTCAGGCACTGCTTTTCCTTTGCTAGAATCTAGCTTAGATGTCATAGAATGTCAAGACATGGTTATTCAAGGAGGACCTAAAAGATTTCCGAAGAAGACTATCCCTTCAGTTCAGAGTCTACACATGAGGAGAATGGACAAAATTTGGCACTTTTGCAGGAGTGTTGAAATTTCCATCAGCAGAAAGTACTCGTGAGGTGGACTGTATACTCCTCAATGAAAACTACTTACAACATAGGAAGGAGGAAACACTTAGTCTTGAAGGAGAACTAGGGTTTTGAACTTGATAGTCCTGTTGAGTGCTAAAATAGTGATCATTTTCATAAATGACATGGAAAAGGTATACAAGGCCAGACATGAAGAATGTCTATCGAAGACAATTGAAGAAATAGGGAAAAAGGTGAGGTGAACTGGAGAGAAATGAATGAACTTGAAAAGGGCTATAGACAACTTAGAAGACAAAACTGATCATTGCTGTAAATCACTCCAGACACCTAGGGTTTTGGGAAAGTGGCCAGAGAAGGTGAAATGATGAGTTGAACTCTATGATAGAAGAAAAAAGTATTTTGAAGATGTCACTGTGTGATCAGATCCTAAACTTGTAAAAAATGAGCTTGTCATGCCTAAATAAGAAAAAGATGAGTTGAGCTCCAAGGTGGGAACAAAAGAAGTTTTTGAAGATGTTGGTACTGTGTAAACATCCTATGGTGTCAAAATACACATGTCAAGCCTCACTAAGCCAAGAAGAGTCAACTTTATGACTTAAGAAAACCTGCAAGCAAAAGTCAAAGAATATCAGTGAGAAAGGAAAAATGACTTTAAAACATTAGAAAGTGGGTTTTACCAAATTAAATCAAACATCCATTTTCCTATAAAGCTCATATAACACTTCAAAACATTCATTATTTCATTTCAAGAGAGCAAGAGCATTCAGAGGGAAAAAAATTGTGAGTTTTCTAAGTAAATTTGGACAAATTTGCCTGGCGTTGCACGCTCAGCTTGGCGCTGCGTGCCTCGGATCGGGCATTGCGCCCTTGGAAAAATTCCTCCATACAAACTGTAATGGATTTTCATGCATGGAAGTGAGTGTTACGTGTTGGGGATGGCACTGCGTCCTTGCCCGATAGGACCCAGTGAGGTTTTCCGCAAGAATTGTTACCTCAGCACCGACATTGCGTGCTCAGGCTTGGCGCTGCGCCCTGGGCATGGCACTCGCACTTGGATAGGAAGGGTTCATAAACCCTATAACCACTCAAGACACTCAAAATATCTTTGAAGTTTCCTCGAAGGTCCTCCAAGGCACTGATTAATGGTAAGTGGATGCCCTAACCACATTTTAAAGCTATTTTATGGTTCTTAATTAAATGGTAATGAAACCCTAAGAAGAAACCCAAGGTGTTTAAGCTTGAAGTCACTAATTATACCATTACCTCATCTCCCTATAAAAAGTATCAGCTAAAGAAAGGGTGTTTACATTGTTGTGAGGGCTGTCATTGAGTTACTAAGTCCATTTCATACTCATTCCATTCACTTGGAAAGGTTTTCATTCCATTACCCTCTTTTCATCTTAATTACACATCAATCCTAGGGTTGGCGAAGCAGATTTTTCAAAATGTCAGAGGGAGACAGTGGTAGTTATGGAGAAGCCCAAATGCCAAGGAGGCATGATCACAAAGGTGTAAATATCAACAGATTTGAACCCCTCAACACAAGGGAGCTAATGGCATCTCCCCTTACTGTTTCATGCTTCAAACATGTAGGTTTCTTTTAATTTTGTGAAAAGTTGCAACAGGTTCAAAACCACCCTGAGCTAACTAGATTATTTATCACTAACTTGCATGAAAAACAACTTAATATTGCAGGGGTCACCTTTGAATTATCTACAAATTCCATTGCCAATGCCACAGGCATACCTAGTGTAGGGGAGAAATGGTTTAAGAAAGCAAACCTAGACATGAGCTACTTTGAGCCATGTCTAAAACCTAGGTATAAAGACCACAACAAATCCATCTTTCCTTTTTCACATCTGCTTGATAGATATGCACCTATGATGAGGATCATAATGAAATATTTCACATGTGAGGGAAGATTCTCCCACCTTTACTCATACCACATCAAGCTGCTGATGCATTTTATTAGAGTGAGGATGCTGCACATATCCTATTACCTCTACAGAAGCATTGAAAAAATGGCCTATATATTGCAAAAGAGAGATTTTCCTCAGTAGATGCAAAACCTATTCCATCACTCACTTATCAAAATGTTGGTTATGCACCAAATATAGTAGAATGGAATTCCATGGGATACATTCATTACCAATGAGTTTTTCACAACTCCACAAGGCCATCAACAACAAGATGCCCCTTCATCTTCTCATCCTCCCACTCCTCCTTCACCATCACACCCCACTACTAATGCATCACCATCCACTCACATTCCATAACCTCGTGATGACTCCTCCACCTCACCACCCACTCACATTCCTTCACCTTAGGATGATCCTCCTTCATCACATTTTCACAATCCCTCACCATCATCTCATGGTAATAATTCATCAAACAGTGAAGATGGCAGTGAGGCATATGGTAGTCAAGATGGCAGTGAGACAAAGAGCAATGAGGAAAAGAGAAATGAGGCATATGAAAGTCAAGAAGGTAGTGAGGTATATTTCAATGAGACATATGACACTAAGATAGTTGACATAAATCCTTTTCCTTTGACCTATCAAAGAGGTCAAAGGCAGGTGTTTTCTCCACAGAATGTGGAAGGGACCCTAGCTTCTACATCAACAAAACAACCTGACAAATGTAAGGAAAAGGTCGAAGAGAAAGTCATGGCTGAAAAAGAGGATGAGCATGAAACTGAATAAGAGTTTCAGCTAATTCACCTTGAAAATGAGAATGAGGATGAAGAGAGGATCATGAACATATTCCTCTAAACAAAGGATGCCTAGATTAAAGAGTTGCAAACCAATCTTGGTAGGGCTAAGAATGTCATAAAATTCCTTGAGACAGAAAACAAGAAATTTGATACATAGAAGCCCATCAATGAGGTTAGAGCTATCAAAGCTCGGAAAGAGGCTAGAAGAGCCAAGGCTAAGCTAGATGAGGTCTTGGGAACTCATGATGACATTTAAGAAGAGGAATAATAGCTTCCTAGGAAGAGGCCAAGGACAATTGGATTGAAGAAAGCCTTAGCTAAAGAAGGAGAGAAAGAGATAGCATTGGCAGAGTAGCTCACTTAAAGTGACTTGCTTACCGTGGAAATATATTATGATAGGGAATCTTGGCTAGAAAGGGAAAATTTGAACTTAGAGGGTCAGCTGGAAAAGGCCAAGAGAGACCTCAACCTACAAAAGATGATGACAAGGCATTATGCCTTAAGAAACAAGATTTCAAGGGCCAAGCTCAAAAGAGCCCTTGCAAAGATTCAAGTCCTAAATGAGGCAAAGGAGAAATACAAGTTGGGTATCCTTGTTGATGTATACCTTCAAGCATCACAAACTTTATCAGCAAGGAAAATTCCAAATTTTGACATGTTTTTGTACTTTTTGAAATTTTGACAGTTAGCTAGTAGAAAAGTGCCAAGCACGTAGTGCCACTGGCGCTGCGCTCATTTTTGGGACCCCCAATGGAGGAAAAATTTACATTTTCATGATCCTTAGGCCAAGTAAATCACCCTCATAAAGTTTCAAGTCATTTGGAGCAGAACTAGTCCCTCAAAAGGGCCAAAAACAAGAAAACAATCACATTTCTGCCCTCTTTTTAGCACTGGCATTGTGCCCTTAGAAGTATTGGGAGAATGTATTTTTTAGCTGTTAAATGTAATCCATTCTGAAAAATAAAGGAATATTTGGAAACTAGATAGGACATGCTTTCCAATGAACTATCATGGAGCTCATTTGGACACCAAGAAGGCCTCCAAATCTCAGCTTCGAAAAGAGACATTTTCCTCGTTTTGGCGCTACGCCCTTGCTAGAATGTCAACAAAAGAAACTTGGAGTTATTGAAAAAGATATTTTGAGGGCTTTGAAGGAAAATCACTCCAGATTTAGTTGAGGTGTTATGTTAGAATTTATTTTTACATTTATTAAGTTAGGATATTTGTGCCTTGGGCCTTGCATGGTCTCATAGGACAAAATGACAGTTATGTGTAATTAACGACTTCTAAAACCCTAGATAGGGTTTTGATCCTCCTTTTCAATTTAAATAATACATGGAGGCTTCATTGTTGGTTGTTGGTTGTTTTATGGAGATGAATACATAGACTTGGATTTTTTAAGAAATTGGCTTTGGAGCTTTGTGACTGTTTTGGATTGAATGCCATGGAGAAAGCACTTTCATAGGATCCATGAACTTTGTTGAATGGTGATGTGGTTCTAATCCTATATTTGTTTCCTTATGTCTTACATATTTTCAATATTTTCTCTTACATTATAACATAAATTTTAGGTTAAGACATGTTTTTTGAGGCACCTTAACTCTGTCTACTTTCTATTGTTCAAATTTTTTCCTCTACTAGGTTTGCTTGAATAAATTAGGAGTTCCCTATTTCTCCATGTCAATCTAGTTTGTTTCCTTGAGATTAAATCAGTAGAGTGTGTCTAAAGAAGTTTATGGTTTTCCCTGTCCTTTGGTTTTTCTTGAAATATTGTTCTGAAGGCTTTCTTTGAAGTTTTCTAATTAGGGTTTAGGCTAAAGAAGTTTATGGTTTGGCCTGTCCTTTAGTCTATCTTGAAATGATTACTTTGAATGTCCTTATAGTTTGATTAAGGAATTTAGGAGTTCCCTTCTCCTTGATCATTACTTATGTGTTATATTGCATGTTTTCTTTCTCTGAAGGTAGATAGCTAGAGAAGTTAGGAGTTCCCTGCTCTCTAGGGTTTGCTAGATTGTTGTTTTTAAGTTTTCTTGATAAAGCTAGGTCAAAGAAGTTTATGGTTCACCCTGTCCTTTGATTATTTCTTATGCATCTTTCTCTTAAGGAATTTTATTGTTATAGTATATGTTAAAGGATTCTTAATTTCCCTTTAAACCTACTAAATTCACTATTTAATATTCATTTCACTCACCTAAGCTATTAAGATCCATTTGGCTTTGTTAAAATTTCCCTATGAAACACCCTTGACCTATTGTACTACTTTTCAAGACCTTTTGCAGACTCCATAGCCGAATGGTTTGAATCTCTCACACTCTATTTGTTCTGCTTGTCAAACAACCCAAATAAACAAAATAAACAAACAAACCCTATCAGTATAACTAGCCTAAAAATCAAAACCCTAAAATCAATCAAGTTACATCTTTTACACAAATATAGAGAGAGCCCTCTCTGAGTCCAGAAAGGCTAGGTCTGAGGGCTCCAAAGTTAGTTTGATGTTACCCTTGTTCAATTTGGTCTTGCCAATTTGACAAATTACAGGGACCTAACATAATGGAAACTCCACTGGGGAATCTGAGTAAGTAATGTTAGCCATCAATAAAATTTGGTCATAACTGATGATGGCCAAAACAGGTCTCTAGTCTTCAAGAAACAAGTTTGAAGCAAAATTGTGACTTCTTGAAGCCTCTCTTTGTTCCTTTTCCAAAAATACATTCTCTGATATCTTCACTTCAAAACATTCAAAGTAGCCTTGCTGTTATAAAAGAGATTGTTTTTAGTCCACTTCCCCATATTTTCACCTTCATAAATCCTTCTGCAAAAAACCCCCATTTTCCTCATTTTACCCTTTATTTTCCCTCAAAATCCCCTTTGAACCTGATAAAATCCCTTTATTCTGGTATAAAACCCTTTTCCCCACTATCGGAAACTCCAAAAATCCTAAAAAACCTTCATTTTTAGTCCGAAACCTTCATTTTTATATTAAGGCCTTAAGCCCTTTTCGCTTAAATCCTGAGCCCCTTTTCACCGTAAGACTGAGGCCCAAGACCATTGGCTAAAGGTCTTAAGCCCCCATCGCCATCATACTTTGGCGTTTTCAAATTCTTCCTTACCTTTTCTTGTTTTTCACTAATTAGTGAAAGGCTGATATGCTTTCTCGCTTTAAATCGGAGCTGTCGATCTCACTTCCGACCCGACGGTCCTCGCTCCATCGGTGGTCCCTGTTTTCCTTTGCCCCGGACCCTTTACTCTGCCGATGGCTGATCCACTGATTGTATCTGAGCCATCCATTCCACAAAGATCTAATGCCTATCAGCGCATCGCAATTTCCTGCCGATGATCTCCCCCTCCGATGAAATTCCCCGCTGATAAGATCTCCACCGTCGATCTCGATCTTGATCAGATGTCCTACGCTCCCCTTCATCGCATCGACACCTCGCCAAATCTAAAATCCTGCCTTCCTGGACCGCCGATATGCGAAGCTCCAATAAGATCCTGACCGTTGATCTCGATGCTGATCGGACGACCCTCCATTCATCACCCTTTCGACCATCGGCACATCGCAATTCCAAAAAAACTCCTACTAGACCCTCTCCTCCTTCGATTTCCAATCTTCCAAATTCATTTGGACCGTCCATTTTCTTCTCGATCCAACTGCCAAGGATCACTATGGGGGCACTCGACCAAGGTGACCCGTACTCCCCGTACTTGACCCTTTTGACCCTAGTGAATCTTAGATCTACGGCTGACGTTCACTATGGGGGCACATCCCAAGATTTCTCCTCCATACACCCAGTCCCCCCGCGGTGACTTCACCTCCCAGTCCCATTGCTGAGTGCCTCCGCTTCCTCCCACTTTCAACTTTTCCTATGTATTTTCCCCCTACATGGATTTTTACACTTTATAACTGTAAACCATTGTTTACCCAACCCCAAGCCCCCTACTATGCTAAAAACTACTCCACGTCATCTCTCGGCCCCACCATATGTTTCCTCCACACATTTTCTCTCCTACCGTGCTCATCTGTATCCATTGATTTGGACTGCCCAGAACTAACGGTCGAAACTCCTTTTTGCACCCGTTTCCACGAAAGTGCTCCACCATGCAAATTCTACGTGAAACTAGTGGTTTTGTAGGGGACACACGTCTCTCACCCACCTGTATCACGTTCCCTCCTGCCAATACTGCTTACCACTCTCCCTCCGTGCGAATACCATTGGCAGTATTCCCAAAACCACTTATCCTCAATTTTTGCATCAATATTCGAATTTAACGCCATTTCTTCAAGATTCCGCCATGGAAATCCCCTCTGCTACTAATCCCCTCTCTTAATGCTCCTCCAATGCCCATCCTGAAGCCTCTGATTATAGTCAACCACCAAACACAGGGTTTTATTTAATAATTTGTTTATGTTGCAGGTTTTAAATGATAGATAAGCTATAAACGCTGTCTCGCAATCAAGTTACAGTGATATGGCCTTGGATGATGATCCAAAAAGGCCCAGAAGCGAAGAAAAGTGACCAAAAGGGTTGAAATTAAAAGATTTAATCAGTGTTTCATGGACGTTGGCTACACAACAAACCCTCCAACACGTAAAGGAACCCTGCATATAGACAATCAAAGGAAGATTAGAGACAAAGGATTAAAAGCTAAATCAAAGGATAAAGGTTTAAAAGGTGATTAAGGATAAAGACAAAGAATGTGAACAAAAGTTAACACAGTCAGTAAAGGAAAAAAAGCTCGAAAGATGATTAAAGGAAGCCTAATGCATATCAGAGGCCTAATTCAAAGTTTAAAGTGACAAATTGTGACAGATCAACTAAGGGACTGCTTCGAATGAAACATCACTAAAGCAGTTACTCCTCCAGAAGCCAGAAATTCCACCTTCCATCTTATTTACCTCAAAAGAATACAAAATGAATGCACAATCAGAGATATTTTGCTAATGATAGCTCAGAAGAAAATTCTAGCTACTAAAAGCCTCAAAGGTTAACAAAAGTAACCGAAAGTAGATAAAAGTTAATATAAAATCAGTTAACAGAGTTAAGACATTATATTTCTTCTCCATTGGGCCTGCCAAAGGCCAAGAAGCATTTACTATGTATTAATTGATCAAATGGATCTTTCTTTCACTTCACCTCCTCAATTCATATATAAATATCAGAAGAGGAATCCATTGTAAATGTTGGTTGAATACTTATTGAATGTAAATAGTTGTTGAGGCTACTGAACCTCTGTTAGTAATTGAAGAAAGATAGGCTGAGAAGAAGTTAGAAGTTGTAAAGACTTACTGGACTTGAATATTGTAACTGGTTTGAACATCAAATATACAAGTTGATTTATGGGATCTTGGTGTATGTCAACGGTGATGTTTTTCTTACTGTAATTGTTGTTTTCCTTATGTTTTCAATACTGCCCACTTTTCTTGATAAAGAGTAGGAAAAATAGAGTAGGATTTACTGTCAATGTACCCTATCTCTCACTGATAAGTTTTATCTCTATGTTTTCTTCTAATTGTGTGTTTGGGAATGATTTCAATAGGGTATAAGCAGTCAAGGAATGTTGGTAAGCCCATGTCTTGCTGTTTAAAGCTTGAGATGTTTTTTTTTAATGTTTTTTTCACCGCATGCTAATTAGAGTCCTAAACAAGGAAGTTTATGGTTAGCCCTGTCCCTTGTTTAATATTCAACAACTATTTTGAAAGTTTCCCTTGAGAGTATGTCAAAAGCAGGATAGGTTCAAAGTCTTTACCTGATCTTAGGCTATTCTTTTTTTTATCTTATATGTTTTCTAATTTCTGAAGGTAATCTGTGAGATTGTTGGATTGTTTTCTGAAATGTGTGCTTTAGTAAAATTCTGCCCAAAGAAGTATATGGTTTTCCCTGTCCTTTGGCTTGCTTCAAAAAGTTACTTTGAAAGGATTTTCTTGTTTTAGTGAAGTTAATATATTCTTAAGTGGTTATTAGCTTTTCTTCTTTCACAACACTTTTAATGTTCCATATCACAAAATCAATCTAAAGAGATCCTTTGATATAGATGACTTTCCCCATGGACCACCCTTGAAACTTGTTGTGCAATTAAATCCTTTTGTGACTCCATAGCCCAATGGATTGATACTGTCTCTTACCTATCATATTAGCTGAAACATTATTTTAACTTACTCACTCTTTCACCCTTCAAAGGACTTCCTTCATATTGATGATATTCTTCCAACCAAAACAAACAAACCCCTTGTACTTCATAACTAGCCTAAGATTTTAATCAAAGATTAAAGACATTATCGGTTGAAAGAACTTATATAGAGAGATCCCTCTCTGAATTCAGGAGGGCTAGATCCTAGGATTCCAAAGTTGTTTGATGTTGGCCCTGTAGTGTCTGTCATTTCCAATCTTGCAAACTACGGGTGACCTAACAGAGTGGCGACCATACTGGGGAAAATATTGAGTAATAGATAACTTCACAACTCAACGAACCCCTGTTCCTAAATGATGAAAAGTTTCACCAAGACTAGTTATTATTGATTGTTGATGGTGAGAAACAACCAAACCTTGAAAACAAGTAAAAATCCTTCACGTGGCGACTCCATTGGTATTCAGTAGGCCTGCTGACCCCACTGGTTTTTCCTAAGACTCCACTAGGAAATTCTTTTATCCTTCAAAAATCCTTCAGACCCAGTTAAGAAGACTATGAGGATTGAGTTTTCTTTGAAAAATATTAGTTAGCCTCTAAAAGACTGTCATACTTGGCTGAAATTTTCTCATCATTAGGTCTAAAAACACCACTTAGTGGCTTCTAGAATAATTCATACTAGAGCCTATCCTGACCCAAATCCTCTTGATAGGATTTAGGAAATCTCCTAAATCCAAGACTTCAACTGTTGTCAGACCAATTTATAGAGTTGACTCTGTCCCTGAGAATCTCTTAGCTCTGCAAGATACACAAGTTGAGTTACCATTCATAAGAAACCCATCCAGAAACTAAGTCACTTAGTGATATAAATCATATAGACTTTGAGCCTCCACACTCACCCCAACTAATTGGTGAACATATTGATAGTAGAGAAACTACCCCACCTGATCTGCATTTCATTTATAACTTTGGTTTCTCTCATCCTAGATCTTTTCAACAGTCTCTTGCTGGTCCAAGTATTTCTGTTATTCCATCCTCCACCTGTAAACCCCCCACCTTTTCCACAACCTCCGATCATGGAAACATGGTATGCTCCCTTAGTCCTTCCTTTACCTTTAGTAAATCTGCCACTAGACTATCAGTCCAAAATTCCCCATTTCACCGGAAGTAAACCCACTACTACTCAACAACGCATGGACAAGTTGAATTATGCTTTTGATTACATGGAGATAGAAGAGGAGACCATTACGATGAGAATATTTTCCCAAAGTTTAGGAGGAGAAGCCAAGAAATGGTTTAAGTGTTTAACTCCTAATAGCATAAATGATCTCCCTTCCTTACATCAAACATTCATAAACAAATGGGAAATTAGGAAGAACCCTCTCCAAATCCTTTCAGATTACAACAACCTCAAGAGAAACCATGGGGAAAGTGTTCAAAATTATTGCACTAGATTCAATAGTGTTTATAATGCACTACCCCCAGATTTGAAACCTCCACAAGGCTCAGTTTTGGCCAAGTTCCCTGAAGGATTTGATCCAGAAATGGCCTATCATCTAAGAGAAAGGGATCCCTTAATTTTAGAAGACATGTATAAGGGAGCTCCTAGTGTGGAAGCTAATCTGATTGAGAAAATAGCAAGGATGAGGACTGAAAAGAAGGTATCATTTAGGGAGGAAGCTGCACCTTCCACATCTACTTAAAAAATGGAAAGGATGATGGAAGCTATGATGGAAAGGATTAGCATATTTGAAAAATCTCAATCTAAAGAAAACCAAACAGCTCCTCAAAATTAAAACCAAACCCAGAATCAAAATCAGAACTTTAGGAGAAATCAACCTCAGAATAGACAAAGAGATGTTGATCAACAGATTAGACCTCCTTTTCAAGAAAATTATGTTGATGAGGGTGGAGAAACAAATGAACAAACAGAGGATGATAACATAAACATGTTGGGAGTAACCAATGAGGATTCTGATTTCCTCCAGGAAAGAAAACAAGGTCTATATACACCCTATGATGATAGAAGACCAGAAACTGAATACTATGAACAATATTTTGAAAATGCCATCATAGGAGAGCCCAAAAAATATGACCTAAGAAGTAAAAAAAACCCAGAAACTCCCAAAAAGAAAACCTCGGATAATTATGCCAAAAATAACCTTGTAAACACTTCTAGAAAGACAACAGAAAATCATAAAACAGTGGCTGAAATTTCTGATCCAGACAAGGGAAAAAACACCCAAATCAATGAAAAATAGAGTGGTGACCCTAGCAGCACTAGCATTTCAGCTAACGCTCTTGAAAAAACCATTTTGACTGTTGTAAATAATAGAAATCAGCAAGCTGATTTTGCTGATAAAGGAGTGACTAACAACGCTGAATCAAACATTTTGAAAAATCAGATTCCCGTTAACCTAGAGAATGAAATTGCCAAAATCAAAATTTCTGTCCCACTCACTGAGTTAGTCACTCAAAATGTATATGGAGGTAAAGTTTTGAAAGCTTTGAATATAGAATATGTTCATGATACTGTTAATTTAAATGATGATACTCCAGAGCTTCTGTTTGGTCCCAAAATTGAAGGGAAATCTCAAGAAGGAACTACCCTTCCATTCTACATCAGTTTGAATATCCATGATAAGATGTTGCACAATGCCATGCTTGATTTAGGAGCATCACATAACTTCATGCCTAAAGTGATAATGGAAAGATTAGGCCTTGAGATTACCATACCCTATAAAGTTTTGTATTCCTTTGATTCAAGTAGGGTAAAATGCCTAGGCCTAATAAAAGATCTCTGTGTTAACTTAGCCCAAATCCCAGCCAAAAGCCTAGTGATGGACATTGTAGTGGCTGATATACCCCCTAAATATGGCACGCTTCTTTCAAGATCATGGGGTGCTACGTTACAAGGTACTATGCAGATGGATATGACTTATGCCACCATCCCTGTCTTCAGTCAACCTAGAAGACTCTATAGGGAAACACACATGAAATACATGGTGAGTAGTCAAGAAAGACCAGAAAACTCCCCTCTCTATTCTATACATACTGACCTTGACTCATTCATTCTTTATAATGATGATATTTCTATTGAGCAAGAGTTAATCAATGAAACATCAACCAAGATAGTGGCCACTTTATCCCCAAGCATAGTGGTAGTCATAGATGAAGAGGAAAAAAAGGAGAAAACTAAAAGATAGTTTGCTAATTCAGAAAATCATAGCAAACAGATCACATGTCTTGAGTAGAAAAACAATCATGAACCTAGTACCAATCAAGAAAATCAAAGAAAAAACCCTCAAAACATTGAAAATCTTGAGGAACAAAACGAAGATAAACATAGTGCAGACCTACAGGAACAACACAGTCACAGAGTAGGAAAACCAAACAAGGAGGACGGCAATGAAATGAATGAACAATCTGAGGACAATCCTCTTTGGAGTATGAGTTTTGATGGGTCTTGCTCTAAAATTGGTGCAGGAGCAGGCATATGGGTACAAAACACTGAAAACAAACATGCTGAGGGTCATTCCTACAAATTGAATCTCCAATGTACAAATAACATAGCAGAGTATGAAGCTCTCCTTTTAGGCCTGCATTTATTGAAAAAATTAGGGGCTAAGAGGATAACAGTTCATGGAGATTCAGAATTGATAATTAGGCAAGTAAATGGGGAATACACTGCTAAACATCCCAGACTTAGAGCCTATAGAGATGATGCCATGGACTTGTTAAAAACATTTGCTGAATTCCAACTTACCTTTGTCCCAAGAAACCGAAACATTCTTGTCAATGGATTAGCCTTTGCTGCTAGTACTTGTCTAACACCTTATGAAAGCAAACAATACACCATCCAAGTAAAATATAGACCATTTGTCCCAGATAATGAAAGATACTGGCAAGTTTTTGATGGAGATAAACAAATAGAAGACTTTCTACAGTCTGAAAATGAATTTGAAATACCAAACTCAGATTTAGAGTATGAAAAAGACTGTCCCACTGAAGAAAACCCTCTTTTTAAAGAAGAAAAGTCTCCTGAGATTGCTGAAATAAATCTGTTAACCGATAGTCCCAAAAATACAATAGAAGATAGCAAAGATTTATAAAAAGAAGATTTAGAAGTGCTACAATCTAAAAATCAAAGCTTTCCAAAAGGACTAGTCCCATTAGAATAATTTTTTGACTTAAATGATGTTGCCAAAAAGCCAAAACTGGAACCTATTGAGGCTAAGGTGGAAAAATGCAACACAGGTAGTGAGGAAAAACCCAAAATGGTCAAACTGTGTAAAACACTGCCAGCTCACATTAAACTGAAGTACGTTGAGATATTTAAATATTTTTATGATGTTTTTGCATGGAGCTATGAAGATCTAAAATCATATGATACAAAGATAATCCAGCATAAGATACCCCTCAAAGAAAACCAGAAGCCTTTTAAACAAAAATTGCGCAGAATCAACCCTATTCAATTACCACCGGTGGAGAAAGAAATTAAGAAAATGTATGATGCTGGAATCATAGTCCCAGTAAGATATTTAGACTGGGTCTCTAATCTTGTATCAACTAGGAAGAAAACAGGAGAAATAAGGCTGTGTATTGATTTTAGAAACTTGAACAAAGCCTCATTAAAGGACAATTATCCCTTGCCCAAAAGGGTAGTTGGTTCCAAAATAATTTCTTTGCTAGATGGCTTCTCAGGTTACAATCAGATATTGGTACATCCCGATGATCAACTTAATAGAGCTTTTACTACTCCTTGGGGTACTTTCATGTATTTGAAAATGCCCTTTGGTCTAATGAATGTTGGTGCCACATTTCATAGAGCCATGGATATAGCATTCTTAGAAGAAATAGGTTACTTCATTGTGATTTACCTTGATGATATCACCGTCTATTTTAAAACAGATGAAGAACACCTAATACACTTGAGAAACGTTTTTGAGAAATGTAGAAAGTATGGGTTGTTCTTAAATCCAAAGAAAACATTGTTTGGTCTCCAAGAAGGAAAGCTTCTCGGACATATCATATCAGAAGAAGGAATAAGGATAGACCCAAAGAGGATCAATGGTATATTGCAAATCAACCATCCTAGAAACATCATGGAACTTCAATCTTTCATTGGGAAGATTAATTTCTTGAGAAGGTTCATACCCAATTTAGCTGAACTCCTTATAATCATGATAAATATGCTTAAAAGAGATGAAGGAGTTAAATGGACCTTAGAAGCAAAGAAATCATTTGAGCTAGTAAAATAAGCACTTACCAAAACACCAGTTCTTATCAGTCCTGATTTTACAAAGGATTTATTCATCTTTTCATTTGCATCAGAAGACACAGTCGCTGTTGTCCTATTACAGAAAACTTGGAGGGACAAGAGCAGCCAATTGTATTTTTCAGTAAGGCATTAAGGGATGCACCTCTAAAGCACAAAATAAAAGAAAAACAAGTCTTTTCCCTGGTCAAAGCCTTAAAATACTTCAGAGTTTGCATTCTACATTCCCACATTATAACATTTGTGCCTCATTCAGTTGTAAAGGACATATTAACCCAAGATCCAGATGCAAAAAAAGGAAAGTGGATTGCTATAATTTTAGAATATGACTTAGAAATGAAGCCCACTAAGCTCATAAAAGGTCAAGAACTAGCAAAACTTATGGTTGAATCCAACTTCCAAGCTCTTGATATAAACATGTTTAATGCATTAGATGAACAGGAGGAGCTGTCAACTCCAATTATAGAAGATCATTTTCTGAACTCATCTTGGTATGCTGATATTTTGTATGTATTGATCAACCTAAATTCCCCTCCTGGTTTTTCTAAAACAAAGAAAATATTCTTAAAGTTGAAAGCTATAAATTATTTTATTTTGGATAAATGTTTATATTGGAAAAATGCTAGTGGATTATTGCTTAAATGTTTGCCTGAGAATGATGCGGATAAGATTTAGCACGAATTTCATGAAGGAGAATGTGGAGGCCACCCCTACTAGAAATCAACTGCTAACAAAATCCTTAGAGCTGGTTAATACTGGCCCACCCTCTTTCAAGATGTCCATAAAATGATTATTGCCTGTCATAAATGCCAAATCTTTGAAGGCAAAAGAAAGTTGCTTCCCTTACCTCTGCAACCAATCACTGTTGAAGCTCCTTTTTAGAAGTGGGGCCTAGAATTCATTGGGGAAATCAATCCTGCCTCATCTACCCAACATAAATGGATCCTCACAACAACAAAATATTTTACCAAGTGGATAGAAGCCATCCCTTATAGGAATTCCATAGACTCAGTTATCATTTCATTCCTTGAAAACCATATTCTGTCTAGATTTGGCTGTCCTAGGAATATTATTACTGATAATGCTGCTGCATTTGGATCCAAAAATATGGTGGAATTCTGTCATAAATATCAGATTATATTGGGTCATTCTATGGCTTATTACCCTCATGGTAATGGGTTCGCAGAATCCTAAAATAGAAGTTTGGTAAATATAATCAAGAATTTGCTGGAAGATAACAAAAAATCATGGCATAACAAGCTAGTACATGCATTATGGGTAGACAGACTAACAATTAAAAAATCAATTGGAATGTCTCCCTACCAGCTAGTTTATGGGATAGATGCAATATTTCCAACCAGTCCAGGAGTGACAGTTATGAAGCTGATCCAAGAAGTACAGTCTGAAGATGATGATATAACAAGAAGAATACACCAGAGTATACATCTACAACAAACCAGAGAGGAAGTATACATCAGAGAACAGTAACTACAAGAAAATATCAAGAAGTTGTTTGACAAAAGAACCAAGGCAAGTGACTTTGCAATTGGTGACAAAATATTGAAATGGGATTCAAGGAGAGAAGATAAGGGAAAACATGGAAAATTTGAAAATTTATGGCAAGGCCCTTATCTCATTCAATCTACTATTGGAAAAAATGAATTTTTTCTGCAGGAATTGGATGGATCTGAATATTTTGGAGGTCCTGTCAATGGCAGGATGCTCAAACATTATTTCTGTTAACTGATATTTTAGTTTCAAATATTTTTGCTCATTGTATATAACACTGCTTTTTAAATTTGAAAAAATACAAAATACAAAAACAATAGGAAAAGAGAAAAAGAGGGCAGATTAAAATAAGATAGGTATAACCCCATACCCAAAAAAGAAAAGAAAAATATGAAAGTGTGCAAGCTTAAATGCCACTACTTGAAAGAACATTTCTATTTTAGTCATAAAGCTTAATCATGACTAAATATATTTCAATTTACTGTTTATAGGTTAGTGAATCAGATTTTCCAAACAGTTTAATCTTGGCTTATCAGTAGAATAGATTAGGATAGAGGAAATAATGTTTCAAACATGCTCAAAATCTAAACCAAGAATCACAAGAAAAGAGGGCTCTAACATGATAAAAACTTGAGCCAAAGAAAGAAACAAGAATGTTCTTAATTTTCAGATCTTAAGCCTTCACAAATTTTGTTTTTATTTTCTGCAAATAAATTCTATGTGCAACTTGTACATACAGCCATAAACACCATAGAAAATCGGACAGTCTAATCTTGATTTGGCTTTGTTTTAATTTTCTGTTTTAGAATATAGATAATAAAATCTATCAAACAGCTTAATCCTGACAGATAGTAGCTTAGGTAGAGAATTTTTGAGTCCAACTGTTTAATCTGGACTTATGGAAGAAACATGGGTAGATTTACATTAGTTTTCCTGCTTTCAAATAAAAGAATAAAATGTTGTTAAAAAGGTTTGCAAGTCCAAGTGCACCTTATGAAGAAAAAATGTTAGGACAAGTAGGTTATGTAGGTAGTTGTTTGGGGAATGAATTATTCTGTTTTATGTAATACTGATCATCTTTTTAAACAACACGATCAAAGAAGAAAAAGGTTGTCAAAGTGAAACAAAACATCAAGGCATTGGTCTACATTTCGGAGATTTGTCTCTAAAGTTCTTGACACCTCCAAGGAGTTTCCATCCCCAAGTGGAGCTACTATTAGCCATCAATAAAATTTGGTCACAACTGATGATGGCTAAAATAGGTCTTTAGTCTTCAAGAAACAAGTTTGAAGCAAAATTATGACTTCTTGAAGCCTCTCTTTGTTCCTTGTCCAAAAATGCATTCTCTGATATCTTCACTTCAAAACCTTGAAAATAGCCCTACTGTTATAAAAGAGACTATTTTTAGTCCACTTCCCCATCTTTTCACCTTCATAAATCCTTCTGCAAAAAACCCCCTATTTTCCTCATTTTACCCTTTATTTTCCCTCAAAATCCCCTTTGAACCTGATAAAATCCATTTATTCTATTTTAAAACACTTTTTCCCCTTATCGGAAACTCCAAAAATCCTCAAAAACCTTCATTTTTAGTTCGAAACCTTCATTTTTTATATTAAGGCCCTAAGCCCCTTTCGCTTAAAGCCCGAGCCCCTTTTCACCATAAGACCAAGGCCCGAGACTGTCGGCTGAAGGTATTAAGCCCCCATCGCCATCGCACTTCAGCGTTTTCAAATTCTTCCTTACCTTTTCTTGTTTTTCACCGATTATCGAAACGTTGATATGCTTTCCCACTTTAAATCGGAGCCGTCGATCTCACTTCCAATTTGACGGTCCTCGCTCCTTCGGTGGTCCCCATTTTCCTTTGCCCCGGACCATTTACTTCACCGATGGCCAATCCTCCGATTGTATCTGAGCCGTCCATTCCACAAAGATCTAACGACTATCTGTGCATCACAATTTCTTGCCGATGATCTCCCCCTCCAATGAAATTCCCTGCCAATAAGATCTCCACCGTCAATCTCGATCTTGATCGGACGACCTACACTCCCCTCCATCACATCAGCACATCGCCAAATCTAAAATCCCACCTGCCTCGACTACTGATATGCGAAGCTCCAATAAGATCCCGACCGTCGATCTCGATCCTGATTGGACGACCCTCCATTCATCGCCCTTTTGGCCATCGACACATCACAATTCCAGAAAACCTCCTACTAGACCCTCTCCTCCTTTGATTGCTAATCTACCGAATTCATCTGGACCGTTCGTTTTCTTCCCGATCCAACCGCCTAGGATCACTATGGGGGCACCCGACCAAGGTGACCTGTACTCCCCGCATTTGAACCTTTTGACCCTAGAGAATCTCATATCTATGGCTGAGGTTCACTACAGGGGCACACCCCAAGATTTCTCCTCCATATACCCAGTCCCCCCGTGGTGACATCACATCCCGGTCCCACTGTTAAGTGCCTCCGCTTCCTCCCACTTTCACCTTTTCCTATGTATTTTCCCCCTACATGAATTTTTACCCTTTATAACTATAAACCATTGTTTACCCAACCCCAAGCCCCCCCGCTACGTGAAAAACTACCCCACGTCATATCCTGGCCCCACCATATGTTTCCTTCACATATTTTCTCTCCTACTGCGCTCATCTGCAGCCATTGATCTGGACTGTCCAGATCTAACAGTCGAAACACTTTTTCGCACCTGTTTCCACCAAAGTGCTCCACCATGCAACTTTCGCACGAAACTAGTAGTTTTGTGGGGGACACGCATCTCTCACCCACTTGTATCGTGTTCCCTCCTGCCAATACTGCTTACCACTCCCCCTCCACGCGAATACCATTGGCGGTATTCCCAAAACCACTTATCCTCATTTTTTGCACTAATATTTGAATTTAACCCCGTTTCTTCAGGATTCCGCCATGCAAATCCCCTCTGTTGCTAATCCCCTCTCTCAATTCTCCTCCAACGCCCATCTTGAAGCCTCTGATTGCAATCAACCACCAAACACAGGGTTTTATTTAATAATTTGTTTATGTTGTAGGTTTTAAATGATGGATAATCTATAAACGCTGTCTCGCAGTCAAGTTACAGTGATATGGCCTTGGATGACGATCCAAAAAGGCCTAGAAGCGAAGAAAAGGGACCAAAAGGGTTGAAATTCAACGATTTAATTAGTGTTTCATGGGCGTTGGCTACACAGCAAACCCTCCGACACGTAAAGGAACCCTACATACAGACAATCAAAGGAAGATTAGAGACAAAGGATTAAAAGCTAAATCAAAGGATAAAGGTTTAAAAGGTGATTAAGGATAAAGACAGACAATGTGAAAAAAATTTAACACAGTCAGTAAAGGTCAAAAAGCCTGAAATATGATTAAAGGAGGCCTAACGCATATCAGAGGCCTAATTCAAAGTTTAAAGTGACAAATTGTGATAGATCAACTAAGGGACTGCTTCGAATGACACATCACTAAAGTAGTTACTCCTCCAGAAGCTAGAAATGCCACCTACCAACTTATTTACCTCAAAAGAATACAAATTGAATGCACAGTCAGAGATATTTTGCTAAAGACAGCTCAGAAGCAAATGACAGCTACTAAAAGCCTCAAAGGTCAACAAAAGTAACTGAAAGTAGAAAAAAGTTAATATAAAATCAATTAACAGAGTTTAGACATTAGATTTCTTCTCCCTTGGGCCTCCCAAACGCCAAGAAGCATTTACTCTGTATTAATTGATGAAATAGATATTTCTTTCACTTCACCTCAATTCATATATAAATATCAGAAGAGGAGTCCATTTTAAATGTTGGTTGAATACTTATTGAATGTAAATAGTTGTTGAGGCTGCTGAAGATCTGTTAATAATTGAAGAAAGATAGGTTGAGAAGAGAAGTTAGAAGCTGTAAAGACTTCTTGGACTTGAATATTGTAACTGGTTTGAACATCAAATATACAAGCTGATCTATGGGATCCTAGTCTATGTCAATGGTGATGTTTTTCTTACTGTAATTTTTGTTTTCCTTATGTTTTCAATGCTGTCCACTTTCTCTGATAAATAGTAGGAAAAATAGAGTAGGATTTACTGTCAAAGTACCTTGTCTCTCACTGATAAGTTTTATCTCTATGTTTTATTCTAATTGTGTGTTTGGGAATGATTTCAGTAGAGTATAAGTAGTCAACGAATGTTGGTAAGCCCATGTCTTGTTGTGTAAAGCTTGAGATTTTGTTTTTGAATGATTTTTTCACTGCATGCTAAGTAGAGTCCTAAACAAGGAAGTTTATGATTAGCCCTATCTCTTGTTTAATCTTCAAAAGTTGTTTTGAAAGTTTCCCTTGAGAGTATGTCAAAAGTAGGATAGGTTCAAAGTCCTTACCTAATCGTAGGCTATTCTTTTTTTTATCTTATATTTTTTCTACTTTCTGAAGGTAATCTGTTAGATTGTTGGATTGTTGTCTAAAAAGTGTGCTTTAGTAAAAGTCTGCCCAAAGAAGTCTATGGTTTGCCCTGTCCTTTGGCTTACTTCAAATAGTTACTTTGAAAGGATTTTCTTGTTTTAGTGAAGTTAATGTATTCTTAAGTGGTTATTAGCTTTTCTTCTTTCACAACACCTTTAATGTTCCATATCACAAAATCAATCTAAAGAGATCCTTTGATATAGATGACTTGCCCCATGGACCACCCTTGAAACTTGTTGTGCAATTAAATCCTTTTGTGACTCCATAGCCCAATGTATTGATACTATCTCTTACCTATCCTTTCAGCTAAAAAATTATTTTAACTCACTCACACCTTCACCCTTCAAAATACTTCCTTCATATTGATGATATTCTTCCAACCAAAACAAACAAACCCCTTGTACTTCATAACTATCCTAATATTTTAATCAAAGATTAAATATGTTATCGGTTGAAAGCACTTATATAGAGAGATCCCTCTCTGAATCCAGGAGGGATAGATCCTAGGATTCGAAAGTGGTTTGATGTTGGCCCTGCAGTGTTTGTTCTTGCCAATATTGCAAACTACGGGTGACCTAACAAGTAACAGCTTAAATATTCCTTAAAACCTCGAAAATATGTTGTCAAACTTAGATAAATCAAGTGTTGGCCAAGAGTGATATCTGGTTAATTCATCATACTAGCACCATGGTGACCATATTGGAGAGTACTTATTGAAAATATTAGTGTTACATAAAGAACTCAGAAAACCCAAAAACATCTCTAGATTGGGATTTAGTTGTTGATGGTGGACAACAAACAACTCCTCAAAACAGTTAGCATCATCCACCTGGTGACTCCACTATTCTTCAGTAGCCCTGTTGACCCCACTATTTCTCACAAACTCCCCTGGGAATGTATCAATCAGTCATAACAATGTAAATCCTAGTTACATACTGTGTGAACTTAGTACCCTTACAGATAGGTCTATTTTTCAAAACTCTCATATACTTTCAGCCTCTCTATGTTTTGGGTCTGAAATATGGCTTCACAAAGAATCAACACCAGATCTCACCCTGACCCAAAACCTCCTACCATATTTGATGACCCAGAAAGAATCTTATGGAAAATTTCTAGGACTAAAGACTCAACTATTGTTAGACCCATTCACAAAGCAAGTTATGTCCCTGAAAACCTCACAGCCTTGCAAGATACCCAATTTGACTTACACCATAGAAGAAACCTATTCAGAACTAAGTCTCAAAGTGGGATAGACCAGACCAAACTTGAGTCTACAATCATACAACAGAGTCCTAGTAGAGAAACCTCTCCTTCTACTCCTCCTGATTTTCAACTTCTCCAACACTTCAACTCCTTTCATTCCAAATCTACCCAAAATCAGTCAGCGGGTCCAAGTACATTTTTCACTCCCATTCTTACATCCACTATGAAAACCACTCCATTTCATCGTCCACCTCCTCTCATAAACCCCCCTCTTGTAAATCCTCCTTGGATTCCATTATCTCCTATCATGGTAGCATGGTATGCCCCTTTGGTACTACCTCAACTTTTACTGCCTATGCCACATGACTATCAATCTAGAATCCCTCACTTTACTGGACCTGATTCTACAACTGCCCAACAACATGTAGAGAAGATGAATGATGCTTTTGACTACCAAGAAATAGAAGAGGAGACCATAAAAATGAGAATGTTTGCCCAAATTTTAGGAGGTAAAGAAAACAAATGGTTCAAAAACTTGACTCCTAACAGCATTCGTGATCTCCCTTCCCTTTATCAAACATTCATAAAAAAGTAGGAGACTAAGAAAAATCCTCTTCAAGTCCTCTCAAAGTATAATAACTTAAGAGAAAAGTTGGGGAAAGTGTCCAAGACTACTGCACTAGGTTCAATAGTGTATACAATGCACTCCCACCTCACATGAAATCCCCACAAGGCCTAGCGTTAGTAAATTTTCCAAATGGATTTGATCCCGAAATGGCCTACCAATTGAGAGAAAGAAATCCCCTAACCTTAGAAGACATGAAAATGAGAGTTGTAAGTGTAGAAGCCAATCTAATTGATAAGAGGGCTAGGATGAGAACATTAAAGAAGGCTACATACAAATAAGAAATTGTGGCCTCCACATCTAATGCTAAAATTGACAATTTAGTTAGGATAATGGAAATGATGATGGAGAAACTCAACTTGAATGAAAGAGCACCCCCCTAGGGAAAACCAAGAAAATCCTCAAAACAGAAATAGAAACCAAAACTTCAGAAGAGATCCTCCTCAAATCGGACAAAGAGACAAGGACCAAGAAATCAAACCTCCTTTCCAAGAAAACTATGTAGATGAAGAGGAAAGAGAGAGTGAAGAGCCAGAAGAAAACCATGTAAATATAATAAGCTTTGATAGTGAGGATGTTGTTTTTCTCATAGAAGAAGAACAAGGTCTATTTTCCTCAAACCAAACAAAAGTAAACTATGAGGATACTGAAGAGTACAAACTAGGATTTGAAAATGCTATCATGGAGGTCCATAGGCAGTATGACCTTAGAAGTAAGAAAACCCAAGATGCCTCCAAGAAAAAAAAACTAGAAACTGCTATTAGGAAAACCCCTGAAAACATTCCTAAAAGGACAGCAGAAAGTACAAAAACCATGGCTAAAAACTCTGATCAAAACAAAGACAAAACTAGCCAACATAATGGTGACTAAATCTACCCTAGTACATCAGCTAATGACCCTGAAAAAATTTCTTTAACTGATATTCAAAATAAAACTCAGCAAGCCAAAGTTGCTGAAAAGACCATGTATGATAAAAATGATGTAAATATACCAAGAACACAAACACCATTCAATATTGAGGGTGAGATTTCCAATATTAAAATAGCCATACCCCTTACTGAACTAGTTACTCAAGGTGTGTATAGATCCAAAGTTTTGAAAGCCTTAAACATAGGAAATGACACTGATACTATGAATCTAGCTGATGACAATCCAGAGTTGTTGTTTGGACCTAAGGTAGAGGGAAAATATCAAGAAGGAGTTATACCTCCATTCTATGTCAGTTTGAAAATTCATGACAAAATATTACACAATGCCATGCTAGACTCTGGTGCTTCACATAACCTCATACCAAAGGTAGTGATGGGGAGATTAGACCTCGAAATAACCAAACCTTATGAAGACTTATACTCTTTTGATTCAATTAGAGTTAAATTCTTGGGTCTGATCAAATATCTGTGTGTCAATTTGGCTCAAATACCAGCTAAGAGCTTAGTCATGGACATTGTAGTGGCTGACATTCCCAAAAAGTATGGCATGCTCTTATCTAGATCATGGGGAGACAAACTCCAAGGAAACCTCCAAATGGACATGACATATGCTACCATTTTGTTCTTTAACCAAAAAAGAATATTGTACAGAGAATCTCACATGAAATACATGGTAAGCAGCCAAGATAGGCCAAACAACACCCCTCTCTATTCTATCCATTCAGACCTTGACTCATTTATCTTGTACAATGAAGATGACATTAATGAATAGGTAAATGAAAAAGAGGAAGAAAAGACCTGTCAGAACAGTCAAACCAAATACAAAATGAGTAACTTAACAGTGAAAATCCTAGCAGCCATGAACAACAACATAGTGAAGAATCTGAACTTGAAACTCTTTGGAACATGAGCTTTGATGGCTCTTTTGGCAAAGATGATTCAGGATTAGGTGTTTAGATAAAAAACACCAATGAAGGTCACTACTACAAATTGGATTTTCAATGTACAAACAATATTGCAGAGTATGAGGCTCTTCTCCTAGGATTACACTTGCTAAAAAACATAGGAGCCAAGAAAATTTTTGTTCATGGAGATTCTGAGCTAATCAATAGGAAAATCAAAGGAGAATATTTAGCCAAGAATCCTAGGCTAAGATAATATAGGAATACTACCTTAGACCTCCTAAAAACATTTGATAAATATGAACTTACCTCTATCCCAAGATCTCAAAACAACATTGCCAATGAACTAGCCTTTGTTGCCAGCACTTGCCAATTACCTTATGCCAATGAACAATACACGGTAAAAGTCAAACACAGACCTACAATATCTGATAACATAGATTATTGGAAAGTATTTGAAGGTTACAAACACATTGAGGACTTATAACATTCCAAGAATGAATTTGAAATTCCAAAACTAGACTCGGATCATGAAGAAGACTGCGCTAATGAGGAACAAACACAAAAAACAGAGCCATTTCCTACTTCTGATATAAATCTGCTAGAACACCTTCATGAGGCAGAATTTTGTAGGGATCCTAATCGAAAATACCTTGAGGTATTGCAATGCAAAGATAACCTATTGCCAAAAGGTCTTGTCCCCTTAGAAGAGCTATTTGATTTCAACAATGTTTCTAGGAAACCAAAATGGAATCCACTGAGACTGATGTAGAAGAATGCAACATAGGTAATGTAGAAGAACCCAAAATGATAAAGTTGTCCAAAACACTGCTACCTCACATAAAACATAAATACATTGAGCTTCTCAAAGAATTTAAAGATGTGTTTGCATGGGGCTATGAGGACTTGAAGTCTTATGATACAAACATCATTCAGTATAAGATTCTTCTCAAGGAAAACCAGAAACCATTCAAGCACAAATTGAGAAGGATAAAACCTGTCTTAGTTCCTCTGGTTGAGAAGGAAATAAATAAGATGTATGATCTTGGAATCATAGTCCCACTTAGGTACTCAGAATGGGTTTCAAACCTTGTGTCAATAAGAAAGAAAACAGGGAGATTAGGCTATGCATAGACTTCAGAAACTTAAACAAAGCTGCCCTAAAAGACAACTACCCTTTACCTAAGGTAAATCATATGCTGCAAAGGGTAGTAGGCTCTAAAGTAATATCATTGCTTGATGGTTTTTCAGGGTATAACCAGGTGCTAATACACACAAATGATCAGCAAAAAAATTCTTTCACTACACCTTGGGGTACCTTCATGTATGTTAAAATGTTGGGTTAATGAAGGCATGGGCTACTTTTCAAAGAGCCATGGACATTGATTTTTCCAAAGACATAGGTTAGTTCATTGTGATATACCTGGATGACATCACTATCTATTCTAAAATTGATGAAGAACACCTAGTTCACTTAAGAAAGGTCTTTGAAAAGTGTAGGAAGTATGGTCTATCTTTGAATCCTAAGAAAACTCTGTTTGGTCTTCAAGAAGGAAAACTCTTAGGCCACATCATATCTGAAGCAGGGATTAAGATAGACCCCAAAAGGATTGAGGGTATATTGCAAATTAGTCACCCTAGGAACATCAAAGAACCGCAATCTTTCATTGGGAAGATCAACTTCCTAAGATGGTTCATACCAAACCTTGTAGAACTCATAAGAAACATTAAAAACATGTTGAAAAGAGAAATAAGAGTTAAATGGACCATAGAAGAAAAGAAATCCTATGAACTGGTAAAACAAGCACCTACCCAAACACCAGTTCTAATCAACCCTGACTTTACCAAGGATTTCTTCATCTTTTCATTTGCATCAGAACACATAATTGCTCCAATATTGCTACAAAGGAACATAATGGGACAATAATAGCCCATAGATTTCTTCAACAAGGCACTAAGAGATGCACCTCTGAAATATAACATCATGGAAAAAAAAGCCTTTGCCTTAATCAAAGCATTAAAAGATTTCAAAGTTTACATCTTGCATTCACATGTCATTGCTTTTGTTCCACACACAGTTGTTAAAGACATACTAAATCAAGATCTTGATGGTAAGAGGGGTAAGTGGATTGTTTTTGTCTTAGAATATGATCTAGAAATCAGGCCCACTAAACTAATCAAAGGACAAGGACTTCCCAAACTCATGGCTGAAGCAAACTTTCAAGCACTAGACATAAACATGATACATTCCTTGGATGAACAAGAGGAACTGGCAACTCCACCCATTGAAGAAGTATTTCTGAACTCACTCTGGTATGCTAATATTTAATCTAAATGCTCCTCCTGCTTTTTCCAAAACAAAAGCTAGATTCTTGAAACTAAAGGCTGTAAATTTTTGCATTTTAGATAAAGTTTTGTATTGGAAAAATTCTATTGGTATCTTGCTTAAATATTTTCTTGAAGTTGATGCAGATAGAATCATGCATGAGTTTCATGAAGGAGAGTGTGGAGGTCATCTCTATTAGAAAACCACTGCCAACAAAATCCTTAGAGCTGGTTTCTATTGGTCCACTCTTTTCCCCGATATCCACAAGCTAGTAATGACTTGCCATATATGCCAAATATTTGATGGAAAGAGAAAACTATTGCCTTTGCCTTTGCACCCTATCAGTGTTGAAACTCCTTTTCAACAATGGGGTTTGTATTTCATTGGAGAAATCCACCCTACCTCATCTGCCCAACACAAATGGCTCCTCACTACAATTGACTATTTCACCAAATGGATAGAAGTCATCCCTTCAAGGAATGCCACTGACTTAGTAATCATCAAATTCCTTGAAACTAACATCTTGGCCACGTTTTGTTGTTCAAGAAAAATCATCACCTATAATGTTGTTGGTTTTAAGTCCAAGAGAATGGTGCAATTTTGCTATAAGTATCACATCACACTAGGGAATTCTACAGCTTATTACCCTCAAGGTAATGGGTTGGTTAAATCCTCTAACAAAATTTTGGTGAACATCATCAAGAAGTTTTTGGAAGAGAACAAAAATTCATGGCATAGAAAACTGGTGCATGCACTATGGGCTGACAGATTAACAAGAAAGAAATCAATCAATATGTCTCTCTTTCAACTAGTGTATGGCATGGAAGTAGTTTTTCCAACATCCTTGGGAGTTCCAGTAATGAAGATCCTCCAAGAGGTACAATCAGAAGATAATGATATACAAAGGAGGATGAACCAAACCATTCAGTTGCAGCAATCAAGGGAAGAATTTTACAAAAGAACACAAGCAGTGCAAGAGAATATCAAGAAGATCTTTGACAGAAGGACCAAGGAAAATGATTTCCAGATTGGAGAAAAAGTGCTGAAGTGGGATTCAAGAACAGAGGACAAAGGCGAGCATGGAAAATTTGAAAATTTATGGAAGGGTCCTTACATCATCCATTCGGTAAGAGGTAACAATGTTTTATTTCTACAAGAGCTGGATGGAATTGAGTTATTTGGAGGTCCTGTCAATGGCAGGATGCTCAAACACTATTTTGGTTAAAATTTCTTAGTTTTAAGCCTCATTCATTGCACATAACACCCCTTGAGTAAAATATTAGAAAAATGAAATACAAAAACAAATAAAAGAAGAAAAAGAGGGTAGGTTTAAAGAAAAGGTATAGCCCCATACCAAAAGAGAATATGTCTAAAAGTGTGCAAGTCCAAATGCCACTACTTTTAAAGAAAAGAAAGTCTTGTTTAGTCATTTAGCCTAATCTATATAAATTTTAATAAGTGTTAAATTATTCACTGAGATTATCCCGATCACACACTATTTGAGCTTCATGCATAATACCTAACCTCTTCTACTATTGATCATCAATTTGCGGATATATAAACAATCGCATGCGCACATTAAAACCATAAACAATCACACATATAAACACAGTATTTATGGGAAAGCTTAAAGCTGAAAACCCCCAACTATCTGTATATTATAATGATAGAGATCATGTAACAATCATTGTACAAACTCCTCACAAACTCTCAGTACAATCTCCAATTGTTACACACTACACAAGCTCAGATCATACAAAACACATGCTCCAATCTGCTCCACCTGTTAGCCTGCCTCTACTGCGCAATATAAGATGAATAATTGCACATCCTGAGTTCAAATCCCTCTGGTATGTACTGCGCAATCCTCATTGGCATCTCCATCAATGTGTGGTGCAAACTCATGCACCGGTATAGTCACAACTGATAGTCACACTGCTCTTTCACCTACCTCTTCACTGGTCTCCACTAAAACTGTCCATGCACTGAAGTTAACTGATGTATTCTTTAGTTGATTTATGAGTTTATAATTATTGAATTAATTAATAATTAATTCACACCACTCTCACTAGTGTATCAATCTGTTAGACTAGATACAACTAGCTCAACTATGTTTAACTGAGTTAAACTGAACACAACTCCATTAACTCCTCAATCAACTCCACCAAACTCTGTCACCTGAGTTCTAACTGAAGTCTCCATGCAATAGCTCCACTAAACCCTCGGGAATAGCGTAATTACTTCTGTCAGCTGCATGTGCCACTTCTGTGCACTTAACTGAAGTGCTCCAAGAGGATAAGATAATGTTTAGAGTCCAAATATTGTTAAGAGCTAATAATATTCGACATATCTATTTTTAGACTGGCAATCTAAAAATAGATTCCGCCTAGTATGTCTAAAAATAGAAGTCCATCTATTTTTTCTGACTTGACCAACCATCCACAAATAGCATCCTGCAACTCATAGAACATGATCCATATGTCTAAAAATAGACATAGTCTAAAAATAGACTTTACGCCAAAAATAGCCTGCGGGCCCACTTAGTGAAGGCGACTTCTTTCCACTAAGCTCATCATCTTGTTGCAATCTCAACACTCCCTCTCAACAAGATAAGGATTATCTGCCACCCCTATCCTGCCTTTGTGGTATTCGAATTTGCTCCTGGTGAGCGCCTTCGTCAAGATATCAGCATCCTGATCCTCCGTGGGAATGTATGAAAGTAACATGATTCTCCGCTGCACACAATCTCTGATATGATGATACCGGATGTCAATGTGTTTAGATATATCATGAAATACTGGATTAACCAAGAGTTTGATGCAACTCTGATTATCACAATAAATCACAGTAGGCTCTAAGTGTGAACCGAACAACCTGACCAGGATCTTCCTCATCCATATAGCCTCGCATGCAGCCAAACTTGTTGCCATATACTCGGCCTCTGCTGAACTGAGTGCCACGGATCTCTGCTTCCTGCTGTACCAAGAAACTGCTGTCGACCCGATACTGAAAATCCCTCCAGATGTGCTCTTTCTGTCCGTTGGGCTCCCTGCCCAATCTGCATCCGTGAAGCCACATAGCCTCACCTCATCCGACTATCTGTACCACAATCCATATCCCGATGTGCCTCTGAGATATCTCAATACATGCTTCCCCACCTTCCAAAATAGCTTGGTAGGCTTAACCATAGCTTGTGAAAGCTGGTTAACTGCATAGCATATGTCGAGTCGTGTATTGACCAGATACATAAGTGACCCCACCAATTTTCTATAAACGGTGGCATCCACTACCTCCACCGAAGTAGCATCCTCCTTCCTCCAACCACCAGGAAGAGGAGTATCAACAGGCTTGTAGCCATGCATGTTGAACTTCTCCGAGTATCTCCCAGGGAATACTTACCACGAGAAACAAACAATCCACCATCTGTACTGCCAAATTTCCAATCCCAGGGAAATAATGAAGGAGGCCCCGGGTCCTTCATCTCAAACTCTTTTGCAAGATCATCCTTGCATGAGAGTATCAACGACTCATCACCCAGTGAGAATCAAATCATCTACATAAAGTACAATGATCGGCAACTTACCCTCCACCATAATTTGGTATAGGTTAGGATCCGCCTCACTCTTGGAGAATCCAAATCCGATGAAATAACTCGTCTATCCGTGTGTACCAAGCACGAGGTGCTTGTTTCAACCCATACAACGCTCTCTTGAGCTCGCACGCATGCGACTCGGCTGCCGAAGATCTCGAAACCTTCGGGCTGCTCTATGTACACCTCCTCCTCAATGACTCCATTGAGGAACGCGATCTTCACATCCATTTGATGAATGTGCCACCCCATATCGTGTTGAGAGAGCAAGAATCGTCCGTATGGAAGAATACCTTGCGACGAGCGCAAAGGTCTCCTCATAATCGATCCCCTCAATATGTGAAAAGCCTCGGGCAACAAATCTTGCCTTGTACTTCTCCACACTCCCGTCAGGGTACTCGCTTCACTTTTTAGATCCATCTCAAACCCACCACTGATTTCCCCTCCAGTCTCGGGACAATCTCCCATGCACTGTTTCTGACAATCGAATCATACTCTTCCACCATAGCATCTACCCATGCAGGTTCCTCCACAACTTCCTCGAAAGATGATGGCTCTGTAATGATACACTTGCTCACAAGAGTCATGTATCCAGTATACCGTTCAGGTGACTGTCTCTGTCTCCGCTGTGATGTAGGTGCTCCTACAACCTTCTCTGCATCTTGATCCAGTCGCTCAGCTTCTATAGTGCGCTTCCGCCCTCTGATGGTTGGCGATGCATGAGTGGTCTCTTCCACTCCATGAACCTCCTCTTGTGGGCTGATCCACATCCCGAGGCTCATTCTTAGGGAACTAATAGCTCCTCATCCGCATGCAAGTGTGGCTCCCTCTCAAGCGAACACTTCATCGATTTCTCCTCCCGAAATTTGATATCCCATCGCACAACGGTCTTGCGGTCGTGCGGCAAATACACATGATAGTTGTGGGGCATATCGATGTACCCCAAAAATATCCCAACCTCTGCGGTCGCTCTAACTTCTTCCTGGCATCCTTCGTCACATGAATGTAAACGGGTGAACCAAAAATCCTCAAATGGTAAATATCGGGCTTCTTACCGGAAAAAGCCTCCTCGGGTGTACTCATGCCAAGTATCTTGTGAGGAAAACGAGCTACGCACATATATTGCAGTATTGCATGCCTACGCCCATAAGTGTATGGGTAGGCCCCGATCATGCAACATCGCCCGTGCATCACCCGAGTGATCATTGCATTTCTTCTACTCAACAACCGCGTTCTGTCGTGGGTTATGAGGTGCTATGAGCTCTCTTCGAATTCCTTACTGCGTCGAAAAAGTCCTTGAATTTGCCGGAGATGAATTCACCACCATTGTCACTCATAAGAGCCTTCACCCGCTTCCCTGATTCTTTCTAAACCGAGTGCCTTGAACTCATAGAACTTTGAGTATGTCTCGCTCTTCTTCTACATGAAGAAGATCCAGCACTATGAGAAAAATCATCAACAAATATAACATAATACCTATGCTTTGCTATCGAAGCTACGAGAAAGGTCCACACATGTCTGTGTGAATTCTCTCAAGGATCGTCATGGCACGAATATCCTTCTCGTGAAAGGTGGCTTTTTACAAATTTTCCCAAGGTACACCCCTTGCACACGATCCGTCGCGCAAGAGTACCCTTAGGAAGCCCGAGTAGAAATATGTTGTAGTATCTTCAAAACTCCATGGTGAAGGTGGCCCAATCTCCGAGTGCCACAAATCGCCATCATCCCGGCTCACCACTCCTACTCGCCTTGTTCGCCATTGCTGCGCAGACCATCTACCCTGTAATTGATAAAGGTTCTTAACTCGAACCCCGATCCTCGGGTCTCACCCCAGATTGCCTTCTTGCGCAGGAAATCCTTTCCCTCACTAAAGACAACATCATATCCCTTGTCTTCTAACATCGCCACAGAGATAATATTCTTCTTCAATCCTAGAACATGCATCACATCCTTCAATATGAAGGGTTTACCGAGACTCCCTCTCAAAGGAAATGAGTACGATACGGTTGCACTCGTATTTACCATCATCGCCAATCTCGATGTGCACTCCAAGATCTTTCTCATCCGGATCAATAAACAAATCTCGATCTCTTGTCATGTGAAAAGACACACCACCATCCAGAAACCACACCTGAACCCATCACAATTGAGACCAAGCATGAGATCAGCGAAAAATCCACCTCAAAGCTGCGAGGCTAAGGCCTCTCTAGGCCGCGAGATCCAGCGAGCTCGCTTATTTTTCTTCTTCTCGAGACAATTTGTGGCATAATGTCCATGTTGGTGATAGTGAAAGAACTTCACCTTGGACATGTCCTACTTCTTGCCTTTCGCACTAGAATGAGAAGCTTTCTTGATCTTCCCCTTCTTTTCTTTGGCGGCCAAAGCGCAATTCTCTTCATCAAAGTTCTTTGATGAAGATATCATCCTCGGTACTCCGCCTTATCACCTCTTGCACAAGATCGACCAAAGTCGCTCCCATCCTGGCAATTTCTCCCGACCATTGACAGAGTCTTTATAGGAATGCCAACTCTTCGGAAGCCCAAGGAGAGCCAAGCTCACCAAGTCCTCATCATCAACAGTCACCCCCACACTTCCCAGCTCATCCCCTGCATTGGATGAACTTTATGAGGTACTTGGGCATACTATCGCCTTTCTCCATCTTTATGTTTACGAGTTTATCCTTGAGCGCCAAATTCCTCCGGTCGCTCTTGCTTTGGAATAAATCATCAAGGATTTCCACATCAAGAATGGAGAAGCCTTACCATGAAGGCTGGACACTATGTGATCCTTCACGCCCTCCAACGAATCCTTTGACACTTTGATGTCTTCTTTTGCCATGCCTCAAGTACGATAGCATCGAGTAGAAGTAGGCTTTGGGACTTATGCATCTATGAACTCCTTCAACCCATTTTCATCTAGCACCGCCTCCATTCTGTCCTTCCATGCAATATAATTTGAGCTTCCCTCAAGGGCATACTCCAATCGCAATCGTTGAAAGACATCTCAACTTCGACACCAAGAACAAAGCTGTTGCAAATTCGAATTCCACCAGACTCAAAACTCAACCGCTTCAATGTTTTGTAATTGCTCCAATGATCAATATCGCTCCGATACCATGTAGAAATTTGAATAACTGTTAAATTATTCACCTATATTATCTTGATCACACACTATTTGAGCTTCATGCATAATAAATAACCTCTTCTACTATTGATCATCAATTTGCGGAAATATAAACAATCGCATGCGCACATTAAAACCATAAACAATCACACATATAAACACAGTATTTATGGGAAATATTAAAGCTAAAAACCCCCAACTATATTTATATTATAATGATAGATATCATGTAACAATCATTGTATAAACTCCTCACAAGCTCTTAGTACAATCTCCAATTGTTACACACTACACAAGCTCGGATCTAGCAAAACACATGCTCCAATCTGCTCTACTTGTTAGCCTTCCTCTCTTGCACAATCCAAGATGAATAATGGCCCAATCTGAGTTCGAATCCATTTGGTATGCACTTTGCGCAATCCTCATTGGCCTCTCCATCAATGTGTGGTTCAAACTCATGCACCAATATAGTCACAACGGATAGTCACACTCCTCTTTCACCTACCTCTTCACTGGTCTCCACTTTGAAACTGTCCATGCACTTGAAGTTAACCGATGTATTCTTTAGTTGATTTATGAGTTTATAATTAGTGAATTAATTAAGAATTAATTCACACCACTCTCACTAGTGTATAAATCGATTAGACTAGATACAACTAGCTCAACTATGTTTAATTGAGTTAAACTGAATACAACTCCACTAACTTCCTCAATCAACTCCATCAAAATCATCACCCGAGTTCTAACTGAAGTCTCCATGCAATAGCTCCACTAAACCCTCGAGAATAGCGTAATTCCTTCTTTCAGATGCATGTGCCACATCTATGCACTTAAGCTGAAGTGCTCCAAGAGGATAATATAATGTTTAGAGTCCAAATATTATTAAGAGCTAATAATATTCGACATATCTATTTTTAGATCGGCATTCTAAAAATAGATTCACATCAATATGTCTAAAAATAGAAGTCCATCTATTTTTTCCGACTTGACCAACCATCCACAAATAGCATCCTGCAACTCATAGAACATGATCCATATGTCTAAAAATAGACATAGTCTAAAAATAGACTTTGCGCCAAAAATAGCTTGCGGGCCCACTTAGTGAAGGTGACTTCTTTGCACTAAGCTCATCATCTTGTTTCATTCTCAACATAATCATGATTGAACAGGTTTTAAATCTATCGTTTGATAGGTTAGTGAAAGAAGGTTTGAAAAACCATGTAAACTTGGCTTGTCAGTAGATTAGATTAGGAAAAGATATTTGGTTTCAATGCTCAAATCTGAACCAAAGAGAAAGAGAGGGATGGATGACAAATTCAAAATCATAACCCTCAAGTTTCTAGTTTCACTTGTACAAAAATAAATTTTGTGTGTAGCTTGTCCAAAATGCCACAGCCCATGACAAATCAGATTGCTTAACCTTGGTTTGGTCATGTTTTAAATTTCATGTTAGTATATTAGAGAATGAAGATCTTTCAAACTGCTTAACCTTGACAGATAAGTAGAGTAGGAAGAGAATAAAGAGTTCATCAGCCTAATCTCGACTCTTGAAAGTTATAAGGGTACAATTTGATAGTTTTTATGCTTTCAAAAGAAAAATGATGTTCATGGTTTGCCAATCCAAGTGCACCCAAATGAAGAAAAAAATGTTAGGCAAAGTATGATGGGTAGGTAGAGTTGATATTGAAGCAATCATGTTTTTTCAGATTTTGAGATCATAGCTTCAAAAAAAACGGTAGTGAATCAACAAGTGAAGAAAGAGATATCTTCCAAGTACAAGTAAGGTATTGATCTTCAAAACCCATAGATATGAACTACGACGTTTTGGACACCTCCTAAAAAGGAGTTTCCCTCCCCAAGTGGAGCCACTATTAGTCATCGGTATTTTTCACTATCTTTAGATGACTATAGGATGGTCCTAGATTTTTTGAAAACAACATTCCTTGAACATTGTGAGTTTCGGAAATCTCACTTCTTTCATTATCATTATATAAAATTTTTCACTATTCTATCGGTTTGCCATTTCATGGTCACCCTGTCACTCCTAAAAACTCATTTTAGGGTTTACACCTCTCATTCTCATCCTTCTTGCCTTCATAAAACCTTCTTCCCATCTTCCCTAGGTCCCACAAGCATTGATGGCCTCAAAAATATCTCTGTAGGCTCTTTAGATAAATCAAGTACATTGGATTTTGGATCTTCAATACAACACTTTTTACCATACTCTATTTTTCACTTAAGGGTCTCCAAGACAAATTTCGGTGAAGATCAGGGTCAAAGGACCCTCCCACTAGGTCATTAGGGTTTTTAAATGTTTTTTAAAGTCATCATTAGATGTTTCGAGCCTTTCTTTTCCTTTGCTAGAATATGGCTAAGATGTCATAGAATGTCAAGACATGGTTATTCAAGAAGGACCTAAAATATTTCCAAAGAATACTATCCCTTAAGTTCGAGTGCTGTACATGAGGAGAATGGACAAAATTTGGCACTTCTCAGGGAGTTTTGAAATTTCCATCAATGAAAGTACTAGTGAGGTGGATTGTATACTCCCGAATGAAAACTACTTACATCAAAGGAAGGAGGAAACACTTAGTCTTGAAGGAGAACTAGGGTTTTGAACTTGATAGTTTGCAGGTTGAGTGCCAAAATAGTGATCAATTATAGAAATGACATGGAAAAGGTACACAAGGCCGGACATGAAGAAAGTCTATCAGGGAGACTATTGAAGAAATAGGAAAAAAGGTGAGGTGGAACTGGAAAGAAATGAATGAACTTGAAAAGGGCTATAGATAATTTAGAAGACAACACTCATGATTGATGTAAAGCACTCCCGGACACCTAGGGTTTTGGGAAAGTGTCCAAAGAAGGTGAAATGATGAATTGAACTCCATGATGGAAGAAAAAAAGATTTTCAAGATTTCATCGTGTGATCGGATCCCAAACTTGCAAAAAAATGAGCTTGTCAGTGCCTAAATAAGCAAAAAGATGAGTTGAGCTCCAAGGTGGGAATAAAAGATGTTTTTTGAAGATGTTACTACTTGTGTAAACATCCTAAGGTGTCAAAATACACATGTCAAGCCTCGATGAGCCAAGAAGAGTCAACTTTATGACTTAAGAAAACTTGCAAGAAAAAAGTCAAAGAATATCAATGAGAAAGGAAAAATGACTTTAAAACATTAGAAAGTGGGTTTTACCAAATTAAATCAAACTTACGTTTGCTTATAAAGCTCATCTAACACTTCAAAAGATTCATTATTGCATTTCAAAAGTGCAAGAGCATTCGGGAGGGAAAAAACTTGTGAGTTTTCTAAGAAAAATTTGGATAAATTTGTTTCAGCCTCGCGCGCTCATCTTCGCACTACGTGCACAGGATCGGAGTGCTATGCCCTTCTAAAAATTCCTCCATACGCATTACACCGGCGTTGTGCACTTGGGAGTGAGTTTTGTGCGTTGGGGAAGGCGGTTCACCCTTACCCGACGAGGGACCCACGAGGTTTTCCATAGGCACTGCGCCCTCGGCCAGATCGATGTTGTGTGCTAAGGCTTGGCACTTGCGCCCTAAGCACGGATCTACGCGCTTGGATAGGAAGGGTTCTTAAACCCTATAACTAGTCAACACTCTCCAAATCTCTTTCAAGTTTCCTCGAAGGTCCTTCAAGGCAGTCGATTAATGGTAAGTGGATACCCTAACCACATTTTCAAGCTATTTGATGATTCTTAATTAAATGGTAATGAAACCCTAAGATGAAACCCTAGGTGTTTAAGCTTGAAGTCGTTGATTCTACCATTACTTCATCTCCCTATAAAAAAGTATCAGTCAAAAAAAAGGGTGCTTACGTTCTTTGTGAGGGATGTCATTATGTTACTTCATCCATTTCACACTCATTCCCCTCATTCTCACTCATTTCATTCACTTGAAAAGGTTTCCATTCCATTACCCCGTTTTCATCTTAATTACACATCAATCCTAGGGTTAACAAAGCGAGTTTTCAAAATTTCGGAGGGAGACAGGTGGTAGTGGTGGAGAAAGCCAAATGCCAAGGAGACATGATCACAAAGGTGGAAATATTAATAGATTTGAACCCCTCAAAGCACAAGGGAGCTAATGGCATCTCTACTTACTCGTTTCATGCTTCAAACATGTAGGGTTTGCTTTGGATTTGTGAAAAGGTGTACTAGGTGCAAAACCACCCACGAGCTAACTAGATTATTTATCATTAACTTGCATGACAAACAAGTTAATCTTGTAGAAGTCACCTTTGAATTATCTACAGATTCCATTTCCAATTCCATAGGCATACCTAATGTAGGGGAGAAATGGTTCAAGGGAAGAAAACCTAGACATGAGCTACTTTGAGCCATATCTAAAACCTAGGTATAAATACCACGGAAAATCCATCTTTCCTTTTTCACATACGATTGATAGATATGCACCTATGATGAAGATCATAATGAAATATTTCACATGTGAGGGAAGATTCTGCCACCTTTAATCATACCACATCGATCTCGCTTATGCATTTTACTAGAGTGAGGATGTTGCACATACCTTATTACCTCTATAGAAGCATTGACAAAATGGCCTATATAGTGCAAAATAGAGATTTTCCTCAACGGATGCAAAGCCTATTCCATCACTCACTTATAAAAAATGGTGGTTATGCACCAAGCTACGGTAGAAAGGCATTCCATGGGAGACCTTCATTATCAATGAGGTTTTCACCACTCCACAAGACCATCGGCGACAAGATGTCCCTTCATCTTCTCATCATCCCATTCCTCCTTGACATCACACCCCACTACTCATGCATCACCATCCACTCACATTCCCTCAGCTCATGATGACTCTTCCACCTCACCATCCACTCACATTCACCGCACCTAAGGATGATCCTCCTTCATCACCTTTTCACAATCCCTCACCATCATCTCATGGTACTAGTGCATCAAACATTGAAGATGGAAGTGAGGCATATGGAAATCAAGATGGCGAGTGAGGTAAAAAGAAATGAGGAAATGAGTAGTGAGGAATATGGAAGTCAAGAAGGCAGTGAGGTAGATGGAAATGAGACAAATGAAAGCTGAGATGGTTGACATAGAGCCTTTTCCTTTGACCTATCAAAGAGGCCAAAGGCGAGTGTTTTCTCGACGAGTTGTGGAAGGAGGCCAGTGCCTTCTACATCAACAAAACAACTTTGACAAAGGTAAGGAAAAAGGTTGAAGAGAAATTCATGGTTGAAAAAGAGGATGAGCATGAAAGCGGAACAAGAGTTTCAGCTAATTCACCTTGACATTGAGAATGAGGATGAAGAGAGGATAAGAACACATTGCTCCAAAGCAAGGATGCCCAGTTAAAGAGCTACAAACCAATCTTGGCGAGTGCTAAGAATGTCATAAACTTCCTTGAGACAAAAAACAAGAAGTTGGAGATAGAGAAGGCCATCAATGAGGTTAGAGCTATCGAAGAGCTCGGAAAGAGGCTGGAAGAGCCAAATCTAAGCTATATGGGGTCTTGGGAACTCATGATGACATTGAAGAAGAGGAAGAAAAACTTCCTAGGAAGAAGTAGAGTACAATTGGATTGAAGAAAGCCTTAGCCAAAGAAAGAGAGCAAGAACAACATTGGCGAGACATCTAAATCCAAGTGAGCTTCTTGCCATGGAAATATATTATGATAGGGAATATTGTCTAGAGAGGGAAAATGTGCACTTAGAGATTCAGCTAGAAAAGGCCATGAGAGACCTTGACACACAAAAGAATATGGCAAGGTATTATGCCTTAAGAAACAAGATTGCGAGGCCAAGCTCAAAAGATCCCTTGCAAATATTCAAGTCCTAAAAGAGGCAAAGGAGAAATAAAGGCTAGATATCCTAGCTGATGTATCCCTTCACACATCCCAAACTTGATCAACAAGGCAAATTCCAAATTTTGACACATTTTTGTACTTTTCGAAATTTTTAACGGTTAGCTAGCGAGAAAAAGGGCCAAGTGCGCAATGCCACGCAGCTGGGCTCTTTTTTAGGGCACCCAATGGAAGAAAAATTTACATTTTCATGATCCTTAGGCCAAGGACATCACCCTCGAAATTTTCAAGTCATTTGGAGTAGAGCTGGTCCCTCAAAAAGGGCCAAAAACAAACAAAAAATCACCTTTACGCCTCTTTTTCGACCCGTTTGGCTGCGCCTTTGGAAGTCTTGGGAGAATTGATTTTTGAGCAAGTAAATAGACTCCATTCTAAAAAATAAAGGCAGATTTTGAAACTAGAGAGGACAGAGCTTTCCAGTAGGCTATCATGGAGCTCATCTCGGGACAACGGGAATGCCTCCAAATATCGATTGCAAAGACAAATTCCGAGTTTGGCACTGCGCTCTTGGCTTGTGCTGCGCCCTTGAACACAGTTACGTGCCCTTTCCAAAAAGCCAACAAAAGACACTTGGAGTTATTGAAAAAATATATTTTGAGGGGTTTTTTCATGCAAATCACTCCGAGTTAGCTTAGGAGTTATGTTAGAATTTATTTTTTGCATTTATTAAGTTAGGATATTTGTGCCTTGGGCCTTACATGGCCTTATAGGAAAAAAATGAAATTTATGTGTAATTAATGACTTCTAAAACCCTAGCTATGGTTTTGATCCTCCTTTTCAAGTTAAATACTGCATGGAGACTTCATTGTTGGTTGTTGGTTTTTTTATGGAGATGAATACATAGACTTGGAGTTTTGAAGAAATTGGATTTGTAGCTTTGTGGTTTGTCTTGGATTGAATGCCATAGAAGCAAGCACTTTCATAGGATCCATGAACTTTGTTGAATGGTGATGTGGATCTAATCCTGTATTTGTTTCCTTATGTCTTACATATTGTCCATCTTTTCTCCTACGGTAGAACATAAAGTTTAGGTTAAGACATGTTGTTTAGAGGCACCTTAACTCTATCTTCTTTCTATTGTTTAAATGTTTTCCTCCACTAGGTTTTCTTGAAGAAATTAGGAGTTCCCTATTTCTCCATGTCCATATTCTTTGTTTCCTTGAGATTAAATCGGTAGAGTGTGGCGAAAGAAGTTTATGGTTTTTCCCCGTCCTTCGGTTTTGCTTGAAATGTTGTTCTCATTGCTTTCTTTGAAGTTTGCTAATTGGGGTTTAGGCTAAGGAATTTTAAGGTTTGACATATCCTTTAGTCTATCTTGAAATTGTTACTTGGAAGGTATTTATAGTTTGATTAAGGAATTTAGGAGTTCCCTAATCTTTGATCATTACGATGTGTTATCTTGCATGTTTTTCTTTCTGCGAAGGTAGATAGCTAGAGAAGTTAGGAGTTCCACTGCTCTATAGGGTTTCTTTGGATTGTTGTTTTTAGTTTGCTTGATAAAGCTAGGTCAAAAGAAGTTTATGGTTCACCCTATCGTTTGATTCTTTCTTATGCATAGTTCTCTTAAGGATTTTTTCTTGTTATAGCATATGTTAAAGGATTCTTAATTTCCCTTTAAACCTACTAAATTCACTATTTAATGTTCATTTCACTCGGCTAAAGCTATTAAGATGCATTTTGGCTTTGTTAAACTTATGCGATGAAACACCCTTGACCTATTGTAGTACATTTTAAGACCTTTTTCGGACTCCATAGCCCAATGGTCTAAATCTCTTACACTTTCTATCTTGTTCTTCTTGTCGAAACAACCCAACAAAAAAAACAAAACAAAAAAAACCCTATCATTATAACTAGCCTAAAAATCAAAACCCTAAAATCAATCAAGTTACATATTTTACACAAATATAGAAGAGCCCTCTGCGAGTCCCGGGAAGAGCTAGGTCCTAGGGCTCCAAATTTGGTTTGATGTTACCCTTGTTCAATTTGGTCTTGCCAATCGACAAATTACGGAGACCTAACAAGCTCTATAATTTTCTCACGAGGATTCCATTCATCAAGTCCAACAAATGATATCCAGAAAGCATATGTGAAGGTCCCCTTTGTCATATTAAAAATTTATAAAAACCTTCATTTCCATAGAAAACCTCGTGGAAAGAAGGAAAGACAAGGAACAAGCTTTGTATAAAGAGTTGTTGGATAGTATAACACAAAATTATTGTTAACTCCATCTTCGGATTCCTATGGAATAGAAATATGTGATTGGCCAAAATAATATCCAATGCCTTCACGTAATTTCCCGTTCACACTCTACAAATATGTGGAAGCACTAGTCATTACATTGAAGCTAGTCTTGAATGGTGGATGAGATCGGCGGCTACAACCATGTTGGTCGAGGCGAAAAATACCCTCGGTGTCTGCGATCGATGCACACTTCTTCCATGCTTGGAATGCGGGGAAATTTAATGTCATCAATACTAGAACCGAGTTCCGGCGGCATATTTCAATGGTGATGTCATTGACATCCATATCACTACGATGGAAGAATTAATATCGTTGAAGTTCAAATAACACATGTGGGTATGAGGCCCCTGAGTGGCATTTTACACACCATAAATAGTTATGTAGAGTTTGTGTACAAGCTGAGTCGACTGGTATAAGCATGTTTGTAGCACTTGTGTAGAGGAAATCCTCCTCTAAGAGTTGTCTCCCCAATTTGAATCACCTAAATTACACCTACTTTGAAATATTCCAAGTTTACGCAATAAGGCATCGTAGAGGGATAAAATGCGGTCCATAAACTCTTCGGAGTGCAAGAATTCATAAAATGGTGCGGGAATCCATTGCATGATACAAGAAAGTAATACGCAGTTCCAAATCCGTGTATAAAAACATGATCAAATCAATTTTAAACATGCGACATACAAACCTCTCTTAATAATATTTTAATCATGTTAAAACAAGGAAAGTAATAAATACTTTCAACAATAATAATTTAATCGGAAAATACCGAGACATGAGATATTTTGAGTGAAAATAAGAGAAAATAGAGGCCTAGCAAATACCATGGTGCGAGAAACTATACCCGAATTTTCTTCACCATACCCATGTATGTACGTGACTTTGCTTCATAGAACCTGAGGTATACTTTCTTGTAAAGTTACCTTCGTCGTTCCTACGTACGTGAATTGATATTCCTCTTTCCAATCTCTTTCTCACATATGGTGGCATGTATACTCATCTTGCTACCATCATGTTGACATATTGATCAAGTATTTTTCCATTAAGGAAAACACGTACTCATCCTACTACGGGTAGGGTTTCCATCAAGGACAACACGTTAGTCATAATGCCAAGAATTCCCCCCTTTTGGACTTGATGGTAACCACTTTGGTTTTTTGGTCACCACAACACTGTAAACACACAGTAAAAACACATCATGAAAATCACCAAACTTTTCAAACACCAAGTTACTCTACCCATTTAACATCAAGGGAAAAGAAGTGAAAAATGATGAATGAAGGCTTATATTTCCTTGTAGATAGAGGATTAATATAGAACGGATTCTTGCGAATATGAGTATTGACCATGCTCCCCACGAGCATATGCTTGAATTTTCTAGAAGATATAAAAATAAGTTCATGACTTTATGACTCAACCAAATATGAACTTTCCTATCACCAAGGACTCAAGGTTACATCAATCACCCAACACGGTGGGGGTTACATATTTGACTCATCATTACATCAAATACCCAAAATGGGATTACATAGATAATTGAATTGACCCCGATAGTCAAAATATGAATAAAAATAATTACATCATGAGTCCTTACATGAACTTTACATCGAGAGACATATATGAAATTTATGACCAAAACCAAAGGTCTCAATAGTGAGGTAGCAAGACCAAAAATAGTCTTCAACAACCATCATTTACAATATAGGATCTTCATCATAAGCATACGACAAAAACACCATGAAAATCATCAAGAAGCTATGTAATATCATCAAACATAAAGTAATATAGGAGTAATGTAGCATAATCCTTCAACATCATAAATATGTGACTAAGCGTGCCATGTCTCCAAGTATAATCGAGCAGGTTGTAGAGTAGTATATCAATGGCCATCCTCTTCATGAAACTTGCATAAACATCATTGTCTTGACCCATTATCTTCATACAAGAATAATTATCACACCAAAACTAATTCATCAATATGAAACTATCATAAGATAATTGTATGTATTTTTTTGATATCCCATGACATAGAGATAGCAATATGTATGAGCTCATCATCGTCAACCAATCATAGTACGAGATTGTACAATCAATTAAGCCATCTCCTTGATCTTATATTAACAAGATAACCATTCTCTTTCCACACATAATATTTGCCATAACTAGTATATCCTTATATACCATTAATATATTCATGCATCACATATCTCATCCATGGAAAATTTTAGGGGCTAATATTCGCAGGTGGTCTAATTTCCCATGTTTTTTCCAAAAAAAATATTCACTAATTTCTTTTTTTTTTAAATGATTTTCCCACATTTTATAGTATAAAATTATTTTACCTTAAAAATCACCAAAATTTCATATATACTAATATAAAATCATTAGAAATCTAAACATTTAAAAAAAAAATTCCCAAACATTTTACAATTTGCATATTAGGGACTAGTAAGATTTGTCAAGGTTTCTAAACTTTAAGCTAGACTTCCATCCTTCAAATTGTCCTTGATATCATCAAAAAAATTATTGACCAATGCATACATATAAAGAAAAAATACATAACTTTACCATAAGAAACCCATTCATAATGACACCAACATAGCATGATATAATCATCATTCAAAATTTCAGAAACATGTGTGTCTTTAGCAACATCACCACTATACTTCTCATGAACATTATTATGCAACAAGGAATACTAAAGAAATCATAATGCCAACAATGCATTATTCGCACCATAGAAAATGCTCCCCTTGAGCATGGGCCAATTGTTCAGCTGATCGGATCTGATCACATCAACTCATTCATCAAATCATCTTCATCGATCAATAAATCCATCAAAGCATCAATGTCATATTGCAACAAATCATAAGCCATTATAAGAAAAATGCTACTTCTATGTAGCATACATAGAATGTAAGTATCAACATCAGAACAAAAAAATCCAAATAATAACTATACGGAAGCATATCGAGCATTTCCATGAGTATTTCTATTGTTTCTTCATCATAGAGAAACACACGCAAATGTCTATATTACAACTCACATATATACATGGGTTTCCTTCATAATATCTGTGCAAAGAAAAGTAAAGCTTGTTGAATCTTTCATAACTATAGCTCCCCCAGTCCCATACTATATGTTTTCGATTATGTATTACTACGTCAAACGCACTATCGGTAATATGAGAAACATGAATAACAAAAAAACCATGGGAATCATCATCGAAAGATAACATATTTATTTCTCCACAATGATTGAGACATCAACGATTCTAAGGACACGATAATAATATTCTTCTCTCATGAGGTCATGTACCTCACATGACTTCTGCCAGTCTACTAAGGAATTAATTTTTAAGATCAATGTATTGCAGAATAGATGATTTTATTCTATTCGAGTCTAAATCCTCCTCATATCTACAAGAACTCAGGGTTCTTTAAACACATATATAATTTGTTTGGATTTATATATCCTCTTTTCTATGAATATTCTTCTTTAACTCTTAGAATATTCTTCTTTAACCCTATAGAATATTCTTCTTTAACCCTTGAACTAATAATGTTTCAACTACTCTTCTATGTTTACTAATTTTTTATTTACCTTCTCCCAAAACTTTTTCGCTGGAGAATTATTTGAAATAATAACCTTACCATCTTGGTTTTCATTAGATACTCCATCTTATTCTCATCTCCATTCATGTGATGATAGCATCCACTTTGTCTGTGTACCATTCATCTTCATTTTTAAATGAGCATAGAGAAAGACCACACCTTATTTGTTCTTCTTCTTTCTTCTTATTATGAGACATATTGGTGGATCCACATGTTGTTAGCCATTTTGACATTATTTTATTACCTTACATTTTGTCTTTGGTGATTCATTCATTTGTTCCTACATTCTTTTTGCTACATGTCCAAATTTTTTTACAAGCATAACATCTAACATGACCATAAAAGGGACGAGAAGAACCATAATATATATGTTTTATATTCTTTCTATTGCAAACAATAACTTTGTGACAAAATATCTTGCAAGTAAAATAATATCCCTTGAAGAAACTTGAGTACCTACGAGTGATATCACTTCTTGTGAGATGATTCCTTGCTTGAAATAGTCTGCTTTTGCAATTACTGCAACATGTCCATAATTATGACATATAAAGCATTCAACATTATTGATCGAGAGGGAGAGAATTTATTAGCACCTATGCGGTTAGTATAAATTTATTTACTTTGAAAGGTTCACTTTCCTTGGTTGTTGATCGTGATTTGACTTCTTATCTCATATTGAGCACTTCATATTTTTCATTGTTGCCTTTTAGATTCCTTGCACTAGCTTTTGAACTAGATTCCCCATCAAAAGTTTCATGAAAACAAGACCAAATTTAATGGAGGGAGACCTTTAACTACTAATAATATTATCTAAAATTTTATTACTATCTTGAAATGTCAAATGTTTATCCTTTTATGCTAATTTACCTTTTAGAATGTTTACCTCAACCTCTATTCTTTTATATTGTCTTTCCTTTTCTAGATGTTGCTTCTTCATACCTTTTGCAACCTTTCTTCCTTCTTCCACTTGCTCCTTTAATTTGAGAATCTCTTCCTTCACCCAATTTTATTGTTTGTTAAATGGTTGGAGTGGTTCTTCATTCCACGTATCTAATTTTCTAATATCTTGCTCTTAGAGAGACTATCTCAACTTCAAGACCTTCACAATATTGTTTAGATTCCACATAAGAATTTACAAATTTAATATGGTCCTTGCTATCATATGCCTACCACTTATCTTTAAGATTAAAAATATTTTTCAAAGCAACATAAATTTTTGTTCTAAGATCAAAAATTTGTTCTCTTGTCTTCAGTACTGAATCGGTAACTCCATATGACTTAAAAAATGTTTCTTTGTCATCATATTCATTTTTTTGGCATATTTTTAGGAATAGGGATTACCTTGTAGTTCTCCTGATGCTGAGAACCTTCCTTTAGCTTTTCTTCACGGATTCCATCTATCTTTTCCCATACTTTATTTTCAATTGTATAATTCATAACTCTATTTAATGTTGAACCGAGGTATCTTATTAATGATGTTAATCAATGCCTTACGTGTTCTTTTCACTTGCTCGTACGATGGAGGAATTTTGGTGTAACCATCATATACTATATATCAAACATCAAGGTTTATTATTTTATACTTCATCCCTTCTTTCCATTCTTGATAATTTTCGTTGTTTAGTATAGGAACACCTTCATCATCCATTGTTTACGACTTGCCTTGATCTTCTACTTCTAGGGCCATCATTTTTTAATCTTTTTTTTTCTTTTGAGTTCTTAATTTCACTTTTACCCATGAGTGCAAGTTCAGTTGATTCACTATTAACATCACTATCATCATTATTGCATAGGCGAGGAAATTGACCACAATTGGAACAAAATCCCATACTCTGATAATTCTTTGTTACCATCTTCTTCATTCTTTATCAATCCAAAGCAAGGTGTTCCAAAAAACGAATATTTGTTGACATATGTAACTATCACTACATATGATATATCATTGTCACTATCATTGTTTTATGAATCCTTCCTTTGATCTATCTTATTCTTTCCCTTCATATTGACGGGTCATCTTCAAGCGATCAAGCTTCTTCGAAGGACCTACTACTGATACCAATTGATGGAAAAAATAATGAGTGGGTGGGGGTGAATCAATATTTTAAAACTCACTTAAACCTATTAATTTTTTATTCATATTTTTCTATGCCATTGTTATGATGTAAGACTACATATGTACACAAGCTGCTGATAAAGACAAACGGGGTATATCCAATTAACTAACATTTCAACTAGTGCATCATTCGTTTAACTTGAATCAACAAATTAGTACTTATTTAGACATTAATTAAATAATAACCATGTGCGGTAAGAATAGAATAAACCATCATGTTGTCGACAATTTTTGTCTACCCTAGAGACGATCTAAAGCTGCCATAGACCGATTGCCTAGGAAATCTTAGCATAGCGGGAGGAATAAAATAAAGTTGGGTTGTCAATCCAAAGGCTCTCCTGCTATCTCTTGTTAAACCAGAAAATTGATTTAAAAATGGGACCAACAATCACGAAGCTATCACGAGGGAAAGTAATGTTGCGGAGGCACAATGCAAAGCTTCAATATTAAAACATCGGACGGTTAAGAGACAATTTACTATGCAGAGAGGGTACGGTTCCAAGTAATATGTCATAGAAATCAAATATCGAGAAAGTGTATGTAGTGAAAGAAATGCGAGGAGATATTAGTTAACTTTGATGCGATACCCGAGATACACAATAGAACCACATATGGGCTTATCATTCTAAGAATCCATACATGATGATGGCGTTTTAAACGAACCCTCCCAAAGCAACTAATATAGCGAGAAAAATGGATGAAATGAACATGAAACAACATATCATGCATAAGCCTATTTAAAGTGCTTGGCTGATTTTAAGTATGGGCATCAACTAGGATGAATCCTTACCGAACCGGTGAGCCACTCGCATTCCAAAACATGATACAAGAAGATGAATGAAATGGAAAGAGATATTGTATTAAAAAAAACATAAGAGAAGCTTACACAATATGAAATACCAAAGACCCAGAATCCTCTAAACGAGACAGAACTCCTCCTCACCCCTGAAACCCCGCGAGCTCTGAGCCTCGATACAAAAGCTTTACAAAATGTATAAAAAAATGCCTTTCACGACACAATTTTTACGAGTAAAAGTACGGAACTGCAGCTAATGTTTTTCTTCTTCCTTTTTATAGAGGGAGGAGGAAATAAACTAATAAAAGAGGTAGGTGAAGCAATTAACTATTTCATTGAAACAAAATGAGTGAGAAAATGCCCGCCCAAAAATGTTTGACGAGCGCAAGAAAGCTTTTATGTACTGCGCTGGTTGCTTCATAAAATAAATGCAATAGTGCAAATCTCTTCGGGGGTAAGGTATGAAGAATAAAATACATCACATTCTGTACTTTTACGAAGAGAATTTGGCTGAAATAAACCACGAGGACATTGTTTTACGGTGAAAAATATCTTTCTAGTAATATGCATGGTATTCGATCTAGTACTTTGCCTCAAAAGGGTATGTAAGAGCCCCCAAAGTCCTTAAATACATTTCTTGAATCCCCTTGCTTTTCAACGATATTTTCTATACTGCGCCATTAATTCTTCATCTGCTCAACACTTTGTACATTTGAATGACCTTGGAGGGTTTGATAGATTTAAACACTGGCTTTTTAATGGATGTCATGTCGGCATATCTTCCAGGATCACTTGCTCCATAATTCTTCATTTGATAATTGGTCCTACTGGAGCATACTCGGCTTACGTGGTGATGGACGTAAAGTCGATGGTTCTCCATTCGCCATAAACTGCAAAACCCTGCTACGTGGTTAAAGAAAACCGGGCACCGGGGGTAATGGATGAGCGCGACCACGGAGAGAAGGTGATATGGGCTGAGTGAAATGAAGTAGGAGAAGTAGGGTGCACGTAAAGCGATGAAGGAAGGGTAACTAGCAGAAACATGGTGGGACGGCGGCGTGTGTGGAAGAGGCGGAGACGAGACGAACATAGACACGTAAACGATGCATGGAAATGGTGGAGGTGAACGCGAATGACACGTGGGCGCACGAGAGAACTATACGGAAGGGGTGACGTGGAGGTGGACTCGGTCAGGCGACGGGGTGCGCGAAAAATCACTGGGCCATACGATAAAAAACGGGATCGACGGTTGATATTATGTTGGGCGGTGGTGAAATGGTGGGTCACGGGTGATATAGACGTGAGTTAAAAGCGCACAACTTTGGAGAATAATCGTTGTTGGATTGAGACACCCAAGATCGGACGGTACACATAAATTTCGTTGCACATCTTCGGTCGGACGATAATGCGCGATGGGGGAGCGTTTTTGACCGCCCGTACTTAGGGACGCATGGCGGGCGCTCAATGGAATCGCGGGATTTTGATAATACTGCACTGTCGAAAGGCGGGTGTGACGAAAACAATCCTAATTTTTTTAGCGATGGACATGGGGTGGGGGACCACTAGGGAAATAGGCGAGCGGACCGTTGATTTTCGTTTGATCGACGGGCGATAAGCCGCGCCGATGGGTAGACATGTACGATAAGCGCCTCTTCGTATTAGTGCACGGTTCTTTGCCTGTTTTAGGTTACGCATAGAGAAAACGAGATGGAGGGGCCTGGGGCCAAAGGGGCTATGGCTCAACTATTCGAGAAATATGAATTTCCGGCCTTTGATAGTGCACTTTGGGGGCGGAAGATGATAATAATAATCATGGAAATGATTTTCCAAGGCTGAAAAGGGGAGGATCCGAAAGCTCGAACTCGATTGCTTATGAAAGTTTGTGGAAGATTGATCATGTACAACATCGGCTCCACCGAGGGGATGGCACATTGCGTCGCACTGGAGCGTGTCGAGAACTTGCGGACCCTTTGATCATTTTTTGTACGGTCACCGCCTTCAAAACCCTTTCTCTTCATGATTCATTATAACACCCACATCATTCGAGGAAAAGAAAACGAACAAAAATTAATATAAAATATGATACGATCGAGGCCACCATGACCTAAATTAGAATTGGAAATAGGGTTTCGAAATTGTCGAGTTTACGGGGGGCATCAGTAACGTACGCCTTGTAAATTTTTCCAATATGAAAGTATTATTACCTTCTTTGTTCCACAATTTTAAATGGACCAAACCACAATGGATCGAATTTTCCATGTTTTCCCTTTTAAGCTCTCCGGACATCCATCATCGAAGACCCGGATCACCAACACTGCAATTTTCTATCTTTTGCGTCGCTGATCAAATATGTTTTTTCATTCTTTCCTGGTATCCATCTAATCTCTAATTTACTTGATCTCGTGTTTCCTCTAATTCCACCAGCGATTAATTCTTACGATCGTACCATGCGGTTCCTCCTGACTCTCCTTTGTATGAAACGTGCCTTTGGTAAAGCCGGTACGCATAGGGAAACATTGTTTTGCTCGTCCATACACAGCTCATAAGGATTTCCCCGATTTGTTCTCTTGCTAGTTATTCTATTTTCCAATAGAGAAAACTTCAGTGGGAATCCCAATTCTTCGATTCTCATTGATTGTTTTCTTCAAGGCCCTCACTAGAGTTTTGTTGGAAGATTCACGCCGAGGCCAGTTCCACGAAGATAGTAAGCTACGGAGTGCTTCAAGGTGATATTATATTGGTGATAGGAAATTTACAAATTTGTCGAGATTTGAAGGCTTAGACATTATCGGTCACTATTTTAGCAAGGCAGCCAAACCTGGATATGATGTTCTCTTCCATGAGTTGATGATGGCAGTGTCAGTTAGCATTCCTTGCGGTATGGCTTCCACCCATTTTGTAAAGTAATGCGTAGCGTTAATATCCATTTATGTTTTCCACTTGATGGGGGATGTTTTTCTCCAATAAATTCTATTTACCTATTGAAATGGCTCATTCACATGAGGCGGAATCAAGAGCGAGGAAATTTTACTAACTTTTGTCTCTCGGCAAATTTCGACACTTATTACATGATCGACCCCGAAAAAATATCTCCAAATAATTTTTGGCCGGTAGAAACCGACCTTGGTATTTTATGGTGTGGCTCTCCGATTGTAATGGCCTCCACAAATTCCCTCATGAAATTCCACCTTTATACTTTCTATTTCATCTCTTGTGAGGCACAAGGAGTAGAATGCTGAAGGATCTCTCCAATATAATTGGCCATTTTCAACTACGTACTTTTGTGATTTTAATCTCAAAGCCACGTACTTTTTCTTTATCACAACTAGGAGGAAAAGCTGAGTGTCAAAAGATATTCAACTATTTCTTTGTACCAAGGACTAGTAAGATATTTTATGTGTGCTCTTTGAGTGACTATCTCCGGTCCTTGCTATTCTTTTTCTCTCTCGGACTCTTCGTTTGCCACCATGGGCAAATTTATGCCTAAAGCACTGATAATTTGATTCGAGATAAAATCTTGGCTAGCCCGCTGCCCTTTAATTAGATTAGTAGGTCGATGTCCCAAATCATATTCCTGTATCTTTGCAATCATCTCCCTCTTTTCCCTTCCTTTGTCTCACTGAGCAGGGATGTCTTTGTGAGCGTGACATGGGGACATATGCGATGATGATGAGCCCTGCAAAACATACATTCTAAAAGCTTTGAGGGACTTTACTAGGGCATATGCACTGTTTTCTAATATATTATATTTCAATTCGGCATCATGAAGCACTTGGCTGAAAAAAGGCAATAGGGTGCTCATATCCATCTTCATTTTTCTGCAATAACACTCCGGCCTCTGTGTATGAGATGATGCAAAAAGAAAAAGATCATAAACGGTCTAGTATAATCGGAGTCCGGCCCGGCCACGGGGAGCTTCAAAAAATGCACATTTTATTACGGAGAATGCCTCTCTGAGATTCTTCGAGACCATTTTACTTCATTGTTCTTTTTCGGCATATCAGTTGTGCACCTAACTATCTCGGCACATAGTTAGGAATAAACCTTCTCGAGAAAATTTATTCGGCCTAAAAAACACTTTCCTTATTTTTTATTCTAAGGGAGAAGAATACTATTTATAACCTCCACTCTTTTAGGGTCTATTCTCATCCCATCACTTAGTTACAGTACTGCCCCAAAAGTTTTCCTTCCTCTAATGCAAATAAAGAATTTTGTGGATTAAGAGAAAGGGCATTTTTCAAAAAGTTACGTGCAAATGCTCGATGTGTTCAACATCATTCTTTGAGAACTACTTGTAATATCATCAAGGTACACCACCGAGAAATTTATCCTGCTCACCAAACAAAAGTAATATCCATAGCCCTGCAGAAAAGTAGCTCCTGCGTTAATCAATCCAAAAGGCATCTTGGCATACATGAATGTTCCCCATGGTGTGGTGAAAGCGATCTTCTTACGGGTCTGCTGGAAGTACAACCACACGATTATAACGAGAAAAACCATCCATCATTGACATCCTAGAGGCTCCCACCACTTTCTACGGGATGTGGTCCATCTTAGGCGGTGGATAATTATCTTTTAAAGATGCTGCTGTTTAAATTCTGAAATCCACACATAGCCTTATTTCTCCATTTTTCTTTCGGACGGACCAAATTTGCAACCCATTAAAGTACCTTAATGGCACAGTTTATTTTGGCCTTTAGCAACTGCTTGATTTCTTTTTTCAATGGAGAACGACGGAGAGGATTTATACGTACGAAACCTGCTTATAAGGTTTTTGCATCTTCCCTCAAAAGGAATTTTTGTATGTTGCATTATACTAATATCAAATGTTTTGAGGTCACGATAGGACCATGCACAATACATCTTTATAAAGATTGAGATAATTTCGGGTATCTTTCTTTATAATCCTGCGGGACCTTCTTGTATAATTTGACACTTTTAGGATCAGCCTTGGTACCCGATTTAGATCTTCTGCACGATTTTCCTCTACTACTTTATTATGCGCAAAGGGACATCATTTTTGTCAAATAGTCTTTCTAGAGGCACCATCCCTATAGGTATCACATTCCCTTTCGATACTTGAGCACTTTCTTGCTGCCATTTTATCTTCCCACTTATTTTACGAAGCATTCTCGGCCTCATCCTCTTCACAATCATCAATCTCTATCTTATAAGATTCTCCCTTGTCTCCAAGAATTTCTTCATATGTTCATCATCTTCTAAATACTACCGCCGAGTGCTTAACATTATACGGGATTGATGGTCTATAACGCACCTCAATTTCATACCTCGAGAGAGGGTTAGAGGAGGGACGAAATGTCTTGGCGAGCCACGGCTAGTGAATGCTGCCATTCTATTTTTCTCTCGGGGGCATGAGCTGGATATTGAATCTTATGCAAAAATTCTCCACCATGTCCCATACTTCATTTCTATAAGCTCTCCAACCGTGGATGTTTAGTTTGACATTGATTTACGATGCTGATACGACCACTAACTCGAGTCTCTGGGACCTTTAACACAACTTGTATGCCCATGCTCCTAGTACATTTTTTCAATCCCAACAAGAGTGCTTCATATTTAGCTCACATTGTTAGTAGCCATACGTATTCCAATTTAAAAGGCAGTGGCACCCATTTTTCTGTAGGGAAATTAATAATACTCGACCCCATTGCCTTCTCTTGAATTTGCTCCATCGAAATGTAAAGTCCATACTCTTGCCTCATGGTCTTATAAAGGCTGCTTAGTTTTAATGCGACGGAAAAGGAAGCTCACTGAGCAAAAATTTGATCTTCTTCTAACATTAAGCATGAGAAATTTCCTTCCTTGCTGTATGTGCTGGTGCATTCTGCGAGTTGTCGACCTTAGTCACCATCTTGAAAAATCTAGTTTCTCTGTACTAAGCTCCTCTCACGGCCACGAAAACGGAGGATAGTGGCATATGTTAAATCCATTTTGAGTGACCCACCTATTTTTGTACCCCGGAGGACCTTGGCAGCGACATGCCAAAATGAGGGACAGGATATCGGCACCAGAATGTCCATTACTGCATGCTTTTTTGTTTCAGCTGGGAATTTGGGCCGAATTGACCATAAATCTTTAATCATCCCCAGGCATTTAACTCTTTTGGAATCAAATGAATATAGATCTTTATATGGACGTGTTATTTGTAAACCTAGTTGTTCGCATGACTAACAGAGGCATAAGATTGTAGGAAGCACGGAATCTAACATACAATTGTGTATACGACGAGGTCATGAATAACTACGGATACATAGAAAGGAGGAGTAGAGGGGTCTATCTCCTCGACATGTGGGCCAAAGACTACCATGGGTCTTTCTTCTTGAAGATTGAAGCTATGCACGGAATTATTGGTGCTTCGAGAACATAAAAGAAGTAACTTGAGATTGATATGCGAGTTGTTTCAATACTTCATTCAAAGGCTGGGGATTTTGACTTTCTCAAGTTCTTTTTTGCAAATTAAAAGCGAGGAGAGGGATTTTCTATTACGACTTCTTTTGACTCTTTATTTTCAGCTAAAGGTTTAACTTACTTTTAATCTCGAGACTACGACATTAGGAGGAGTGACTACTTTTGAGGAAGAAGGAACTTGATCATCGGGGCATTTGTAGAGGTTTGTTTTAGAGGACTCTTACTTTTTGTGCTGTGACTTTTTGCTTTTTTGGCTCCTTGAATAGGTGCTTCCTTTTGGGGAGAGCTCTTCTTCATGATCACGAGTCCGAGTTCTCTTTCTGGAGGATGCGGGGAGTCACATTTCATGTTGAAATGTGCTTGCATGAAATCGATGCTTCCACTTGCAATAGTGATCAATTTACTGCTTCTTCTTCTTCTTGCGAAAGGGCATTCTTTTCCTCATTATTTGAAAAAGCAAGATTTGAATCTTCTAGCTCATAAGCGGCATCTTCGGTGGAGTCATCTGCGGGCCTTCTAGGTATAATGGGTGTGCGCACTTGATCATGTTGCTCCTTAGTTTCTTTTCGGCAATATTTGCGAGGGTGGCTTTCTATCGCGAGGGTTGTAACCTCTGTTTGGAGCATTATAAAAGTTCTTGGGCTGTATTCTTGGCCTCCGAGTTCTAGCTTGACCATATTTTTTATCATCTTGCTTATTTCCTCCATTTTATACGAATCCTTATCTGATTGGGAAGTAGATACTTCCTCTTTCCCTCTTCTTCTAGTATCTGTTCAACTTTCCCTTTTAATTTTTCCGAGTGGAGGAAAAATTCGCTTCCAACTCAAGAGCATCACGATTGAGCATCATCTAGGGTGGCGAGCTTTCTTTCACGAGAGAGAGACCAAAATGCGAGTCAAAAGGCTGCCATGAGAAAAAAATTTTGCAACACTGCGATGAGGCTTCATATCTACGGGGAGATTCGGGTATAACTTATTAAATCACTTTTGATAAAGATTCACACCCCTTCATTATTTTTCTTCTTGAGTGTATTAAACTTAGTAAGACAACTTGTCCATGATCTTTCTTTTCTCCCCATTTTTACGAGAAAAGTATTTTCCATATTATCCCAAGTAGTTATGGAACGGTTTCCCAATGTCTTGAACCATCTTTTGGCTTCATCATCCAAAGATTGCACAAATAGTCTTAAGACTACGTCTAGATGCTCAACATTAAAGTTTTACGCAAAAGAGAAGAAAGTCTCAAGATGTTTCGAGCATCACTTTCATTTTCTCTAGGTGAATCTAGGAAATATCTTCAAATAATCCGTGGCATATCATTCGGCACTTGAGGTAATGCGAGCATATTTATTCAATAAAAAGGGCTGGAACATTAGCCATTGGAGGAGGGTGAGGGGGTTGTGCGACAATACGATTTGTACAAATGAAGGAAGAGGAGGAGGAGGAAGTGGGGTATGAATAACGATGGGAATATCTTGTGACAACGATTGAGGTGTAGATGGAAATAACTCACGGTCAATAGGGGCTACCTACTGTAACTTATTTAATTTCTTCGGCCTCGGGGGTAGGACAAAAGTTCTCTTTGGTTCTAGAACTTCCCCTAGGTGGGCTATGCGAGTAATATTCGAGGATTTTCCTCGGTGGAGTTGGGATTTCTATTGGAATTTCTTGAGAAGAGGAAGGTGGACAATCTTCTTCGAAAAACTCGGGGATTTCGACGCGCTGATTTCCTCTCTTTTCAACCTCTTCTATGTATAATCTTCTGCGAGTCGGTCACTGAGAGGGTATCTTCGATTTGGACGTATCGACCTTAAATGTGGCTTTCGAGGGACGGGGACTACCAATAGATTTATCAAATGAATAACGGTGTGGAGTTGCCAAGGTGAGAGATATGCAACTCTTCAACTCTGCTGTGCTCACAGATTAGAGAGTGAATAAACTTTGTCGAGGCCGGGGGACAGCGATATTCTTAAAGTTCGAGTCCCCGACAACGGCGCCGGAAAGATGTTGTCGACAATTGTTGTCTACCCTAGAGGCGGTGCTAGAGCTGCCATAGACCAATGCCTAGGACATCTTAGCATAGCGGGAGGCATAAATAAAGGCTTTGGGTTGTCAATCCAAAGGCTCTCACTGCTATCTCTTGTTAAACGAAGAAAATTGATTTAAAATGGGACCGGCAATCACGAAGCTGTCACATGGAATGTAATGTTGCAGAGGCACAATGCAAAGCTTCAATATTAAAACATCAGACGGTTAAGAAAATTCTGCAAAGAGGGTCGGTTCAAGTAATATGTCACGGAAATCAAATATCGAGAAAGTGTATGTAGTGAGAAAGAAATGCGAGGGAGATATTAGTTAACTTTGGTCGATACCCGAGATACACAGCAGAACCACATATGGGCTTATCATTAAGAATCCATACATGACAATGGCGTTTTAAAAGCACCCTCCCAAAGCAACTAATATAGCGGAAAAAATGGATGAAATGAACATGGGAAACGACATATCATGCATGAGCCTATTTAAAGCGCTTATGTGATTTTCAAGTATGGGCATCAACTAGGATGAGATCCTTACCAAACCGGTGAGCCACTCACATTCCAAAACATGATACAAAGAAGATGAATGAAATGGAAAGAGATAATGTATTAAAAAAAACATAAGAAAGCTTACACATTGTGAAATACCAAAGGCCAGGAATCCTCTAAACGAGACATAACTCCTCCTCCACCCGAAACCCCACGGGCTGCGAGCCTCGATACGAAAAGCTTTACAAAATTTATACAAAGATACCTTTCACAACACAATTTTTACGATAAAAAGTACGGAACTTGTACAATGTTTTTTCTTCTTCCTTTTTCTAGAAGGGAGGGAGGAGAGAAACTATTAAAAGGAGTGAGTGAAGCAATTAACTATTTAATTGAAACAAAATGGTGTAGAAAATACCGCCCAAAATGTTTGACGGCGCAAGAAAGCTGCATATGTACTGCGTGGTTGCTCCATAAAATAAATGCGATGGGTGCAAATCTCTTCGAGTAAGTATGAAAGATAAAATACATCACATTACGTACTTCTACGAAGAGAATTTGGCTGAAATAAACCACGAGGACATTGTTTTACGTAGAAAATATCTTTCTAATAGTCTGCATGGTCTTCGATCGGTACTTTTCCTCCAAAAGGGTATGTAAGAGCCCCCATAGTCCTTAAATACGTTTCTTGAATCCCACACTTTTCTTGATATTTTCTATACGCACCATTAATTCTTCATCTGCTCGACTTTGTACATTTGAATGACCTTGGAGGGTTTGATAGATTTAATCCCTAGCTTTTTTAATGGATGTCATGTCGGCATATCTTCCCGGGATCCTTGCTCCATAATTCTACATTTGATAATTGGTCCTCTGGAGCGTACTCAACTTACGTGGTGATGGACGTACATTACGATGGTTCTCCATCGCCATACACGCACGAAAACCCACAACGTGGTTAAAGAAAACAGGCGCCGAGGGGTAATGGATGAGGCGGTGACCACGGGTGGTGATATGGTGAGTGAAATGATGAGGAGAAGCGAGGGTGGCGGAGAAATGAAAGAGGTGGCAACGAGAAACACGGTGGGACGACGACGTGTGAGAAGTGGCGGAGACGGAGACAACATAGACACGTAGACGATGCATGGAAATGGTGGAGGTGAACGCGAATGACATGTGGGCGCATGAGAGACCATACGGAAGGGGTGAGCGTGGAGGTGGACTCGGTCAACTAACGGGGTGCGCGAAAAATCCTGGGCAATACGATAAAAAATGGGATCGAAGGTTTATATTATGTCGGGCGATGGTGAAATGGTGGGCCACGGGTGATATAGACGTGAGTTAAAAAGTGCGCACAACCTCGGAGAATAATCGCCAGTTGGTTTGAACGCCCAAGATCGGACGGTACACATAAATTTCATCGCACGTCTTGAGTCGGACGATAATGCACGATAGGGGGAGCGGTTTGACACGCGTACTCGGGGACGCGTGGCGGGTGCTCAATGGAATCGGCGGGATTTTGAGAATACCGCACACTGCGAAAGGCGTGCGATGAAAACAACACGATTTTTGAGCGATGGAAATGGGGTGGGGACCACTGGGGCAATAGGCGGTGGGACGTTGATTTTCGTTTGATCGACGGGCGATAGCGCGCTCGATATATTTGTACGATAAGCGCCTCTCACGTTTTAGTGCACGGTTTGTTGCACTGGGTTACATGGAAAACGAGACGGAGAGCTGGGGCCAAAGGGGCTATGGCTCAGGCTTGTTGGGAAATATGAATTTCTGACCTTTGATAGTGCACTTTGGGGGCGGAAGATGATAATAATAATCATGGAAATGATTTTCCAAGGCGAAAAAGGGGGAGGATCGAAAGCTCGAGAACTCGATTGCTTATGAAATTTTGTGGAAGATTGATCATGTACAACACATCACACATAAGAAACACATCAACACACATGAACACCAATATTTTTTAGGTGGAACCCAATGTGGTCGAAAACCACCATTGTTTTCGTCTCTATCATCATATTTTATTATAAATAACACACCTTAAAATATTGTACTAGTGCGGACTCATACCAACATGCGGGGACCAACCTATAAAATGCTACAACTTCCTCTCATTTTCAAGCGACCATTGGAAGGAAAGGTCCAACATAATCTCTTTCACCAACAACCACCGAACGGAGCTCCAACCATTTGTATTCATATTTACCGGCTACTACTAGAAGTAAGCTACAACTTCCCCTCATATAGGCCCCAACCTCAGCACCTTCGTGGACCATGTTTCATAATATTTCATCTTGGATGCACACGACTCAAAACATCGAAACACTGCGTAGGCCACTTTTCATCAAAATTTTCAAGCTAGACCCCCCTATCACCATTTGGGCTCAATTTCAAATAAAAATACGAAACCAAACACTATATCAAGTCACTTAATCACTATAGCAGTTGAGACCCAAACACTATATCTAAGTCACTTAATCACTATAACAGTTTTGAGACCCAAATTAATCAACTCATTCTCAAACAACCATGATTAGATCAACTTATTCATGAAAAAAAATCCACATATTTCTCATTACTAAAACTAGATCCGTGATGATCGACTAACCACATGTCAAAATATATACTCTATTTTTCTAAAGACTATCCACGTATACGGATGCTTTCCCTTAAGAAGACACAACGTATAGATCTAAAATATATTGAACCCTAAATTTGATTAGCCGGACTCTTTGAAACAATCATCAGAAACACATATTGAACTTGTCATAGATCTCTAAACCACATATAGATCATAGAAAAATCATATTTAGTTGAGAATATCATTCCATAAACCATTCAATTCAACCCAAACTATCACACAAAGATTATTATAAAAGAGACATCATTAATAGAAAACAACAAACACAAAAAGAACAAAACAACAATTATCATAAACTCATACTAGAAAACCCTAGCATATGTAAGTGACCCTTATAAATAACTTACTCATACGTACATGCCTTTCATACTTGACACCTACATACGAGATATGTCGATACTAAAAAATTTATACACGGCTACCCAAATGTAGATCCACTTATGTACGCAATATTTACGAAGAAAACTTGTGTATAGATCTATAATTCTTGATTCATACCTTTTCTAAAAAAAATAACATTACTCAAAACTAAATATTTCCATACATAGTAACAAACACACATCATAACACTATCATCACATATCAAACCATAAGTAGATTATGTAGTCATTTCGGATCTAATATGTCCGATCCATCATCACCCTCCTTGGTGCACACCTATTTCATATCAAATCAATCATTAATAACCCAATACTTTAACACCAAAACACTTTGATCTCCATCTCCTTATATATCTTAGACCTTATCAAATACCTTGGGTAAAACTATTAGTAATTCCGAGTAGTATTTGGCGAGAATCAAATATATGTTGTTGTTCTCAATAATATGGGCCAATACAATGGTAAATACCCCTAATATTTAGAATACCATGGTGTAGAAATTGTACATCACTTTTTCTCCATACACACTGCATATGTAAAGGGACTTTTCTTGAGAAGAACACCATATACTTACTCAAACTTTACCTTCATCATTCATCTATCTTTGAATTTATGTTACGTCCAATCTCTCTTTCACATGCATGGCCTCTATCTCATCGTACTACCATCATGTAGAGATCTTTATCAAGTAGTTTGACATCAAGGAAAACACATACTCGTCTTGGTACAAGTAGGTTTCCATCAAGGACAACACATTAGTCATAATTCCAACAACATCCACATATACCAATTTATGAATTTCTAGAAAGGTGGTAAAAGTAATATGCTAGCTAGTCCATATGAGAATTTGAACCCCAAACATTAGCAACCCCTAGAGAGACATTGATATCCATCCCAACCACCAAGTTATCCATTTGGAGAAAATATTTACCCATCATTTGATCATAGAATGAGACCCTATAATGGAAAGGGATTTATATATGGGCAACCATAAACTCTATTCCCAACTCCGATGAGAATATATCCACCTCCAAGGCTGATTCAAGACCATAAGAGTTGATAACTTAGGTGGATTTGTTGTTTATACCAATATATAAACCTCTAGAGTGAACCCTCAAATTAGAAGAGCCAACACAGAGGAGTAAAGCGAGGGGATGAGATATTATGTGTCCATGTCCCAATATTTCCCTCACTAAGATAATAATATTTGGGGACTCTACTTGAATTAATCCAAGATGATTTTTGGACGAGTTAGCCAAACCCCTACTATTGAAGGAGATAATAATAATGATGGAAACTTCTAAATGGCTTGTGCTACTTAGTAATTTCCCATTCTATGGATCTTTTCTTACCATTCACAATATCCTAGCATGGGTTCATATTATATTTGGATAACTAATGTTTCCTAGCCATTATATGTCCCTTGGTATATTATGGAGATACATGACTAAGGCCTCCCAACTCTAAGAGTGGGAGAACCCTTCGATGAATAGGGTCATAGATTATAATGCACATGGGTAAGCGCAGAGGATTACGACATATATGAAGCCAATGATATTCTGGGTGAGGGGAAAGCAAGGATGGCTGGGATGATAGGAAAGAAATAAGAGAAAGATAGGATGGAGAAGGAGATGATGGAAATGAAACATGATGGCTGCGGAGGGACCACCAATATACCATTTATATTTTCATTCAAAGAACCCATACATCTTGTGAGTGAAGGGACAATTTAGAAACAAATGTCTAGCCAATTCATCAACATATTACATATGCCACACCAACTGAAGCTCTTGCCTTCCTTCTCTTTTAGAAAATTATCCTAGGTGAGGAATTTTTTTCCAATAAACATCATAGAAAAATAAAAAGAAATTGTAGGACAATTCATCTTCCAAATCTTCCTCCACGACCATTTGGGCCCCCTCGAGTTATTGATCATTTGTAAGGAGCGCGTAGCTGGTTTTAGGGAAAGTACATTCTCTAAATTGGAAAGTATAACCAACATAGTGTCTCTTCCTTGTACTATGATCACGAAATGTAACATATTCAATTCCTGCCTTGTATTCCTTCCATTGAATAAAATAATTTCACATAATTTTGATTTGTTTAGAATTGGCCCAACCTTGAGCTAAAAAGGGCCTGTGCATGAGCATTATCAATGAGTCCAAATGATATTCATTTTTCCCATTATCATTAAGGAAGGAAACTAGGTTATCGAGGGTGGATGAAAAAAAATTTCAAGCAACCAATCCATGCATCAAAACCAATATTTGATTTTTGTATTGACAGTCATATTTTAAATGTGTAAATATTATACAAATTGTCCCGAGTCATTCAGCACTCATCTAGATATTGTAAATTTTTCTGACACGTTTACTTTCTACTCATACGGTCATTGTAAATATTTTCATTGTTATTTTATGTTAGTATAAATATTATATACATTTTGAAAAGTGATAAATATACATAGACACCTTTTGTGGTCATTTTTTCAACGGTGTGAATATTGTAAAAATTTACGGAGTAAATATATGTTTTTATCACGTCCAATTGCATAATTATTTTGTGTAGAAAATATTTTTGGATATATCACATCCATTTTTTATAGAGTCCACGTTTCGAGCAGTCCACCATGGTTCATCATCATGAAATGATCCATGAGTAAGTCAGAGCTCGCAGATAAGGTATAAATTGGAAAAATGAGAGAGATGAACAAAAAAGCAAAAGAAAAGGGAGGAGTCGACCAAGAAAGTTAAGAAATAGATTAATGAAATGTATGACATTAATAACTTAAGAAATTAAATTAAATTAAATTTATTTATAATTAATTTAATTTTAATAAATTAAAATTAAATAAATTATAAATAAGTTAAATTAAATTAATTTCCTTAAATTATTAATGTCAAACATTTCATTAATCTATTTCTTGACTTTCTTGGTCGGCCTCCTTTCTTTTCCTTCACAGTTCATCTCTCTCATTTCTCCTATTTATACCTTATTATGAGATCGACTTACTCATGGAGCTTTCATGATGATGAACCATGGTTGCGGTTCATAACATGAAATCTATCAACAATGAATGTGCAGTATATCCAAAAAATATTTTCTACACAAATACCAATCTACAAAAGTCTCAAATCTATAATTTTAACTATGCATAATTATTGTAATATATGTGTGTGTGTTTGTGTAAAAAACCTTATGTAAGTTGGGTAATTATTGCTTTGGTGGTAATAATACATACATATTTATGTGTGTGTGTGTTTATTTGTACGTATGCGTGAGCTATTGTAAATCTCAAGCAAGCATTAGATTTGACAAATGGGAGGCAAGAGATGGAAAAATCCAAATGGCATGAGCAAGTTGATTGGCACGAAAGAATGACGAGGGCTAACCACCATAAAAATATGAATACTATTGACAAGTGGGGAATTTTTTTGCTGAATAGAGGATTTGGGTGAGGCGGGATCTAACTAACTAGAGGCAGGAGATTAGACAATAGAAAATAGGGGGAATCGAGATGGGAAAGGAATGGGAAAAAAAGGATAGAGAAAGGGAGAAAAGCACAAAGCCCGAGAAGGAAGAGGAAAGGGGGTAGGTTTTTTGATAGGAAGCACTAAGAGTGCATTGGAAGATGTGTAAGGAACACTGATTGTCATCCCTATACCAACACACCTTAATGGTACTATGAACTATTTATGATAATCCACGGAGGTAAAATTTTATTGTTATGCTAAATCATTATTTAAATTATGAAATATTTTATATATATTTTAACTAAATGTTTCAATATTTTTTGAAGACTACCCTTATGATACGGTTGGGAATATCATAGATTATGTTATGAACCCAACTCACAAAATAGAAGAAAGAATAAATCAATGACTTAGAAATCAGCACTTTTTCGAGAGAAACCTCCTTTACATTACATACATGAAAAATTATTGGATGATACAAATGAAAAAACCTCCTTTATATATATAGCGAGTCCATGGGGTCACGATATAATCCTAGACGACCTAACAATAGTAATGTAAGGACACAACAATAACAATAGTGGGATTTTATGGGGGCACAATAATAATAATATGGTGACTATAAGGGTACAACAATAACAATAAGGGGGATACACTAACAACAATAAGGGACTATCTTAGTAATATAGGGACGTAACATGACCCTCTCCTGCAAAAAAATGTTGTCCTCAATGGTTGAATAGCTGCTGGATGCGTACGTATAGAATTGTCATCCTCCCATGTGGAATCTTGATGAGTAAGTTATTCCACTTGATGAGATACTCAGAAAGTGATCGATTTCATAGCTGTCGAGTTATTGTTTCCGTCCTTGCTTCGAGGTTCCAATATGATTTTTCCTTCCTCATCAAGTTGTGGTAATATTGTTTTAGGCTGGAATTTTTTCACCTATAACCTTATTTAAGCATGAAACATGGAAAACCTTGTGCACTCGGGAAGATGCAATAAGCTCCAATCAGCCATGCCATAGTACCAATAATTTTCAACACCTTGTAAGGACCATAGTACTTTGGCGATAATTTATTATCCTTCTTAGCTTGCTTGAGGAAAGTTTTTTGTATGGTTGTAGCCATAAAAATACACTGTCGACTACATCAAAACTTCTCTTGTTGTGATGTTGATATGCCTATTGTTTCATTCGATTTTGTGCCAAATTTAGGTTATCCTTTAAGAGTTGGAGAAATTGTTTTTTGATGCTTGATGTAATCTTCCACTACTTGAACCTTATAATTTTTCTCTTAAAGATGATGTGATGGATGGTGGATGACATCCATAAAGTGCCATAAATGGGGTCATTTTTGCTTTAGTGTGGAAGGAAGTGTTATACTAGCATTCAACCGGAGGTAACCACATGACCCATTGTGTTTTTTATCGGATACAAAGCAACAAATATTTCCTTCCAAACATATTTCACTATCTCGGGTTTTTCCCATTAGATTGAGGATGATAAGATGATATATGAGATAGTTTAGTACCTAAATAAGAAAATAATTTCATCCAAAAAATTTCCGGTAGAAATGGGATCTCTATTGCTTACAATAATATTTAGGTCTCCATGTAGCTTTTGAATTGTTTCCATAAATGTAGTATTAGCGTATTCACTTTAAATGGATGATATAGTGAAAAAAAGAAGTGCATACTTGGTAAGCTTATATTCAACCACCATGATGACACTCATTCCTTTGTACTTAGGTAAACCTATGATAAAATCCATTGAAACCTCCTCCCAACATTGACATGGAATGGGTAAAGATTATAACGGATCCGAGTCTTAATTGTCTCAACTTTATTTTGTTGGAAAACCAAACATTCCTCCACAAAAATTTTGAATATCGAGATTTAAGGCCATCCCAACTTTCTTCACCATGTGGTAAGTTTTTAAAAATCCTTAGTGTCCTCCTAAGGGAGAGGTGTACAATTCCAAAAATAGTATTTTTCTTTATTCGGGAATTCTTACAAAGATATAGCGATATTTGTACCATAGGGAATCATTTTTCCAACTAAATGTATCATATGTACTAGGACTCTTGCTGCAAATTTTAAATGAGTGCCACACTTATTCATCACTCTTCTATTCCTCCATTACTTTAGTTATCCAATGTGTTTGGATAATATAAATGGCACAAATCAATGCGTCCCACATCCTCATCCTTCCTTGAGAGTGCATCTAGAACAACATTTAGCTTCCATTTTTTTGTAGATGATTTCAAATTCATAAGCGAACACTTTGTGACCCAATTTTGTTTTTTTCTAAAGATAGTCTTTGTTCCAACAAGTATTTAATACTATCATGATCAGTTTTTACCTTGAAGTGTCTTCGCATTAGGTAAGATCACCATTTATTTAGTGCATGTAGTATTTCGAACTTTTCCTTCTCATAAATAGCTTTTTGTAAATACTTTCCTTTGATTGGATGGATTTTAAAAGTAATGGATATTCCTTCTTGCATTAAAACAACACCAATTCCCTTTCCCAAGGTATCACATTCTGTAAAAATTAGCTGAATAAATCACTTATTCAATGAAGATTAACCCGATCATACATCAATTTCGAATTGCATGCATAACACATAACCTTCTTCTACAATTAATTGTCACATGCGGAAATAATATAGAAGCAATCTCACATCAAATCAATCACACATTAACTCGGTATGTATGGGAAAGCCTATAGCTGAAAACCCCGCGGCCTATTGTGTATATTATAATGGAGAAATCATGTAACAATCATAGTACAAAAAACTCTTCACAAGCTCTCATGCACTACCTCCCATGCTACACACTATCAAGCTAGATCTAGCAAATCACTTGCTCCAATCCTTAGCCACTTGATAGCCGACCTTGATTGCGTATTTCAAAGCTATGGTGATGGCCTCCATATATAGATAAACCACCAGCCTAAACTTTGCAATACTCATAGCTTACTCCACCTATCTATGTGTTGCAAATAGCAACGGTATAGTTACACGATAAGTAACTCTACACTTTCATCTATCTCTTTCCTGGTCTTCAACTGAGAGCGATCATGCCTCTGTAGTGAACTGAAGTATTCTTGAGTTGACTAATGAGTTACTAATTAATGAATTAAATAATATTTAATTCACTCCACTCATATCTAGTTGATTAGCTAGTTAACTAATCCCAACTAGTTCAACTAAAATAAATAGAACACAACTCCACTACTTGTCCAGTTAACTCCTCCAAAACACGCCACGAAGTCTAGCGAAGTCAACCATGCGAGGTGCCATCAAACCCTAGGAACCACGTGATTCCTTGTGTCGGTTGCATGAGTCACCTCCATGACTCAAAGAGCTGAGTCACGAGAGTAAGCTGGCATGTTTTATAGTCAAAATATTATTAAGGGTAAATAATATTTGACTTCCATATTTTTAGGGAGATCGAGTCTAAAAAATAGCACAGGGTCCTAAAAAATAGGGTCTCATCTATTTTTGCAGGCATGTCGCATCCATCAAGAATCTCCAAGTAGAATTCCCAAATTATGCTCAGTATGTCTAAAAATAGACATAGTCTAAAAATAGACTTTGCGCGAGAATTTGCTGCGGGCCCACTTAGTGAAGGCGACTTCATTTCACTAAGCTCCATCATCTTTCTTGCATTCTCAACACTCCCTCTCGACAGAGATATGGATTATACGCAATCCCTATCCACGTGCCTCTGTGGAGATTCGAACTTGCTCTGGTGGCGCCTTCGTCGGGGATGTCGGCATCACGATCCTCCGTGGGAACATATGAAAGCATCATGATCCTCCGCTGAACACAATCTACGATATGATGGTACTCGATGTCGATATGTTTGGACCTATCATGAAAAAGCTGGATTAGCGAGAGCTTGATGCAGCTGCGGTTATCACCGATGAATCCTTGTAGGCTCCAAATGCAACTCTGAACAAAGCACGCAAGGATCTTCCTCATCCAAATAGCCTCGCATGCGACCAAACTTGCTGCCATGTGCTCGACCTCTTTCTGGCAGGCGAGTGCCACGGATCTACCCTTTCCTGCTTGTGCCGAGAGCTGCTTGTCGACCCAATGCGAAAACTCCTCCGAAGTGCTCTTCGGTCCGTTGGACTCCACCCAATCTGCATCGGTGAAACCGAGAAAGTTTCACTCCATCCTCCCCTGTACTGTACCATAGACCATATCCGTGTGCCTGCGATATAGCGCAATACATGCTTGCCGCCTTCCAAAAGAGCTTGGTAGGCTTAACCATAACTACGAAAAGGGCGGTTAAGCCCGCATAGCATATATCGGGTCGGTATTGACCCGGATACATCAACGACCCACCAAGCTGTCGATAGACGGTGGCATCCACTACCTCCTCCCAGAAGTAGCATCTCCCTTCCTCCAACCTCCGGGAAGAGGGGTATCAACGAGGCTTGCGGCCTTGCATGTTGAACCTCTCGGAATCTCCGGGCATACTTGCCTGCAGAAACAAAACGATCCTCAGCTGTGACGGCCAAATCTCCAATCCCCGAGGAAATAATGAAGGATGCCGGGTCCTTCATCTCAAACTCTCGTGCGAGATCCTCCTTGCATGAAAGTATCAGCTTGCTCGTCGCCAGGTCGAAAATCGGATCATCTACATACGGTACGATTATCAACGACTTCCCCCTCCACCACAATGCGAGTACGAGGGTTTGGATGCGCCTCACTCTTGGAGAATCCAAGCCCGGTGAAGTAGTCTATCAGGGTGTACCAAGCACGGGGTGCTTGCTCAGCCCATACGGTGCTCTCTTGAGTCGGCACACATGCGACTCGCTGCTCGAAGATCTCGAAAACCTTCGAGCTGCTCTATGTACACCTCTTCCTCAATAACTCCATTGAGGAACGCGGTCTTCACATCCATCGATGAATGTGTGCCACCCCATACGCGGCTGAGAGAGCAAGGATCGTCCGTATGGAAGAGTACCTTGCGACGGTGCAAAGTCTCCTCATAGTCGATCCCCTCGATGCGCGAGAAGCCACGGGGCGAAAAATATCACCTTGTGCTTCTCCACACTCCGTCGGCCCGCCTGCTTCACCTTGTAGATCCATCGCGAACCTACAAGCGATTTCCCAACACGGTCTTGGGACAATCTCCCATGCCTTTGTTCACGATGATCGAATCATATTCTTCGATCATGGCATCAACCCATGCGGGTTCCTCCACGGCTTCCTCAAAAGAGGATGGCTCTGTCATACACCTGTGACTCACAAGAGCCATGTATCCGGTGTCACCGTCCGTGTATTTGTCTGCATACACGCATTTGTCTTGTGGGTGGTCCTACAACCTTCTCGCATCCCGAGCCGGTCGCTCGGCTTACGTATGGTGCGCATGCGCCTACGATGGTTGGCGGCTGCACAGGTGGTTTCTTCCACCTCCATGAACCTCCTCTTGTGGCTGATCCACATCCGGGAAGCTCCTCCTTAGGAACTAACGGCTCCTCATGCTGCATGCGAGTGTGGCTCCCTCTCAAGCGAACCTTTGCATGGCTTTCTCCTCACGGAATTTTATATCCGTCGCACAGCGGTCTTGCACTTTGTCGCACATACACTCGATAGTTATGAGGTGTATCGGTTTACCTTACAAATATTCCAACTTCGGCGGTTGGATCCGGCTTCCTTCTCGCATCCTTCGTCACATGCATGTAGACGGGGAGATCCGAAAATCCGCAAATGGGAAATATCGGGCCTCTTGCCGGAGATAAGCCTCCTGCGGTGTACTCATGCCAAGAACCTTGTGAGGACAACGGTTACGCACATACCAACTGCTCTGTATTGCATGCCTCGGCCACAAGTGAAGGGGTAGGCCACGATCATGCAAAGCATCGCCGTGCGGCACCCACGATCGTTGTTCTTCAGCTCGGCCACCCGGATTCTGTTGTGGGTTATGGGGTGCGATGAGCTCTCTCCGAATCATACAGCGACTGCGAAACTCCTTGAATTCAGCGAGATGAATTCACACGAGTCATCACTCCTTAGAGCAATCACCTTCTTCCCGAGCTCCTTCTCGACCGAGTGCTTTAAACTCACGAGAACTTCGCGAATGTATAGCTCTTCTTACGCATGAAGAAGATCCGGCACTTTCGAGAGAAATCATCAACAAAGATCACATAATACACACACGCTGTGCTCCGACACGCGAGAGAAAGGACCACACACGTACGTGCGAACTCTCTCAAGGATCGTCGTGGCGCGACTATCCTTCTCGTGAAAAGGTGGCTTTCACATACTTCCCTAAAGTACACCCCTTGCCCAGTCATTGCGCAAGGGTGCCCTTAGGAAGTCCGGTGGAAAATGTCTGCCCGAGAATCTTCAAAGCTCCATGGTGAAGATGGCCCAATCTCTGTTGCCATGGTTCGCCCTCATCATCCGGCTCACCACATCTCCAGCCTTGCATGCCATAGAGCACGCGGTCATCTACACTGTCGATAAAGGTTCGAGTTCGAACCCCTATCTTAGGGTCTCTCTGGCTGGTCTTCTTTGCGCGGGGAAAGCTTTTCCTTCGGCGAAGACCACATCATAACCCTTATCCTCCAACATCGCTACGGAAATCGGGTTCTTCTTCAATCCCGGGTACATGCATGACATCCTTTAAGACAAAGGGTTTACCGGACTCCTGCGAAAGGGATGCGGTGCGAGGTACGGTCGCACGCTTATCTGCGAGTCATCGCCCATCTCGATGTGCATACCCAAATCCTTGTCCTCGGATACGAGAACAACTCCACGATCTCCCGTCATATGAAATGACGCACGTGTCCGAGAACCACACGGGTCCCGCGCATACTTGGAAACTAAGCATGCAATCGGTGAAACTTTGACGACCACCCCCACACTTCCCGGCTCATCTGCGCGAGTGAACTTCGTGAGGTATTTTGCGATGTCGTTGCACCTTCTCCATCATCCAGTGTTTCCATTCACGAGCTTATCTTTGAGCACCCGGCTTCCTTTGGTCGGCTCTTCTTCGGAATAGATCGTCGAAAGCTTTCCACATTAAATATGGAGTAGCAGCCTTACCATGAAATGCGGATACAATATGATCCTTGACGCCCTCAACGGGATCCTTCGACATTTCGCGATCTTCTTTTGCCATGCATCGACCAAAAAGGCGCATCGGTGGGCTTTGGGACATCCGCATCCACGAACTCCTTGAGACCATTATCTTCTGTTTCTCTTGCTTCCATTCGATCCTTCCATGCAACATAGTTCGAGCGCCTTCAAGAGCATATTAGAGGGCAAACCATTGAAAGAAGACATCTTTCAACACGGGCACCAAGAAGAACAACCTTGCAAAATTCGAATTCCAAACTCAAAAGCTCTATCGCTTCAGATCTATACTTGAAAACAAATTATTTCCAAATCGGAGATTGATGCTGCAAGGGCATTCACCGGATCTTTCACCTTACAAAGAAGGATGAATATTCGGAGGCTACACGGCCCGCATGCGGACCCTACGTCGGGAAATAAGTTTGCAATCACGTAATAGACTTCGACAATTAATCTCGCTCGATACCATGTAAAAATTATTTGAATAAATCACTTATTCAATGAAGATTAACCCGATCATCACATCAATTTCGAATTGCATGCATAACACATAACCTTCTTCTACAATTAATTGTCATACGCGGAAATAATATAGAAGCAATCTCACATCAAATCAATCACACATTAACTCGGTATGTATGGGGAAAGCCTATAGCTGAAAACCCGCGGCTATTGTGTATATTATAATGGAGAAATCATGTAACAATCATAGTACAAAAACTCTTCACAAGCTCTCATGCACTACCTCCCATGCTACACACACTATCAAGCTAGATCTAGCAAATCACTTGCTCCAATCCTTAGCCACTTGATAGCCGGCCCTATGATTGCGTATTTCAAAGCTATGGTGATGGCCTCCTTATATAGAGTAAACCACCAGCCTAAACTTTGCAATACTCATAGCTTACTCCACCTATCTATGTGTTGCAAATAGCAACGATATAGTTACAAAGCTATTAGCTAACTCTACCCTTTCATCTATCTCTTTCAGCATGGTCTTCAGAGCTGATCATGCCTTGTGAGTGAACTGAAGTATTCTTGAGTTGACTAATGAGTTACTAATTAATGAATTAAATAATATTTAATTCACTCCACTCATATCTAGTTGATTAGCTAGTTAACTAATCCCAACTAGTTCAACTAAAATAAATAGAACACAACTCCACTACTTGTCCCGTTAACTCCTCCAAAACACGCACGAAGTCTAGCGAAGTCAACCATGCAAGATGCCATCAAACCCTAGGAACCACGTGATTCCTTGTGTCGGTTGCATGAGTCACCTCCATGACTCAAGCTGAGTGCGCCAAGAGGAAGTGCTTTGCTGTTTATAGTCAAAATATTATTAAGGGTAAATAATATTTGACTTCCATATTTTTAGGAGATCGATCTAAAAATAGCACGGGTCCTAAAAAATAGGGTCTCATCTATTTTTACCGACATGTCGCATCCATCGAGAATCTCCCAAGTAGAATTCCCAAATTATGCTCCGTATGTCTAAAAATAGACATAGTCTAAAAATAGACTTTGCGCCAGAATTTGCCTGCGGGCCCACTTAGTGAAGGCGACTTCATTTCACTAAGCTCCATCATCTTGCTGCATTCTCAACACATTCCACAATAAATGTTTTTGTGAATTCTAGCATAGTTGAGACCGGTACTTGGCACATTGACTCTTTAAGATGTTCAAACACCTTAGTTGCTTCCAAAGTCCATGAAAATGTATCTTTATTCCATAATGTTGTTAAAGGTGCTTCTATTCTCCCATAATTCTTAACAAACTCACGATAATACCCTGTTAACTTGAGAAATCCTCTTAACGGCTTTATGGTAGTGGGGCCATTCCTTAATGGCTTTAATTTTTTTAGGGTCTACCTTAACACCCTCCTGAGATACAATATGACCTAGATTATTCACCTCTTGTACTCGAAAGAACCATTTGGAGGTTTTTGCATATAATTGTTTTTCCTCCAATAGTTTGAGCACCCTACCAACATGTTGAATGTGATCCTTTCAAGACTGTTATAGATCGGTATATCATTAAAAAATACTAACACAAATTTTTCCTAAGGAATGCTTTTAAATTGAATTCATCAACCATTTAAGCATGAAAGTGCATTGGTAACGCCAAAAGGAATGGCCCAAAATTCATAATGACCCTCATGAGTTTGAATAAATGTCTTCGAGTCTTCATTCTAAATGAATGATATCTGAAAAGAAAAAGCCAACTTGGTGAAATAAATTTCTCCATGTAATTCAACCAATAATTCATTAATCACAAGAATGGGAAATTTTTATCTTAAATAGTGAACTTATTGAGCTCCCCATAATGCGGAAACATGCGCCATGATCCATCCTTATTACGCACCAATACTACTAGAGAAGATAAATAACTTTATTAGGTTGAATTATACAAGACTTTAGCATTTACGCAATCATATGTTTTAATTTCACTCTTTTGGACATAAGGATATCTATAAGGCACGATGTTTGGAGGAACACTTTTACGGAATCAAATGAATAACATGATCATGATAACGAATAGGTGGGAGTTTCAAACACCTTAGAATGATCATGTTATAAGGGACTATACTAGTAATATAGGGGCCTAACAAATTAGGCTATGGGAATCTTGTAGAAAGGTTTATCTTTCTTATAAAATTCAACTTTGGAAAGGATTTTTTCATTATATAGTTTTCTAGTCTTATAATGATTTTGAATTTTATTTCATGGAATAGGATAACTATTAATCAACTAATTATGTGAAATCTATGCAAATGAAATAATATGCATTGTGCTTTTTGTAGTTTACATCGGTTCATATATTATTCTCTGAAGTTGTAAAACGATAAGGAAACGAGAAATAAATCCTAGAGGATGTTAGCAACCACCAAAAATTTAATTCTGTAGATTCTTCACACATTAAGGTATTAATGGGCTTGAACATACTACAATGTATAATCCCTTAAAATATGAATTTTTTCATTTTCGTAGGTGATGAATTTGTCTAGATTCAAGTTAACTCTTGGCTCTTTTTTCCTCGATAAGGTTTCATAGATTTGAGTTCGGAAACTTGGGTATAACTTCCTTTTATCACGCATAATCCAATAATTTATTTTTTGGGGAGTTTTTCTTCAATGTTCTTTCCTTTCTCTTAATGTGGGAGGCATGAACTATTCCTCATCTCTTCCACCGCTAGGAAGGAACAAGACAAAAATCCACACCTCAGGGAGGAAAAAAATGGCAAGATAAATATAAGAAAAATGAAAAATTGAATAAGTATTGAATACTTGAGTGGCTTGTTAATGTATGGAGGAGGATAAGCAGTTGTATCACACTCTTTCATTTGGTTGAAGAGAACATGGTAGAATGAAATATTAACTCTATGACAACTTCCAAAGTTTTCCTCACCCCAAGAACAATATCCTCAAGTTCCTTTGCATTCTTAAACAAGGTTTAGAGTCATTATAACACCTTTAATATTATGAATATGTATGTTGAGCAACATCTTGGACCTATTTATTTTCCTCAATCTAGAAGTTGATCTAGTGAAAATCATTCTAGGCCTCATGAAAAGTAGCTCATTGGAAGAGAAATTTGGAATACTACTTAAAAATGGATATGTCTAGGTGAATTAGTGCCCTATTTGTATAGATCATAACAATGACGGTATATACTTTCATGTATGTAGAGGGGCACACGGATTATAGGATTTGTTGCTTGAAATTTCCATATAGAAAATTGGGTAACATAAACTACCCATGGATATTAACGTAATCTAAATTGTTCTCATGTCTTTTTAGTGCTGTAGTAGAGCTAAGACACGGGTTAAGGAGGGAGGTTATACAAGTCAATAGCCCAATCCACTCTTGTATAACGATAATTTATACAATTTTAGAGTTTAAATAAATTCCATCTTGTCATCACTTCTAATTCCAAATAAGGCTTGAGTGAAAGTATCTAACAATGTGCGGTAATAGTATGTAACATTGTTAGATAAGTGCTCATCTCCTTCATCCTACATTCAACAATAGTCATTTTCAACTAATGGCCCTCTTTCAGAAACAAACCCCATAAATGTAGAAAATGATTTAATAGTCAAGTATTAACTTTTATCAAGTACATATGAGAGTTTATAATTTTTATTACAAGCTTCAAGTATACTTCATAAACTTGCATGTATAGTTAGTTAAAATTTTGAAAGAATTGGGATTGAAACTAGTTTTACTGCAGTCTCGATATAGAAGTTCAAACGTAAGTAAAATGATTACATGTTGTTGCTGGCCATTTTAGAGAATGGTTTTCTTCTTTTTCCTCAAAGGAACAACATTTCCTACTAGATTGGGTGGCCATTAGATTGGCATTGCAACTATTTTAGTTTACCCTTGCTCTCCCTAAATTTATTCATTAACTTTGTATGGTTTTTGTTTACGGAATAAGTGCATATATGGTCATATTAAGAGCAATACATAGAAATTTTTATATTTCTATCATAGTTTATGTATTACTTATTATGGGGCACAAAGGTTGTGTGATATTTACGGCGAGTTAAAAACAATGCGACAAATTTACAATTCTTGAGTGAAGGCTAAAAGTTGTGTAACATAGTTCTCACATCACTTACGGGATCACCTTTATCATGTTCTTTGAATGGACAAAAAATACTTAATTTTTTTGGGTGACTTGACATTAAGTTCTTAGGATGTAGTACTTCAAGGATTCCAACAAATGATGGGTGCAAGAATCAAAATATTAAAACATTTTTTATAGACTTCCATCAATTTAGAAGTGGACCACATAGCCACTCATAGGAATCTACAAAAACCATTATGATGTTGATATTTTGAATAAAACTAAAACCAACACTATAATGTTAATATTTACCAATTGAAAAAGTCTGCAAGTTGTCGATGTGTTATTTAAGGGTGAATACTTGATAAGAACATAATTAATGGACAAAGAATTAAGGACTCTAACATAATTAATGAATCTAGATTATAGAGACTTATGGGTTCATCATTGTGCCTTCCCTCACGAGTCATAGTTCAACATCTCAAACTTTTGTCACATCATACATCTTCTAGAGTAATACTATCTTAATGCCTATAAATTTAAAACCATAAGGTTAATAATTATTTATGTCCATATATGAAAAAAAAATAACTACACACTAAGCCTTGATTAACATATTATTTATTAGTGTCATTTTTTGCATCTTCACCACATGGTGATCAAATAAATCTTTCATGTCATGTTAGGAGTCCCATTCTAAATTTTGTCATTCCATTAGGTCATCATGCAAACGTTGGGTCAATTGGTGAAGATTTAGGTTTGATCTCACTCCTTTCTTATAATTTTTACTAATTTTTGGCTCATACCACCTCTTAGCTGAGTGTACCATCATTCACTGAGTGTATCATAATCATTACGGTCATTTTCATCATGGTTTCATTCGGTCGAGACCTCAGTAGGTCTTAGGGTTCCAAGATCCACCAAATCTATCATCCATGCATAAAAATGCAGAGTGATGGAGTAGTGGTAATAGGTAAATTTGTTCTATGAATTTGGTTTTCCAAATGTAATTTATGTTTCTAATATGTAATAAGTTCATCATATTCCTAAAGGCTGTAATTGAGAGTTCCAAAGCTACGAGGTTCCAAAAGCAAAGTGAAAATCATGAGGTGGGCCACCCTACCTCTTTGAATTTGTAAGTCAAATAAACCCTTCCCATAGTAGTTTTACCTTTCCTCACATCCACATACACTCCCTAAAGACCTCACACCCCTCACTTTCACTCTCTAAGCGTTTACATCCAAACCCTAGACCCTACACCACACCACTATCCTTATATTTCATTTTTGGCGACCTCATAGGGCCTAGACACGTAATAAAATTCCCTGGGTATACTCCTACGTTCCTACCTCCCTTTCCACCTCACATACCTCCCTAACACCCTTCCCTACTTCAAAAATTTTTTCTATCCCATTTCCCTCTCCTAAACCATTCATCCTACTCCTTTCCCACCATCATTTTGCACCATAGGGTTTATGCCTTGCAAAGCACCTATGGAGGAGAGAAGAGCCCTATAAGAATGGAGGTCAGATTTCAAAATCTCCTTGAGAGGGCTAATAGAGATAAAAAAGTTTCAAAGGCACAACGGCACTCATTACTACACACGGAATTTGATCTCGAGGTCGAGGTCAAACAATTGAAGGTAAGGAAGTCAAAAGAAACCCCAATCGGCCAAAAGGAGAAGGAGTAAGTTGGATATTATTGTTGATTCATCCATGGTTGTAAAACATATCTCATTAGGCATATCTGGAAAATTTTTGAGAATATTTGGAGCAATTTTTGTATATTGGTGCAAGTTGGTACGATTTTAAAATTTTTGGCACATACGAAACAATTTTTGCTTCAAAAATGTATTTTTGAAAAAATGGAGAGGAATTTGAAAAAACAAAAAATAAGAGTTTCTCAATAATAGAACAAGGAACAAAAACCTCCTTCATTTTATACACATATGTTATGATTTGGGAGAAATGTCCAAAATATAGTTGTTCTGGGAGAGTTGTTGTACTTCTAGAGTACTCTTCGTCAAATTCATTTTTCCTCTGTCATAGATTAATCAAATGACTATTTTAATGATTCAAATGATAACTAGCGCTGAAATATTCGAATGAGCTATCATGAGCTAAATTTGGAGTTCGGGGAAGGCCTCCAAAAGTGACCTGTAACTTCCTACTTTGTGCTTTTCCTAGAGGACCTCGCACTTTTTGAGTCTTGGGAGAATTGGTTTTTGAGGGCTATACTTGATCATTTTCGGTGCTTGAGGGGTTCATTGTGTATCAAACATAGCAATATTTCCAACGAGATATCATGAGCTCAATTTGGAGTTCGGGAAGGCCTCCAAAAGTGTAATGCCAGATCCATGTTGTGCTTTTTCTAGAGAGCATGCTACACATTTTCCCGAGGCATGCTCCCTCTTTCGAAGCACCCTGCTTGCATTTTTTGCAATTCAGCGATTTTTCCCAAATTTTCACAATTTCTCGGTTGATGGGTGGACTTAGTGAATTTTTCGCGATGTAATGATGAAAATGTAACGTAATTATGTCCTAAATAGTTACTAGGGTTAGATACATCATGTAAATAGGTAATTTTGGTCAAAGTGAATCGGTTTCATGAATGATAGGGATGATTTGGCTAACCTCCCTAATCACTAGGATTTCAATTGAGAACTTTACGGATAAGCTCCACAAGTCGAGGGTTGACTGAGAGTGGGATAAGTTACTTTTTGGCCTAAAGTTTTCATTTCCTTTCTCATTGTAAGAATTGGATGCTCTAGAATTTGATCATTGAAAACTATTGTAATCATATTTTTAGCGAGAAATAACATGCGAGTTGCGACTATTTTGCTAGGATACTTGTGGTAATGTGATTTGACATTATTTCTTCTTGTGTTTTTCAAATGTGTGAATGTATTTTGATTTCATATTCATGCCATTTCTGAATGTAATTGATTCCTAAGTTTGAAAGACAAAATAAATTATCTTATGCTTTGTTTTTGGAGGAATACTTATAGTTTTTGTTTCATATTTATGTTTATTAAAAATAGTTCATGTTGCCATGCTCTTTTCGAAACCTAATAGTCTAAACCACTCCATCGAGATGCCTTAATGTGTTGAGTTGCTTACCTACCTTGTCCCATCATATCTCTGTAATTCTTATTCTTGTTTTCCTTGACCTAGTTCTTCTTTCACCTATTCACCATACAACACCTCAAATTTATCAGCAAAGCCCTGGTCACTACTATACCTAGCCTAAAATATCATTGATCCAATCATCTTGGTTGTGATCCCTTGGAGAGATCCTATCCACACTGGTAGTAGGGCTAGCTAGTTGGCGAAAGTATTGTCTGTGGTTACCCTTGTTGGTCTCTTTCGGCCCTCGAGAGATCTAGTGGAGTGATAACATTGACCACCCTAGTTATGTAAGGGGATTTGTTAAAAAAATTCACATTGCACACTTTAGATACAAGGCCACTCTAAATCACGTAAAAGGAAGAAAAAAATTCTTTCCAAATAATTAAGAGATTTGGTTTGTTACTTTTCGAGAATATAATCCATCCTTCCATGCGATGTTAGGAGTATATACTTATTATAAACAAAAAAAGGTACAAAGTATTTTTATAGACAACAACCTCCAATACGTTGTGGTTTTCGAGAGGTTTCACGAGGTTTCACAAATAAAGGGAGATTTTTAATGCCCCATCCCTCCAAATATTTGGGAATAATTTCATCCAAGTGCTTCCAAGGAAAGACATGATACTATTTTCTCCTATACCATAGAAATACATGTGCATATTTTTCAAATTTGATATAAACTACCTTTTACGATCCATGATAAATAAATCCCGGTACAATGGTATGGCTTCTAGAACTAACTTGATGAGGACCGGTCTTCCAACTACGGATAACCATCTGAAACTCCTTTGTAATATTCCTACTTAGGCTGGGTCAACCTTGACCAAATCTACGGCACGATCTAGATACAATGTACCTCATGGAAGGACAACGCGGTTCTAGAAGGAGGTCCCTCATGTGAAATGAACTAATTCATCAAGGTGGTTTAGGGTTTTTCCAAATCTCTCATCTTATAAAGGGAAGGGGGAAGGCTCGAAGGTTGTTGATGATATTATATTTTCGAGTATATTTTATTGTTTAGACATATCTCATTCTCTTGGTTGTTTAACGAGAGAATTGTGAGGATTTCCTATTTAGGGGGTTCTCTCTCCTTCCATTGAGTAGCTCTTAGAGGAGCATTGTACTACTCTTCCACTATCAAGCATTTGGCCAAGCTCCATATCCCTTATACAACATAAATCCTTTTGTTGGGTTTTTACTTGTTTCGATGGCTGTGACAAGTGGAGACTAGATTTTCTCGAGATCTAGATTATACTAGTGCCTCTTCTCGTGAGCATGTCTTTTAACCTCTGGAAGAGTGTATTAGCGAGTTTGGGCTTAAGATATTGATCTTGGCATCATGCACCAATTTATGCTTCAAGTTTACGGCGTAGTTTTTCCTCTTGGGTAGCGTTATTTCCGGTTGTATCGTTTCGGTATTTCGGCATCCCGGTTGGAGAAGTGATCTCTAGTGTAAAGGAGTCTTCCTCGCAGCTGTGGTGATCCAGTGGATTGGCCAACCAATCCATGTATGTTTGAGATATGATTCATTGCTACATATACTTCATAATTTATGAATCATTCTATATATCTGCTGTAGAGTAAAACTCAAATATACTCTGTTCTTTCATGTATTTTTGAAATCCCCCAAAGGGAATGTAAAGGAAAGACAACGTAGTGATACCGATATGTTATAGATGCGATATTTTGTACATGAATCTATCTTAGATCCGATATTTAATGTACAACTGCTATAGCTCCTAAATATTATGTTGTACATTCTTGTTGCGGAAGAAATAAAGTGTTGTAGCACCTCTTCTGAGGGTTTCCTTCATTAAAGTCTTCATACTTTCTCTTATGCACTATATAGGATTGTCTGTAGACCTCTTTTTGCTGATCTACATGTATTTATTTAGCCTCCTACACAATTTCATACTTGCTACTACCCATAATAGTGGAACTTTCTAAAGCCGATCTTATGTATTTTCTGTTGCCAAGTCTCTTGTTTAGTTATTTATAGCATGCACTAGGTGTGGGGAGATCTGTTTAACCCACCTAGAATTATTTTCTACTCTAATTTTGGACGTCTAATATCTCTGTGTATTCTAAGGGATACAAGTCCCATTTTCCTCGAGATATAGCATTATTTTTTGAAGACAACTATTTTATGTCCTATATTGCAACATTTCCCCACTTGGGGAAGGAGTAAGTAGGCCATATTCTTGCTGATATTCACTCATTTGATGATGAGATGTTATTTTAGATTTAAGGAGCTGATTTACATTGCAAGTTCATGATTTTTACGAGCTCCAACTTTAGAATATCTTTAGATATTCTATTTGTTGTAGGGAAATCCCTATTTTGGGATATTACATCCACAACCTTAATATTTTTCTTAACTTTTTTCTAGAACCGGGAGCCAATAAACCTTCCTATGTCATTGGATTTGAGGAGAAAAACTAGGTACTTAATACCTTATTCGAAATTATGTAAATTAAAGGGAATGAGGCTTGAATGCTTCTAACCTCACTAGGGGATAAATACAAAAAAAGGCTAGGGACAATTTCATAACATTCACTTGCATCCTAGTGGCTTTCTTCAAAATATTCAAATATATTTAATTGTAATAAATTAACTACTAGAGTCATCACTAAATAATATAATTTGATCAACGAAAATAAGATGAGTGATAAACTAGTCTTCAACCACCATCGCCCCCTTTAGGTATCACTTATTTTAGTCATAATAAGGAGTCTACTAAGATATTCCACAACAAGAAGGAAAAATTAATCGGGATAGAGGAATCCCTTACATAGACCTATTGAAGGCTCGAAATTTTGGCGTAAACATTGGGGAAAACCACCCGGTCGGGACCTTAGAGTAGATCCTTTTCCATTTGGGATGATGACTATGGTCCCAGAAATTAATGGGACTAGTTTCTAGATATATGAAATTATAAGAAATAAATTAAATGAAAGTATAGACCTATGATATAATACAAACGAAACTAAAGATTAATAAACATATATCTATCAGAGAATGCTATTTGTACATGTGATTGCAAATATTTCATAACTCACATTAAAAATATAGATTAACATGTAGATATGAAGTTAAAATTGAGAAATATATCTAATTTAATTCAATATTTAATTAAATTAGCTTATAAAATTGTCATATATATGATATCTCATTGTTCATTTATCTAGTTTAAATAATCCAATCCAACATATCAATAATGATAATGAACGATTGTTAAAACACATAAATAATGAAAAAATCAAAGTATCCATTACGCTCTTAAACGAAAAAGAATAATACAAGAATAATAGTACTCGATATATCAATACTCTAGTCATGAGAAAAAATGGTGATGGTTCAACTATACATTAAGAAAAAATTGAGTTACAATAGTGGAATATTAAGACTTCTTTTTCAAAAATTAGAACCCTTTCTCACATAAAATGGAGGATTTATAGTTTCATTACAAAATGTAAATATAGAAAATAACATAACAACTTCAAAAGCGAGTGTAGCTGAAATAAATAAAAAGGACAAATTTATAATATGTTGAAACATATTATCTATGCCTTGAAAGAAGATTGTTCTCCATTTTTTTGTTGAAACTCATAGATATATACCATATTCTTAAATTCGAGTGGAGCCCTTGATCACATTCACATTCGTAGAATTGAAAAATCATGTCTCTTAATGTTGGTAGCATTTTTGGTGGTCATACTAGATAGAAAACGTAGAATTAACCACTGACTATGTGGTTTGAGTAAGAATTTCCAATGATTTTCCAAGTCAACTTTAGTGAATTTCTCAATAATTTTGGCCCGCTTCTTGGAGGTTTCTTGCCACATTTTAGTGAGTGGTCTAATATATGGTAATGACCCTTTGGGAATACTTTGTATTACGTTGGATTGAATCAAATTTTCATTGACTACTTGAATAAGATTATTTAAAATATCTCTTTCTTGAAAATTTTTTGTTTCAATATGCTTGAGACGAATTTCCCATTCTCCGAAAACAATACCTTATGTGATTCTTCAAGCCACTGGGAGATTAGATAATATTCCCTCATTGCTATCTTGTCATATTATGAAATTGGAAATATTCTACTCTTTGTCATAATTAACATATGATAGTTGGCCTACTAGAGAACTAGTAGTTTTGCATAAATCATGAATTGTTGCCAATTTCAAGAAAAAAGCGTACCTGTTCTTTGATCGAAGAAGAGTTTAACTCTTCCATTTCCTTCTTGAATTTATTCAATTACGGATTAAAAATTCAATTTTTTTAATATTTCTATGTATCTTCTACATTTGAGAGTCTTGGGGCTGTAGATGAGCTGCCATATTTAACTCTAAGAAAGTTCAAACTATTTTGAAGCTCTATGACTGTACTTGCCATTTTTTGAGCAATATTTTTTCTTTTTTAATCTCAAAAATTTGTTTGCAAACACACAATTATTTCTTGTTTTTCCTACAACAACTATTTTTCTCCGGTACTTTATCCATTGTAGTTAAAGCATAAGCTTTGGTGAATTGGGAGAGCTTACCCAACTCCTATATGTGAGCAACGTTAGAACCCTTCCATAATACTTGAAATGTTGAATTTCCATGAATTAAAACACCAGAATTTGTTCAATATTTCTTTCTTCCTCTCCCTTTTGAACACAACCTTGTGTTGAGGGATATAAAAGATATCAAGTGGAGGAATTTGTTCAACCCCTTAAAACAACCTGCGATGTTGGGAAAGGTGGTATAATATCAATAGCTTGGTCCTCCAAAGGCTTTTGGAGAGGACTTTGTTGTGATTAGAAATTTTTGTTCAAGGCTCTTGGAAGTGTCTTGGCATTAATTTTGGAGAGAACTATTATCAACATGATTTTCATTGGCCTTTTTAATTTACAACTTTGATTATATTCCTTCCATATTTATTCTAGCCTATCTTTAGTCAAAGGATATTGTGCTTTTTGAGGAAGAGGAGGAAAGTTTTTCTTTTTGACTAACGAACATCCATAGTTTGTGTAAAATGAAAAATTATCACATCATCATGAATTTTTCCACTTAATGAATCCTCAATTAATCGGTAGGTAAATTATCAAACCTAGAAGCCTTGTCTTGTGGCGAATCATTTTTTGTGGAGAGAGTTGTTTCTCTGCAAGCTTCATGACAACTTAAAAAAGTAGGAACTTTTTCAAATAGATCATAAAATATATCGGGGTTCATTGGAAAATTGCATAATAGTTGATGCTATTGTAACATTTTTGATAATTTGATTTGGGTCATATTGTACGTAGGGAATGCCCGGAAAATTAAATTCTTTAATTTCATTAATTTCAAGAACAACATGCGTGAAGTTATCTAAAGCATATATACCACCTTTGGATTGGAAAAGTAGGCCATGCCTTTGGTTTGATTCTCTCAATACTTTTTGAAATATTGTTTCCTATGGTGCGATAGGCTATCTCCCTAGCAAGAATTTTATCGGGGAATGAATAAGGGTAGCACATGATGTTTGGCTAGCCTCCTAAAGACTTGAACATAGGTAAAAAAATCTTCACCAAACTATTTTATATCTAGAAAATCAGTTTCAACTTCTTGGGATAATCGAGTAGTCTTTTTGTCGAAAATTAATATGATGAATAGGTAGGGTGACTCTATAATGAAATTTGGAGAAATATGGAAGATATTTTGAATCCCAAAGAATATTGTGATATACGTGAATAGGTATTGGGTCTTCTATAGTCCAATTCCATCCTGTGATATTCCCAATTAGCCATGAGCTAGTTGGAATATTCAATTTTGTTTTGATGCTTTGTTTAAAGAATAGGAGGACAAAGGAGGACGATAATTATCCTTAATAATGAATAAATCAATGCCAAATGTAAAGGAGATAAATATTTGCGGCTTAATTGAACACCCTTTGGTGTGAAAAGGGGTTGGATCACTTTGAGTGAGTCAACCTTGACTAAATCAACAACACTATCATGGAGGAGTGGTCATCGATGAGAGACATCATAGTTTATGTGGAGATGCTTTGTGTGGAAGTAGTGCCATTATTGGATGGGGATTAGGGCAAGCTCATATCTTATTTAAGGAGAGGATAGTTGCTGTATTGATTACGTTATTTTATTTATTTTGATATTTCTAAATACATGTGCTGTTTAGACATATATATTTCTCTTTAATTTGGCGTGAGATAGAGTGTTGTTTAGCACATCGTGTTCTCGATCGGGAATCCCACCTCTTCCATTGAGGAGCTCTTGGAGGAGTCTTGCACTACATTGTCCACTACCGGTATTAAGTCCAAGACTCATCTTTCATTTACAAAATAGATCTGTTAAGGGTTTGGTTGTTTTGTAGGTTGTAGCAAGTGGAGACTAGATCTCTAGATCTCGACCATTTCATTGCTTATTTTCGGTGGAGGAGGCTCGCCTTCCATTGGGAGGACATTATTGAAGGCCATTGTGCTTATTTTCCAGATCTTGGCATCAAGCCAGCTGGTTATTCATCCCTACAATGCGAGTTTACTTCCGGATGCGAGTTATTTACGTAGGAGGAGTTGCGGGGGTGGTTTGGCACACCATTTGGAAGCTGATTTTCTAGTGAAGGGGATCGTCCTTTCACTTAGAGGATGTATTGGAGGAGGCTATTCTATTTATCATATCAGATCAGTCACAATTTCCAGATCTGTATTTTTTAGTCAGTCTGCAACCTTAGGGGCCTAGAGATACAACTTTTATATAGTGTTTTCATGAAAACCCTTAAGGGGTTCTTGAAAGGAGCTTGTATGGTTCTCGGATACGTAATAGATCTATCTTTTGAAGTACATATCGGCCCTAGTTCTGATGTATAATCATTTTCTATATAATATCTAATAAGCAGTCTTGTAAAGGGTCTTCCGACTTTTATATATAGTTGCGGCACCTCATCTTGAGGGATTTTTTTACATTAGAGCTTGTACATTCTTTTTTGTGTATCTTATGGGCCATTATTCATATATATTTTGTTGTTTTATAACATATGAAAGGGTCTCCATATTGGCCTCTTGATTTTATATAATGATTTGCATTATTGCTCCATTATTTTACCTTTGTATTCCTACTTTTCCCATTTGGGAATATTACGGTGGTATCAAAGCATAATCTTCGCACGGCTTGTGCATCTTGAAAAGCCAATATGTCATACGAAGAAGGAGAGCCTATTAATGATGAGAGAAGAGGTATTAAAGAAGAATACATCAAAAATTTGATTATACAAATGAGAAAAAGAAGACAAAGGGTAAAACCCCTTTATTTGGAGGAGAAGATGAAGAGAAGGAGTTCCCAAGGTCCTTCTTAGAGCCATGAAAATACATTGCTAAGAGATCGAGAGATGATAATGGATAGATATAAGGAATTCCTTAAAGGATTTCATCATGGTGAATGATCTCGCATGTCTCATCAACGGAGTGACCAACCAATGCACCAACCACAAGTTTCCCAATGCTCTACGATGCCCACATTCTTGGTTGTGGGAAATGAAGGGTTTCCAATAGCACGAATCCCTTGAAGACTATTTAATGGAGTATTAATATCAAACTCATAGGTTCAAGGAAAACTTGAGTTTTAAATAGTTTTGTCAAATCAAGGACAATAGAAAACCAAGGCATCATCATAGAAGTGGTGGATTCATTCGAGAATCATGATCTACACCACACTATGGGCGAGGAATATTTTTACCCGGCTTTGATGGGTCATCCAAAGTGTGCTGAAAAATCATGGGTAGAAAACTTGAAATCTACTTCCGAGTTCAACAAAGTTCCCAGGAAATGGAGGCCATTAAGATTGCAGCTGCTGCCACCTTGAGGGTGAAGCACATGATTGGTGGTTCCATGGCTTGTCTACATTGGGTCATGCCAATGTATTTTGCATATTAAAAGTTCACTAGAAGGTTGGTGGAAATGTTTAATAGAATATATCTAGAGAGCACCATTCATGAGGCTTGCAAAGCTAAAACAATTAGGTAATCTAGAAACTTATATTTCGAATATTTACGACTTTTCGGTATGGTTCTGATTTATCTATAGCGAAGGGTGTATATGTTTATTGATGGGTTAGATGAACCTCTTCATGGGTTGGTTAAGTCTACCAAGACCAATACCCTACAAGATGCCATTGAAAGGGCTAGAGACCTTCAAGATGCCTTGCGAAAGCAAAGGAAACTTTTTAGCACAAGCCCTCTTTTCCATCGAAAGGGAAAAGTAGAGAAGGCTCCTCCTTCGAAAGGAGAGCCAATACAAAAAACCTCTTGATGATGATGTCGGAAATATTTGAGGAGGAGAGGCTTTAATTCACATGCCAAGAAGCTTGGGCACTGGACATAGATGTGCATCTAGAAACACACATTACATAGAGGTCTTTTGGGATGATGAAGAGGAAGAAGAAGAAGAACAAGGAGGGTCATAGTGGCTGGAATAGCGAGGAGATGATCCGGCACCACCTAGAGGTGAGGATGGAGTAATTTCTCCAATTAGAAGCACTCTTGCATCATTAAGAGTGGTACCCAATCATCATAAAACTTCCACACAAGAAATATAATTGAATATTCGAGTGGAAGCGGGGATATGATGATCCCATCTATCATGCACATGAGAATGGTTCATGAGACATCACTATCTTGTGGTAAACCACACGGGAGACCACCCGATCCAAATTTGGTGAAATATGTCTCACATCTTGATGCTCCATTCATAGATCTAGGATGGATTGGAGCATTATAATGCTAAAGATACGAGTGTTGAGAGCATTGGGTAGGCTCAAACGGGGGAATATATTCTTTCACTATCACTTTATTACCCACTCGCTCATCTCATCGCTGCTGACGAAATGCCGCAAGGTTGGAGGATGACACCATCATGGGACAAGGAGAATGATTCCTTGGCTACGGAGACTCGAGAAGATGATCTCACTTGGAGAGAAATATTCCATACATGATAGAATATGGTGGCCACACATCTTTGCTTTGGCTAAACCTAAGAAGTATTGGATAGATGATAGCCTCCCATGGGAGAATAACTTCCCAAGCTTCAATCTTTACTTGAGAATGTACATATGCAAGAAGAGAGAGAAACAAGGAGGATAAAAAACTTCCAACATATACCTTTGGCATGGGAGATGTCGATGAGAAGAATAGTCATATGACGGACATTATTTGTGATAGATCATCAACACTTTCACTATGGGATATTGATCCATGTGTAAATCAACTATTGGTGGATTATTCCAAGAATCTCTTCACATGCATGATACTTGATGACTAGCTACATGAAGAGGGCTATTCAATACAAGAAGGAGTCATTTACTATCATTGTAGGATATTCTTATCTAGAGCCTTCAAGATGTGAAGGAGAAGATACTACAAATGCTATGAAAGTTCTCTTTCAACCATACATATTCCATGAAGGCCTACAACACTATCATGGAAAGCTACACTGGAAGGGCTTTGAAGAGGAGCTGTATCCAAAATTTTTCAAAGATGCATGAACCACATGGAGTTGGGATAGCAACATTACTCTATGAAAGATTTAATTCAACCACCTCTTTCCTCTTTTGGAATGAGAGGAGATAGATCTATGCACCACTCCATTTGTATGAGGGGAAATTTTGGTGAAGAATATGCTTGTGTATCTAATGTTTCATTTGATTACTATTTGCACTCTTTTACCATGCATATGCAAGCCATAGCTCCAAGAAGAGTATTATTCCATATAAACTTCATGGCCAACTTTGGGCCACAAACATTTATGAACATGGCCGCTCCCTTGGAGGACAAAGGGAGATTTTATATCATTGTGGGTTCATTCCAAAAGCACCAAATATATCTCACACTTTCGGCCATGGTGAGATGACCGGAGAAAATTTTGGGGCGAATTTCAGCCTAAGGGCGAATTTTAAAGGGTTTTAGATTTTGGAGGGCGAATTTTTTATATAAAACCCTTTTTGTATAGTTTTATATAATTAGCCCTATAATTATTTTAAAAAATAATTAATTATTAGCTTGATTAGCCAAAAAATATATATGCACATAAACATGAAACCCATGGATTTGCCTCTCGATTTTTTTGGTTTTGAGTCGATCGCCATGATTTACTCTTTAGGAGGATTGGAGTTACATTCACCCACATTTTTTACTAGTTGGGGCTCGGAAGTTGGAGGTTACGGGGTTTGCATTATGAAATTTTCTAGTATTACGTGCGGGGGAGGCCAAACGAGGGCAAAAAGGTTCACGGTTTCGGAAGATCCAACTTTCAAATATGAAATTTGTTGTTGGTACATATACACATATTCCACGAACGTCTTCTTCATGACCTCCGGAGCTCGCATCCTAGAAGATATGACTTACTTCCTTTTTCATTGAAAGAAAGTGAGCTCTAAATTAGTCCATCCATAGGGCTATTCACATCGATTTTATGTTATTTCGCGAGGCCTTGACGGGCTCCCAAATGGTAAACCATTGTTCGTTGACGAGAAATATTTTTTTTCATGAATTTTTTGGGATAGGATGCATTCATATGAAATTTAAATTTCCCTAACCTTAGGTTTTGCTGGGATTATCATAAAAATTGAAGAGATTTCGACTTGTCTTCTTCATTAAAATTGTGAACAAAATTGATTATCAGTTTTATCTTGAATTTCGTTGGATTTTTGGTCTCATATTTTCTTGCGGAGTCACATAGTTTATTATGTGGATAAGCCATGAGTTGTAGAACCTTTGTCTATTCGGGAAAATCTTTTGATACAAAATAAATTTGTGAACATATTTAGTTTTTGGAGGAATTTCTCAATACGAAATTCATCATAAAATTTCACCCTTTTAAGATGTTGTCACTGTTTATCAACTTTTGAGTCTATCTGCTTTTATTTGGTTATTTCTAGGCATATTTCCATAGCCATAGGGTTTGAAGAAGGATTTCACTTGTTTTAAATTTTTTGTCTCTAGCATTTGTTTTGAAAGAAGTTTTAACGTCAACCTCTTCTAAAAATTGCCAAAATTTATTTGGGTATGTTTGCATGATTTTTTAAGTTACTTCCATATTGGACACAAGTCCTTAGGGCATCAATTCGGCTAGCTTGCTAATCTTGGTCATTGCAAGTTGGAAGAAATATTTCCTTTGAAATTTTGAAACGATATAGGGTTTTTAATTTGTCTTTTTTGAGCCCATAATTCCAATTTGTAAAGAAATTCCTTCTTGGACTAAGAAAAAAGAGTTTTCTTATCTCTTTGCAAGTGTGAAGGTTGATATCTTTTGAGCCTTAACTCATAAAAAATATCACCATAATAATATTGTAAAAGTTTTAAATAAAAATTGTGATCATTTTAGGGCTGTTTAGCATTTGCGAGGCTAAGTTTTTCTTCTCTTGAGGCCCTTGGGCACTTTCTTTGATAAGCGGTAGTGATTTAAATTGAAGACGTGATTTCTCCCTTTAATGTTGAAAGTCCAATGGAAGCTACAACGGTTTTGAAATTGTTTGACAAGTTTTTTAATTGAAAATTCTAAACCTTAAACCTTGAGATTCACCCAAGAAATTTAATTAAAAATTTTGAGTCATAAATTTCTAAGCATATTTTGGTCTAGGCTATGATAAATCTTGAGACTTTCAAAGTTTTTGTTGGTGGGCACAGAAGCATATCTATTTTTTTGGTGTGAATTCTTACGGAAAAAGTCATCATTTTACAAGGGTCTCTTATTTTTTCTTAGGTCATAGGCTTGCAAAAATCTCACTTAATAATCAAAAAGGTTTATGTTAGAGCATATGTCGGATGCCGAGTGAATAAAAAAAATCTTACCACTAATAGTAGCATTCACTTGAAATTTAATATTTATATTGGAAAACAAATGGACTATAGCTTACTCACGTAGATGATCAAAGTACGAAGGAGGCGGTAAAAGCTGCAAATTTTCCCGAGAGAAAAACCATACACCAAGTTCGACAACATATATTAGAGCTGTTGAGATTGAAACAAGATGATGAGCTTAGTGGAAAGAAGTCGCCTTCACTAAGTGGGCATGAGAGCTATTTTTGGCGCAAAGTCTATGAGACTATGTCTATTTTTAGACATATGGATCATGTTCTATGAGTTGCGGGATGCTATTTGTGGATGGTTGGTCAAGTCGGGAAAAATAGATGGACTTCTATTTTTAGACATCTTGGGTGGAATATATTTTTAGATTTCCGGTCTAAAAATAGGGATGTCAAATATTATTAGCTCTTAATAATATTTAGACTCTAAACATTATCTTATTCTCTTGGAGCACTTCGGTTTGATGCCCGGAAGTGGCACATACGGTGACGGAAGAATTACGCTTTTCCTAGGGTTTAAGTGAAGCTATTGCATGGAGACTTCAGTTAGAACTCATGTGAGAGAGTTTGGTGGAGTTGATTGAGGAAGTTAGTGGAGTTGTGTTCAGTTTAAGTAATCTAAACATAGTTGAGCTTTTTGTATCCAAGTTAACTATTAGATACAATTAGTGAGAGTGGTGTGAATTAATTATTAATTAATTCACTAATTATAAACTCATTAATCAACTAAATAATACATCAGTTAACTTCAATGCATGGATAGTTTCAGTGGAGACCAGTGCAGGAATAGGTGAAAGAGTAGGTTAATTATCAGTTGTGACTATCGCATGTTGCTATTTGCAACACACAGATAGGTGGAGTAAGCCCATGAGGATTTCGTAGTTCGGTACAGTGGTTTATCTATATAAAGAGGCCATCCCATAGCTTAAAAAACGCAATAGAGTGCCGGCTATCGAGTGGCTAAAGAGGTTGGAGCATGAGCTTTGCTAGATCAGCTTGATAGTGTGTAGCAATTGGAGGGTAGTCTTTGAGAGCTTGTGAGGAGTTTTGTACTATGATTGTTACATGATCTCCATGACATATAATATACGGATAGTTGGGGTTTTTCGGCTTTAAGATTTCCCATTAAGTATTTTGTTCATATGTGTGATTGTTTGTGGTTTTAATGTATGCATGCAATTGATTTTATTTCCGCATGTGATGATCAATGGTAGAAGGGTGCTTTGTATTATGCATGAAGCTAAAATAGTGTGTGATTAGGAGAATCTCGGTGAATAATATCTCGATTATTCAAATTTCTACATGGTATCGGAAGCATTATTGATCATTGGAGCAATTGCAAAACATTGAAGCGGATGAGTTTTGTCTTTGGTGGAATTCGAATTTGCAGCAGTGTTTTATGGGTGTCGAAGTTGAGATGTCTTTCAACGGATTGCGATTGGAGTATTCCCTTGAGGGAAGCTCGAATTATATTTCATGGAAGGATAGGATGGAGGCGGTGCTAGATGAAAACGGGTTGAAGGATTTCATAGATGCAGAAATTCCAAAGCCTACTTCTAGTGATGCTGCCGTACTTGACGCATGGCAAAAGAAGACAGCAAAGTGTCGAAGGATTCTGTTGGAGGGCGTGAAGGATCACATAGTATCCGGCCTTCTATGGTAAGGCTTCTCCATTCTTGATGTGGAAAGCTTTGATATATTTATTCCAAAGCAAGAGTAGACCGGAGGAAGTTGGCGCTCAAGGACAAACTCGGGAACATAAAGATGGAGAAAGGTGACGGTATGCCCAAGTACCTCACGAAGTTCATCCAATGCGAGGGATGAGTCGAAGTGTGGGGGTGAGCGTTGATGATGAGGACTTGAGTGAGCTTGGCTCTCCTTGGGCTTCAGAAGAGTTGGCATTCCTATCGGGACTCTGTCAATGGTCGGGAGAAATTGCAGGATGGGAGCGAATTTGGTCGGATCTTGTGCAAGAGAAGATGAAGGCGAAGTACCGAGGGATGGATCTTCATCAAAGAAATGCGATGAAGAGAATTGCACTTTGGCTACCAAATCAAAGAAGAGGGAAGAACAAGACGACTTCTCAATCCTGTGCGAAAGACAAGAAGCGGGACATGTCCAAGGTGAAGTTCTTTCACTGTCACCAACACGAACATTACGCCACTAATTGTCCGCGAGAAGAAGAAAAATAAGTAGGATGTTGGGATTGCGGTTGGAGAGGCCTTAGTCTCACGGTTTGAAAGCTTTGGATTTTTTCGCTGATCGCATGCTTGGTTTCAAGTGTGACGGGATCGAGTGTGGTTTTTGGACGAGTGGTGCGTCTTTTCACATGACGGGAGATGGAGATTTATTTGCGGTGCTGGATGAGAAAGATCTTTGAGTGCACATCGAGATGGGTGATGATGGTAGATACGATGCAATCGGTATCGGTACCATTTCCCTTTGAGAGGAGTGCTGGTAAACTTTTCATATTGAAGGAAGTGATGCATGTTCCGAGGATTGAAGAAGAATCTTATCTACTGTGGCGATGTTAGAAGACAAGGGATATGATGTTGTCTTTAGAGAGGAAAGGCTTTCTGCTTGTGATAAGGCAAATGGTGAGACCCGAGAGGATAGGGGTTCAAGCTCGAGAACCTTTATCAATTGCGGGTAGATGGCTGTGCAACAATGGCATGCAAAGGCGAGAAGGAGTAGTCGAGCGGGATGCTTTGGCGGTTATTTGTGGCACTGGAGATTGGAGCCACCTTCACCATGGAGCTTTGAAGATCACCGCGGTAGATTTCTCTTGGGCTTCCTAAGGGTACTCTTGCACGGTCGGATCGGTGCAAGGGGTGTACTGCTGGGAAATTTTGTGAAAGCCACCTTTCACGAGAAGGATAGTCGCGCCACGACGATCCTTGAGAGAATTCACACAAGACGTGTGTGGACCTTTCTCGGCGGCTTCGACGGCAAAGCACGGGTATTATGTGATATTTGTTGATGATTTTTCTTGTAAGTCTTTGGATCTTCCTCATGCGGAAGAAGAGGTGAGACATACTCAAAGTTACGTGAGTTCAAGGCACTGGTTGAGAAAGAATCATGGAAGCGGTGAAGGCTCTAGAGAGCGACAATGGTGGTGAATTCATCTCCTGGCGAATTCAAGGACTTTTGCGGCACGGAAAGGAATTTGAAGAGAGCTCATAGCACCTCATAACCCACGGCGAACGGGGTTGCTGGGCGGAAGAACGAACGATCGTGGGTGCGCACGGGCGATGTTGCATGATCGAGGCCTACCCATTCACTTGTGGGAAGAGGCATGCAATACGCTGCGGTATATGTGCAGAATCGTTGTCCTCACAGGATACTTGGCATGAGTACACCCGAGGAGCACGTTTTTACGGTAAGAGGCACGATATTTCCCATTTGAGGATTTTTGGTTCACATGTTTACATTCATGTGACGAATGATGCGGAAGAAGGCTGGAGTGACTGAGAGGTTGGGATATTTTTTGGGTACCTTTGATACACCCCACAACTATCGTGTGTATTTGCCCGGACGATCGCAGAGGCTGTTGTGCGACGGGATATCAAATTTCATGAGGAGAAAGCCATGAAGTGTTCGCTTGCGAGAGGGAGCCACACTTGCATGTAGATGAGGAGCTATTAGTTCCCAAAGGATGAGTCTCGGGATGTGGATCGAGGCACGAGAGGAGGTTCATGGAGTGGAAGAGACCACTCAAGCGGCGCCAACCATCGAGAGGGCGGAAGCTCACTACGAAGGCCGAGCGAATGGCTCAAGATGCGAGAGAAGGTTGTAGGAGCACCTACATCACGAGCGCGGACGAGAGATAGTCACCGCAGTCGGTACCTACTGGATACATGGCTCTTATGAGCAAGTGTATCGTGACGGAACCATCCTCTTTCGAGGGAAGGCTGTGGAGGACCACCGCATCGGGTAGATGCTATGGTGGAAGAGTATGATTCGATTGTCGAAGACGAGTGCATGGGAGATTGTCCCAAGGCCGGAGGGGAAATCGATGGTGGGTTTGAGATGGATCTACAAAGTGAAGCGGAAGGTGACGGGAGTGTGGAGAAAGTACAAAGGCAATATTTTTTGCCGCGAGGGCCTTTTCACGGATAGAGGGGATCGATTATGAGGGAGACCTTTGCACCTGTTGCAAGGTATTCTTCCATACGGACGATTCTAGCTCTCTCGGTGCGGATGGGGTGGCACATTCATCGGATGGATGTGAATACTACGTGTTCCTCAATGGAGTCATTGAGGAGGAGGTGTACATACGAGCGGCTCGAAGGGTTTTCGGATCTTCGGCGGCTAGTCGCATGTGTGCGGAGCTCAAGAGAGCGTTGTATGGGTTGAAACAAGCACCTCGTGCTTGGTACACATGGATAGACGGTTATTTCACTCGGACTTGGATTCTCCAAGAGTGAGGCGGATCCTAACTATACTGCAGTTGTGGTGGAGGGTAAGTTGCGATCATTGTACTTTATGTAGATGATTTGATTTTGACGGTGATGAGCTGATGATACACTCATACAGAGGTGATCTTGCAAAAGAGTTTGAGATGAAAGGACTTGGGCCTCCTTCATTATTTCCCGGGATTGGAAATTTGGCGTGCGCGGTGGTGGACTATTTGTTTCTCGGGGAAAGTATGCCGGGGAGATATTGGAGAAGTTCAACATGCATGGTGCGCAAGCACTGTTGATACTCCTCTTCCTGGAGGTTGGAGGAGAAGGAGGATTCTACTTCGGCGGAGGTAGTGGATGCCATTGTTTATCGACGATTGGTGGGGTCGCTTATGTATCTAGTCGATACATGACCCGATATATGCTATGCGGTTTAACCGACTTTCACAAGCTATGGTTAAGCCTACCAAGCTCTTCGGAAGGCGGGCGAGCATGTATTGCGTTATCTAGAGGCACATCGGGATATGGATTATGGTACGAACGAGTCAGGTGAGGTGAGCTTGTGGCTTCTACAAATGCAGTTGGGCGGGGAGCCCAATGGACGAAAGAGCACATGCGAGGATTTTCGGTATCGGGTCGACAACAATTTCTTGGTACGGCGGGAAGCGGGATCAAGTGGCACTCGGAGTTCGGCGGGCGCGAGTATGTGGTAGCGGGTTTGGGCGCATGCGAGGCTATATGGATGAGGAAGATCTGGTCGGGGTTTTCTATTCACACATTGACATGCGGTATCATCATATCGGAGTGTGTGCGGCGGAAGGTCATGTTGCTGCCACACAGTTCCTACGGAGGATCGGGGATGCGATATCTTGACGAAGGCGCTCACCGAGAACAGAATTCGAATACCACGGGGGCGAGGATAGGGGTTGCGGATAATCCATATCTTTTTGAGAGGGAGTGTTGAGATTGCAACAAGATGATGAGCTTAGTGGAAAGGAGTCGCCTTCCTGCTTAAGTGGGCTGCGAGGAGCTATTTTTTGGCGCAATGTCTATTTTTAGACTATGTCTATTTTTAGACATATGGATCATGTTATATGAGTTGCGAGGATGCTATGTCTTTGGATGGTTGGTGCAAGTAGGGAAAAATAGATGGACTTCTATTTTTAGACATACCGGGCGGAATTTATTTTTAGATTGCCGGTCTAAAAATAGGGATGTCAAATATTATTAGCTCTTAATAATATTTAGACTCTAAACATTATCTTATTCTCTTGGAGCACTTCGAGTTTGATGCCTAGAAGTGGCACATGCAACTTACGAAGGAATTACGCTTTTCCTAGGGTTTAAGTGAAGCTATTGCATGGAGACTTGATTTCAGAACTCATGTGAGAGATTTTGGTGGAGTTGATTGAGGAAGTTGGTGGAGTTGTGTTCGAGTTTAACTAATCTAAACATAGGCGAGCTTTTTGTATCCAAGTACTATTAGATACAATTAGTGAGAAGGTGTGAATTAATTATTAATTAATTCACTAGTTATAAACTCATTAATCAACTAAAGAATACATCGGTTAACTTCGGTGCATGGACGAGTTTCGGTGGAGACCGGTGCGGGGAATAGGTGAAAGAGCGAGGGTTAACTATCGAGTTGTGACTATCTTTGTTGCTATTTGCAACACACGGATAGGTGGAGTAAGCCCATGAGGATTGCACGGGTTTCGGACTGGTGGTTTATCTATATAAAGAGGCCATCCCATAGCTTAAAAATGCAATAGAGGCTGGCTAACAAGTGGCTAAGGGTTGGAGCATGAGCTTTGCTAGATCTAGCTTGATAGTGTGTAGTAATTAGAGGTAGTGTTGAGAGCTTGTGAGGAGTTTTGTACTATGATTGTTACATGATCTCCATGACATATAATATACAGATAGTTGGGGTTTTCAGCTTTAAGCATTCCCATTAAATACTGTGTTCATATGTGTGATTGTTTGTGGTTTTAATGTATGCATGCAATTGATTTTGTTTCCGCATGTGATGATCAATGGTAGAAGGGATCATGTTATGCATGAAAGATAAAATAGTGTGTGATCGGGGAGAATCTCGGTGAATAATATCTCGAGTTATTCAAATTTATACAAGAACTTCTGAGATTAAGTTGTCTCCAAAACTGCAGGTGTGGATTAAAACAAATGCCACCACTTGTCTATATAAAATGAGAATCACTAACCTTTGTCTCCATTTTTCTAGGCAGCTGCAAAATAAGCACAAATAGTGTCATGTTAGAAATGGTTGTAGGAGTTTCTTTTTATCGAAAATGGTAGATTCTGTTTTTGATACAAACCTTGAATTTTTGTTGCAATTTTTAATCAAACAAGTGTTGAAGAAAAATCCTATCTCATAATGATATATCGAGCAAAGGACATGCTACCCAAGGGTGACCCCTATAGGATTCATCATCTTCAAAGTTCTTTGGCCAGATTTTGAATCACATAGGCAGTGTCATTGGTAACAATTGGATGATGACTAGTATCTGAGTACTGGAACTAATTCCAAAGTTGATTGAGGATCTATCTTCTTTAGACTTTGATCACCCTTTGCGGTAAAATTTCATGCGGTCTTATTTCATGGATACTCTCTTGAAAAAATCTATATCCTAGCGGCATCGGGTTCTAAGCGGAGAGGTAATCTCTTTTTACAATCTATGCCCTTTAGGTCCTTCCTTAAGTTTCAACCAAGATCGGTAAATAGGAGTTCATGTAGTTCAATATTCCACAATTTTAAGTAGTGGTACCCTTGTGTTAGAAATAATATACCATGAAGAAACACTAATCACAAATGATTTGGTAGATATTCATGGGAAATGCACTAAGATATTTATAAGTCCTACCGTGCATCTCTAATTTTTGTATTAGCCACTTTACGATCCACTTTTATTCCCACCTAGTATCTTGTTTCCATAGGGTGCCACCTAACAAAAGATATCTGAAATTCTGCACCGCAAAACTTGATTGATATTTCTCAAGGTGATACCAAGTTTCTAAATCTCTTGAGACCCCTTAAGGTATATTCTAAGCATGATGGAGAATTTTTTCCGTCAGCACGGCAATGACACGAGGCATTGTTTCTCAATCTAGCAACACACGTGAGTATTGTTTCAAAAGGAAGTGACATAGATGAGCATTGTTTCTGCAGCACGGCCCAAATTACAAAGAGAGCGTGGCTTTCTGAAGCCAATGACACGGGGGAGGATTTCCCACTCTAATAAAGGTCTTCTTATGCTTCTAAACCATATTGTTAAAGGATATTTGGGAGTTTTTAGTCTCCTCTATGACCTTAAACATTGATGTATTTTAAAGTGCAATTTGGATTGTATGCTTATTATGTTGGTTTTGATTTTTATGCCTTGAATGTTATGATGTAATCACCACTTCAAGATATTGAGTCTATTATCATAGAACTTGAAATTCCATGGATATGCCACTATTATGTTAACCCTTCTTCACGAGGAGTGTCGGGTCTCCATGTTGAATATTATACTTATGTAAAAGTGTTGATAATGAATGTCGAATCATATAAAAATTGAGCTTATATCATGTGTGTTGAGATAGTCATCACATGAATCTGAAGTTTTGTCCTTCACCCACATTCTAATACTGCCGTATAAGAGAGTTTGAGAGAACGTGAAAGAATCTTGTCCCCGAGTTACATTCACTATATTCACAAAGACACCACACCCATTACATCATGAAGATATTTTAGGTGTGCCAGAGATTTTTATTGAGAGACCAGTAGTTTGGTTTGTCACCTCTAAAGTGACGAGAATATATCGTAGGCGGTCATTATACACTAAGAGATCAAATGAATGTTTAATATATTGCCACATTCATCCTAAAGAACATATGTTTGTTGAGAATGTCATGTAATACAAATTACGCAATATTTTTGGAAGTTGTTTGTCAATATGTCAAGAAATGTAATGTCTAGGTCCATTCATACTTTTCGGACATATATTAGAATCCGTCTCCAAAGCAACCAACGAGATAATCACCATAGGAACACGAGATTTTGTCACTATGAATGTTTGAGGCTGAGGCATACGAATCCACTAAGAATTTAATTTGTTATTTGAATGTCGAGGAGGCATGAACTCATATTTACAAAATATAGGATGATATTAATTGTTTTTAGCATAGGATCTATATCTAGAAATAATGAAAGTAGAAAACTTTGTAGGCACTTAAATGAAAATTACTACGACATATTGTTTAAAATGATACTTAAAGGCTCCATTTGATTATGTCAAATGAAATTTGTTGGTGTAACGATTTGATTTACATAAGTCACAATGATAAAAAAATGACCGAGATCTACCCATTCAACATAAATGATAAATACACTCAACTACTGAGTTTTACAAAGCGGTGAGAATTAAGAAATTTTTCCACATTTGAGTGGATGCGAGCTTTTATGTCACGCATATGATAAAATAAGGTAAAATGAGAGAATTTATGAAAGTCCGGTGCTTCCAAAATTTATATCGTTTATCCATTAGGTTTAATTTTACATGTACGTATACAAAATTTCTTTGTGCGACTTGGTTGTGAATTTGTTTAAGTTATATGTGTCTTGGAAAAGTCTTGGGTGTACAGTGGCACTATCTTTATTATGGCTCTCTAGATTTTATTTGTGGTTGATTTCTTTGTATTCTTGGATTTGGACTTTTCGAGTATAATCTTAAACTTTTCTCATAAAGACTTGAGTTGAAATTTCTAAAGATGATACAAAGTTGCTATGTCCCTTGAGACCCCCTAAGGTATATTCTAAGCACGATGGAGCATTTTTCCTCAGCTTTCGGTGATACAAGGAGCATTGTTTCTCAATCGAAGCGCTCACATGAGTCTTGTTTCTCAAGGCGGTGACATAGAGGAGCATTGTTTCTTAATACGGTGATACAAGGAGCATTATTTATCAAGCCAATGACGACGAGAGGATTTCCCGCTCTAAGAAAGGTCTTCTTATGCTTCCAAACCATATTGTTAATGAATATTTTTGGGGGTTTCTAGTCTCCTCTAGGACACTTAAAACGTGGTACATGTATTTTAAGTGCGAGTTGGATTGTGTGTGCTTATTATGTTGGTTTGGATTCTTATGCCTTGAATGTTGTGATGGAATCACCACTTCAGAGATGCTAAGTCTATCATCATAGAACTTGAAAGTCCATGGACACACATGTGCCACTGGCCATGTTAAACCCTTCTTCACAAGAGAGTGTCGGAGTCTGCATGACTGCATATTCCTGACACTTATGTAAAAGTGTTGATAATGAGTCGTCGGAATCATATAAAAATTGAACTTATATCGTGGGTTTCGAGATAAGTCATGACATGAATCTGATTTTTTTCCTTCCTTCCACATTCTAATACTACCATTATAAGGCAGGTTTGAGAAAGGTAAAGATCTTGCTGTCCCAGAGTTACATTCACTATAGTCACAAAGACACCACACCCATTACATCATGAGAGATATTTTTAGGTGTGCGAAGATTTTGAGATGCAAAACGGGTTTGTCACCTCTAAGTGAAAAAATATATGGCTTAGACATTTCTATTATACACTTTAAGAGATAAAATTCTAATGTTTAATATATTTCCCACATTCATCCTAAAGACACATATTTTTGTTGAGAATGTCATGTCATACAAATTCTATAATATTTTTGAAAGTTGTTTGTCAATATGTCCAAGACATATATGTATACGGTTCAACTATCATAATTTTTTAGACATATATATTATGTCATGTGTCTCCAAACAATACCTTTCGAGATAATCACCATGGGAACTTTCGAGATTTTGTTTACTTGAATGCGGAAAGCTAATGCATACTGAATCCACAAATTTAATTTGTTATTTTTAATTTCATAAGGCATGAACTCATATTTACAAATATAGGATGATATTATTATTTTTTTAGCATAGGATACTGTATCTAGAGAGTAATGAAGTATAAAAGTATGTAGGCACACTTATAGGATACTACAACATATTTTTCTTAAAATGATACTTAAGAGCTCCATGGTGATTATATCAAATGCAATTTGTTGGTATAAGGATTTGATTTACATAAGTCACAATGATAAAACAATGGCGAGATCCACCCATTCAACATAAATGATAAATACACTCAACTACAAGTTTCAAAACGGTGAAGAATTAAAATTCCACATTTGAATGGATATAGATTTTTATGTCAAGCGTATGATAAAAGAAGGTAAAATGAAAGTACTGCCAGAGTACGATGCTTCCAAATTTATATCGTCTCCATTAGGTTTAATTTTACATGTATGTATTTTTACAAATTTTCTTTGTACAACTTGGTTATTGCAGCATGGGAGTATTGTCTTGGACAAGTCTTGGTGTCGTGGCACTATCTTACGGCGAGAAGATTTGAATCTTGAATAGTTAGATGTAGAGATATCATTTCTCCATGGATATTTGGAGGAAGAGAGATATATATGCGGCAACCACGAGGATATGAGGTCAAAGGAAAGGAAAAATTAGTGTGTGAGGTTAAAGAAGAGGCTTGTATGGCTTAAAACGGGGCTCTAAGGCAATGGTATCTAAAATTTGACGGAGTTTATGTTTTGAGCGGAGGTTATACTAGATGTCACTCTCATCATTGTGTTTATGCTGAAAAAAAATGATGGAAGCTATATTATATTGTTATTGTATGTAGATGACATGCTTGTTCTTGTGCGGTCCTAACGTGCAAGAAATAAATATGTCTTTCGAGAATAAAATTTGGAAAAATTCCTCTCGATGAAGGATTTGGGAAGCTGCAAAACAAATCCTTCTTATGGAGAATAACTAGAGAGACTAAAAAATTCAAAAATTAACACTCTCTCGGAATGAGTACATACAAGGTCTTGGAAAGATTTAATATGCGAGAATGCCAAAACCAATTAGTACACCTTTGGCTATCGTATATATATATATATACACATTTCAAACTTAGTAAGGAGATGTGCGGGACCGAGAAAGAAATGGATTATATGTTTAAAGTTCCATATGCATAAGCAATTGGAAGCTTAATATCTGCGATGGTGTTGCACTGAGCTGATTATTGCACATGTAGTGGGAATTATGAGCTAGGTCACATGAGACAATCCGGAAAATAGCATTGGATGGTCGTGAAATGGATTCTCGGGTATTTGAGAGGCACCAAAAATCAAAGAAATTATGCTTTTGAGTGGTTCGAAACATTGCTCTACGGGGATATGTTGATCGCGAGATATGGCGGAGGTGATAGAGATAATAGGAGGAGCACTACTGCATGTATTTCGCTGTGGTGGAGCCATGCCGACTGGGTTTCAAAAATGCAAAGTGTTGTTTCACTTTCAACTTAAACGAAATAGAGTATGTTGTTGCTATAGAGGCTAGTAAAGAAATGATTTGATTACAAAGGTTTATGGATAGTAGAATTTGCATCTAACGAAGTTTTGTTGGACTTGAAAAGGGTTTTAATGAAGAATTTGAAAGTCTTAGGGTTTCCCTAGAAGTCTGAGAAGGGTATGACTTGTATTGAAGTATTGGTCCTAAGGGCTTGTGAAACCATAATGCGCCCTGAGAATGTCTAGAACAATATGACTTGTATTTTAGAAGTGTTGATCAGGAAGGAGTTTGTGAAACCATAGAACAAGACCTAGAATGTAGAATGCTAGTGGAGTTTATACTTGGTTCATCTTCCTATTAGCTTGTGGTTGAGGCCTTTTTGTGTTCTTTGGATTGCTCGAGGGATAGGAAGGAAACCCTAGTTCACACAATTCATTCAAAGAATGAAAGGAGAAAGTAACATGTAGGCGATGATGAGGAGGAGGATGAGCATTTCTAGCTTGATGAGATTGCATGTGATTTCATTTGAGTTTATGCGAGAGAGGAAAGGATCGAGAGGAAGTTGACAATTCCTAAAATCATCATATCAAAAGATAAGTATTTCATATCTTTCTTCCTTGAGTGCTTATTACTTTATTTCTAGTTAGCCTATTGTATTTGTATCTTTTTCTTAATAAATCGTTTCTTCCATGGCCTCTTAATGCAAGGGGTTTGTATGTACATACGTAAAAGGGTACCAAGGCTGCGGCGGCGGATGGAAGCATTGGGAAAAACGAAGCAAAGTTTATGACAAGAGGAATCTCCCAAAATCGAGCATAAACTCAGCTAGATTGATTTGTGTTCATGGGGGAGAAATTGTACTTAGAACCACGGCTAGATGACCAAAAGAGCTCCTGGTTAATGGGGAGAAAAGCCAGTTGAGGTAGTTTTGGAAGGATGCCATGATGGAGGAATAAAAATTCATCGTGATTATGCTTCTTGAAACACCGAAGGGAAGCCAATAGTGTCTTCCAAGTAGATCTACAAGATCAAACATGTGGTATATGAGAAGCACAAAGCAAAAGATTCATCTCGAGAGGGTTTCTCCCAAAGAGGGAGAGAGGAATGCAGAGTCATTTTTCTCTAGTTTGGCCAGGTACACTTCTATTAGCACTTTTCTGTTTCTATTCCTTGAGGTTACAACGAGATGGATGTAAAGAACGTTTTCCTCAATGAAGTAATTGAGGAAGAAGTGTGCATAAAACAACCTCGAGATTTGATGTACATAAGAGGAAAGCTCCATGTTTATAGATTGAGATAAATCTTTGTAGGCGTGGTATTCTCGGATTGATGGATATCATGATGAGTCTTGGTTGATCTTGATATTATATGGCTTGTACGGGAGCGAGAAGGACTCACTTGCGACGGAGAGCTGCCACGCTGGTAAGATGATTTTCTAACTTGCATTAGAGGGAGCGATCAAGTCTTCTTTAGTGTCGATGAGGGCGTTCTGGAGCTGACTTGTTTCCCCGAGTGAAGGGATCCCAGGTTTGATGTTTACTTCCTTGGGCGAGGGAAAGCGTACTATTAAGATCCTTCGGAGAGATGCTAAGGATGATATTATGTGACTTTGTTTTTACGGGAGCGAGAGGGACTCATGTGATAGAGGGAGCCAGTGCGTCAAGATGATTTTTCTTCCATGATAGAGGGAGCGATCACGCTTTGGTGCCCAGGTGTGTCGAGGAGGGCGTTGAATTCTTAGTTGTAAGATGAAGGATATGAGTTTTATATTTACTTCCTTCGGGAAAGGGAAATGTAATATTAAGATCCTTCAAGAGATCTGGGATGATCTTTCTAAGACTTGTTTTTTACGAGCGGAGACGGACTCATGCAATAGAGAGAGCCACAATGGCAAGATGATTTTCTTCCATGGTAGATCGGAGCAATCCAGCCAGCACTTCTTCGGTGTGCGAGAGAGGTGTGGAATTCATTAGGGGAATTGTGACGGTCTAAAAGTGGGCATCTCCTAGGGAAATAATAAAATAACTAATGCTAAAGCCAAATAAAATAATGTCTATGAGTGTTTCAAATCACTTTTTGCACCACAATCCATGTAGCCACAGACTGATTTCATTCATTCAAAAGTTGTTCTAAAATAAAAGTGGCATGTATTGACAGTCGAAAGCTACTAAACTAAAAACGAGAATTTTCAAGATAAAGTCATTATCATTTGAACATCTAACTGCTTTTGTCCTAATACGTTACTTAAATAACCCTAAAATAAAATATAAATATAAATCTATAAATTCCTAATTATATATATAATGTGTATTAATTAAAATTTATGTATTTAAATTGTATAATAACATGTAACTATTATTATCTTTGTCATAGTACTAGTGTAATATAATATAATAAATGTATATAGGGATACGCACATGTTTCTTTGAAGAAATGTGGAAACGACAATAATATATTTTTATTCAAAAGTGCGAAATGCAGCGTTTTTAATATATGAGTACTTTTACTTTTGACTTTAAAAAGTGCTTTGAGCACTTTCTGCATGGAGCTAAAGCATGAGTTTTTATCAATGTGGAAAAAATTCGTTGGGATTAAATCGATCGAGGACAAAAATGTTGAAAAAACTCGGCAAAGTCGTGTCTCAGAAAAAAGATCGATACAAAAAAGTCGAAAAAATTAAAAAAATACAAAATTATTCAGAATTTTTAAAAAAATTCATAGCATTTCAAAATATCCAGAGCATCAAATAAATGCATCTGCACATAAAGCATGTAAAGAAAGAAATATCTGTAATACTGTATGGGAGGTCCCGATGCTAGAATCTCACATATCAAAATAGTGCAGATTCGGGTCTGGATCTTGAGTCTTGAGGCTCTGTCCCAGGATCTCAAGAGTCAAAAATATCAACATATAATAAATGTACATCATGGGTAATCTCGCGCACCTGCCAAAAAGTAATCAGACAACTGAGGTGAATATCCCTTTTCCCCTTTTACGGGAATAGCAGAGTGGCTTTGCCTTTTCGTCCCGAGGAAGAAGGCCACATCCCGTGGGGATACTAAATGGACCCAGTCATCCTCTAGCGAAGAGAGAGGTGTGCCTTTGTCCTACGTCGGCGATGCTTTGACTGGCGGCTAGCTGCCTACTCCCCATCCTCGATGGTGTCACCTCCTCCTTCACACCCTCCTCCGCTACGCCTCGACCCTACGCCTGCCTCCTCACTCTGCCCTTGGCTCCTCCTGCTGCGAGGCGCCTGCCGCCTCTGCGGCGCATAACGGTGCCCTGCAGGATCCACATGTGGTCAATGACCAAACTCATGAGATCGATTCCGTGACTAGGTGGCCTCTTCTGCCTCAACCCTCCGTGCACATGTGTCAATCAAATATTGTCCCATGCAGGATGGCTTTGTCCATATCATGCAGTTTTCTGATTGCTGTCTAGCTCACGATCGAGGATTATAGTAGAGCCTGCCTCCATGTCATTGAGGTGTTTAGATTCAAATACTTTGAAAAAGGGTCACCAGATTCTGCAAGTCAGTGTGCTTAGAAAAATTTATATAGTAAATAAATACTCTTAATCTTGTCAAAAATTTTAGTTTGAAATTTTTTTACTGTCATGCTTTTTGCTATGTATATATATGTAGATACACTCACGATTGCGCTCACATCCATAGGAGACTGCACGCTCACTTCCTGAGCATTTGGATGCGCAAGCTGGCTTTGGAGGTGGTGCACTCTACGCCACAGCTTGTCCACCAAAGCATCTACAAAGTTCATAAAAATGTAAGAAGAACAAATTCCTGAAGAGACAATGACATTCATTAAATTTGAAAGGTCGAAAACTTGAGGTTGAAACAAATGCGAAGCTTGCACTGGATTTTGGTCATCCTATTCCTAACTAGGCGCGGTATGTACTTACATGCCGTCCTCATACACTTTCCGTTTCTTTGAGAAATTTCTTTCACGTTCTTGCTGGAGATGCCACCATCCACTGTCTCTACACATGTGAAAAATCACTCCATCACCTCAGCGTCAAATCTGAAAACCATAGGAGTACCAAAAGCAAAAATGTGGGGTTGAAAGTGAGATGCTTGTAGCGTGAATGGGGCAGTGGAGGGTATTCGTTCCGTCTGCAATCATCAATCCAATCTCCCGCATGACTTGTTGTTTCTCTAACCCCTCATCTCCCTTATCTTCATAATAAGAATAGACCATGGCTGCGTTTGCCCTGTCACGCCTCACACTAGTTAGCCCATTGGAGCTCCTCTCCATCGACGCAAGCACGAAGAACCCTTACGAAAGGTTCTCCAAATGGCACACACCTCCTCTACTCTGCCTAAAAAAGTTTTGGGCAATATGAAACAAAGTCTACATACGCAATCTCCCTGCGCATGCGGCTAATAGATCAAATCACGCAATCCTAGCAGAAAGAAAGCATGCTACATCACCATCCCACATAAAATTCAACGAGAGGCAGAAGAGATGTGAAAAGTAGTGGCAAAGGCTTGTTTTATCAAAGGAGGCACTTTAACTCTTTGTTCGTTTGGGTGAGACACTCCTCATCGTAAAGCTAAGCATAGATGCATTCAGCTTCGTATATAAATTTTGTTATACTCTTCGATGATTCAACAATATGCCTCCCGCAGCAAGGAAACTTACTTTATGTCCTCCAACATCAAGTCCAAGTCCAGTGAGCGACACAAGGTGTCCAAAAACGAGAGGTGAGGATGCCTCTTCGCAGAAACACCTTGGCTTGCAAAATAACTTTGCCGGCGATTGTTTGTTATGACTTGGACAACATTTTTGGGCTTTATTTCTTTGAGACAGAAGATTTCCAACAACTCACATGTAAAGCACACATTCTTTAATGTGTGCGGATGCATCCACGATTTCATAAACATTTGATCTTGGGACAAAATAACCAGAGGTTGAGAAGGGTCCTGCCACTTTTGGTCGATCTAACCATCTTACATGGCTGTGTATCCGGTGTTCGTTCCCACGCCGTCTAAACTCACTCCCGATCCTAGCGAGTGCAATCATTCTTTTTCATCTTGAATAAAGAGGCCCCTCTCATGCATGCAAGGTAGAGATCTACCTCGGGCCAACGGCATACGTGACACATCAAAGCATAGGTTGCTAGAATGGGTTTGTCTTGGCAATTTTGAAAGGAACATCACTCCCTCTAGTACTGTCTACTCACGAGCCTCTCGGCTCGCCTTTTCCTTCATTGTTGGTTGATGTCGGGTTGTGCACGGGTGTGGTTCTGTCAAAGGATGAGATGGCTTTGAGTTGGTGAGCGGAAGGATGATGCTAAAGTGAGAAGAACCATTCTCATCTTTCACTCGAGGCTCCCACCAGATGTTGGCTTTTCATTATTTCCGTGGTGTCATTGCCATCGTCTTTATCCATCGATGATTTAATGGCATGTCGGATAATTTGCGAATGGATTTGGGAAAGTTCTCATATATTTTTCCACGGAATATACCCCAAATGGAATTTTTCCAATGCGTTGACACCCCTTGACATATGCTTTCCACACAACTTGCGGGAACAAATACATTCTATTGACGCCTCCAGGTTTGGGTACTAGTGTCGGGTTCACAAATGTCTCCCATAGAGGTCCAGATTCCTTGGCATTTTGTTTGAAATATTTTTAATGATTTCGAACACAGGCACAAAACAAAAATTGGAAAAAATTAAAAAGATTGCCCATCTCACATAAATTAAATTCACTAAATAGTAAAGCAAGGGTTTGATATTTGAATTTTGATTCTTGAAAAGTTGAAGCTGATTGAAAATTTTAAAATTTAATTCAATCTGGGGATTCCCAGCTAGACTCCTAGGTTCTAAATTTCTAAGCACAAATGTTGCCATTGTGCACATTTTCTATCTTGTTGAATCTATAACAATACAGCGGCAAACCAAAGCGATTTATTAACGTTTAAAATTTAATAAGAGTCAAGACATTTTATATATATATATATATATATATATATATATATATATATTATTTATTTATGTAACAAAATAAGAAAAAATACAAGGAAAGACGATTACATGTTGGCGTGCGTACGCATGGTGAGTCTGACACCTCCCAATACTGCCAGATCGAGCGGTGGAGATAACACTTAAATCTCGATACTGCACGTCGCTTAAATAAAAGTTTAAACCCTCTCCTCTACTCTCCACCGATCTTCAACGGAACAAAACGCAGGCAAAAAAATAAACTCAAAATCGCATTTCGGTCTTTTATTGAGCACGGGTAACGTAGGCTTTCACGAGTCGATGCGGCTACTAGGAAAAAATTCGGGTCTTTTCGATTACGGTCACGAATCTTTCAGGTTTGAAATTTTTTTGAAAAAATTTGGCGATATGTTATTGGTTGCCCGGCGAAAAATCCCTATTTTTTGAAAAAGTGGCTAGACTTTTTCACGACTTTTTGCCACTGCTGGGTTTTATCCACCTTTTGAGAATGTGACAAGTAAGATGCCTTCTAACTCCAAACAATGCCACCTCAACCATTAGGGATAATGTCGTCCCCTAAAATGTGATTGGCTCTCATAAAGTGAATTTTGATTGTATATTTTCCTTCAGGAGGCCCATTTTGAGACCTCCAAAAATTCCCCTAATGTCTGAGATGCTAGATAGGAAAGGATCTCTGGTTTGATGTTTTAACTTCCTTGGGCAAGGGAGATCATACTATTAAGATCCTTGATTTGGGATGATGGACTACGATTCCATGGCCACTCCATGGTGACCAAATCCTAAGAGAGCTAAGTGTAAAAGCTCTTAACTCCTAGTCGAGATTTGGTGAGTCCACGAGTATCCCTGCAATCGAGGGCAAAGTGGAAGGACCAAGTTTGTCCCAGTGGATGATGGGATTGAAGATTGATCAAACCAGATGCTCAAATATGGGAGGTCTCTATGAGTAGTGTGCCTTCCTATGTGTGTGGACCCTGATCGGACAACATATGTGTGCTTCTGTGAATGAGGAAGCAACGGTGATAGGGAGGAAACAAGGATTGCCACCAACACACGGTTTGTTTTGAGTACGAGGAGAGGGAGCACCTGGAGTTAGAAATGCAATCGAAAGAAAAGCAACTATGGTGGTGGATCATAAGAGTGAGAAGTTGACCGAGTTTAATGGTTTGAGGATTGGAGAGCATGCATCGTGGTACAGTGGATATGGATTCAGAGATATTGTCTCCAAATGAAGTGTAACCTGCCTAGGATATGTGAGTTTTAGGTGGGCGAAGGGAGTACGAGAAAGATAAGGAAGAGGCTCATGGAGGATGTTGTTTTCGTTTGGGTTTTGCTGAGTGATATCCTGAGATGAGCAAAGGGTGAGCACGCTACTGTGCACTCAGCACTGCAAGAGGTTGGATGTCTCGTCATAGCCTGGTTTGGCGAGGTTGTGAGATAGCGAAATGGCTTTGGAGGGTTTCTCACATGATTATTTGACTAGGTGCTTGGAGATGACGTGATGACGGAGTTGAAGCACGGTGATGTAGAACAAGTCTTTGAGACACGATACAAAAGGGAGTAGTGAGGCTCTAGTGTAAGAAGCGAGAAAGGTTTGTTGACATTCTCACAGAGCCTCTGCGAGATGAGAGTTTGTTTGGTTCAGACTTAAAGCTTGGAGTGGCTCGGAATAGCTTGCTCGTTTTCGAGGGAGTGTTGATGATGTCACATCAAACGGAAAATATTCCTCTCTAACAATGTTAAGGGTATTGACCTAGGAGCCGTGTAATGTGGCTAGGGAGATTGGCCATATGAGCATCAAGGCCCTAGAGGCTCCCGAGTCAAAAGGTCGTCTCTACCAAGGGCTATTTGGTTGGTGTCGGTGAGAGTGAGTGCCCCATAACATCGAGGCACGTGTTTGCCATTTCAGAAACTATCATGTGACAACATGAAGGAATGGTAAATGTACAGTCGACTTTTGCCAACTTAATGCTTGATTTTACAAGTAATTGGAAATTTAACTAATACACGAGAAATTTAAATCCGGATGCCTGTAAATATTTCTTGGAGTCGATTTTGGCTATTGTTGATCTCAAATTGCTACCAAAGCTTGACCATTTCCCACTCCTAGCCTTTTGGGATCAACCTGTCCGGTTCCCCGGATCTAAAAGGAGCTACGTATTTGAGGGTCTTACAGCCTCTGTTCCCAAAACGAAGAACAATTTCTCAAAGACTCTCTGTGTCTCTCTGTGCAATCTCGCGTCTCTTCCAATGTTAGAAATATATCCCTCATTTTGTGCTCTTAGTCCTACTTGTCCCCTTTCTCATGACCTCCTCGGCTCCCTTATATGCCCCAAAATCCTTTGTCAAAACTCCTCACCCTCTCCAGGATTCCTTTGTTTTCTACCTCCTGCATTTCTAGAGTCGCTTCTTTTTTCCTTTCGTTTAGAAGTGGTTATATACTATCAAATGTAATGGGGGAGTTGGTTATAATTGTTTGTTTGGTTTTATGAACTACATTATCTTATTTTATTTAGTTTATAATTAAATTGAATTACTTTATTTGTAAGTTAAATAAATAACTTTATTTAAAAGTTAAATAAATTACTTGTATTTTGAATATTAAATAAATTATTTTATTTACTTTTAATTAAATTAAATTATAAATTAAATAAATTTAATTTATAATCCATTGTATTTTTGTTTTTTGATTAATGCATTATATATATTATAATAGTGGTATACATATCAAGTACTCCACTTGATATATTCGTACCCTGTTTTGGTGAGTTAGGAATTTATTTTGATAATCAATTCATTACCCTCAACTTAGACATTTTCCAATATTAGCGATGATGTATGTATACATAGTGCGGTACATGTGATACATGCATATCTAGCTATCATATGCATGTCTCATATGCATTGTAAGAGAGGCATGTCTCTCTCTCACACGTGTGAGGGAGCGAGAAGAGGCGAGTTTCTTGAGGAAGATGACTTTCTACGTGCATTTGAATTTGTCTTGCATTTGACCTCTCACGTGCATGAGCTACAATTTTGGGTGGTTTGAGCGGAGTGCAGGTAGTTTGACCGGATCTTCGAGTAGCTACGGGAGGCTGAATTTTGGCTCTGGTTGATTGGGGTTGACCAAAGTTACTAAGAAAGCGATTAGGAAGGTGAATTTTTGGCTTTGTTTGACCGGAGTTTGACTTGTGTGGATTACGCGAGTGAGTTTGACCAAGTTTTGCTGAAAAGTATCGGATTGTAGTTTAATAATTTGAACAATTTCTCCTAAGTAAAGATTGCTAGGTTTTCTCGAGGTTGGGTTTTTCGAGAGGTAAATATGTATCTCTTTTGTGCTTGTGCTATCTCTTTATGATCCTACTTCCATTTATTGCATTATTGTTAAGGTTTTATATGTATAATTTCTTAATGATTTATGTGGCATAAGTTAACTTGATTAAGAAATCATTGGAAAGTAATGATCATATTAGAAGATTAATTTCTCTAATGAAAAATCAACGAGTAAATCGTAGGAGGCATCTAATTCTTTCAGCTGAGCGAAATCGTTTCTTTCCTTCTCAACATCGACATGAGAAAACGGCGCAAAGACCCTAAGTAGTGATTGTGATGAGACAATCATGGTTGTCGAGTTAATCATAAAAGACTCTAGGAAGAATGATAAGAAACACCCTCAAGAAAGTAGTAGTAATAGTAATATCCCTCAAAAAGAGCGCTAGGTTTCATCCACTCGGTACCTCTTAGAAACATCCTAAAACCAATATGCTCTCATTCAAAACAACGTTTCTTTGAATGTGGATGTAGGAAGTGTTTTGAAAAAGATGAATGTGCTTGACTTTCTCTATTATAGTTGGATGAACTTGAACAAAGAGAGAAAGTTAAGAAGGTGCTTAACCTTGAAAAATATTCGAGGATCTTCTCGTGATACTTCAAAATATGTACGATGATGCGAAGAAATGGCGAGCCGCCTGCCCTTTGTTAATTTTAGATAATAATGGCATGTTCTATGCTTAAACTGCAATTTGCTTCAATTTTCCTTATTAGCCCGATATCAATTTCTAGTTTAGCAATCACATTAGCTTAATCACAATGTTAGTAAATGATGATTAAACATAAACAAAATGCGGAAGACAAGCCAATACGAGGAGGACACAATATTTGCTTGGATGCCGGGGAAAAACCATGATGTGAGGAGAAGATTTTTTGATCAAATTCTTCTTATTATTCTTCGATAAGTTCAACGGAGAGAGAGAGTAAAAATATCAAAAAGAACTTGCCCGAAAAAACTCCTTTGTCAAAAACAACGAGTCAGAAATGTGTTGAAAAGTGTAACTGGAGTCGAATTCTTCATGTTGACTATGTAATTGTGTATTTATGTAAAGAAGAAGACACGCGATAATAAAATGTATTTTGTTGTATTTGCTTCATGGGTTTCATGAGAAATATTTCACTATGTACATAGAATTCTTCTTGATGTCATTAGGATTTATAAGAGTAATGGTCATGTTAATAGAGTCATGTTACACTTGAAAGCCAGACCTCCAAAAGACAACACCACGGTTATCCTAAAAAGTCGGCCTCATCAAATATATATTGACATGTCGGTAAATGAGGACGCATCCATTCAAGAAAGTCATGTCGGCTTATTTATGGAAAGCCTAACCACTATAAATAGCAACCTCAAAGCTTAGCCTACAAACATAGATTTTCGGATATCTTCTGCGAGATTTTCGTTTGACCCTATCTCGCGAAAGGTTTTTCTGGTGACAAAGAAAAAAGTATAGTTCAATGCACATCTGCGATTTCGGAATGGGTATAACGAAGTGTTGGAACTCGAGATAGTGCTACATCGATAAGTTTCATATGATGACTCAGGGAAAAAGCCACCGGTGATTACGGTTCCGATTGTAGCACGAAATTTGGGCAACATTACGGAGTTACACTTTCTTCTACGTCTCGGCGTAATACATCGGTGTCTTTCGGTGATATCTTCCAGCCCAGCTTCCTCGGTTAAGGAGACGATGTTGTCTCAAGTAGAATCTCCATTGCTCGGTGTCACTTGGTGCTACTATAACAATGATTGATGACATTTTCAGAAGATATGACCTCGAGTTTGTGGAAGATCGAAGAAGTAGAAGAGGTCTCAATCCTACCCTAGGATATATATAGTGTGAAAGGAAGTCCGAGAAAAGAGCATGATATGGTCATGGTGTTGTTCGGTGCAAAGATGATGTTCGGTAATAGGTCTTGGTATCACGGTGCTTGCATGGTGCAATCAAGAAGGAGGATGACTATGTCTTGGTCTAGGAGAGGCAAATTTGGAAATTCGAGTCGAGTCCATGAGTCTTTTGTTCTCATCGAAGTGAGAATCTATATGAAGAGATTTGTGTGGGTTTTCCTCTCAAGAGGAGGAGTTTTAGCCCGAATCTTGCGGCCTAAATAATGTGTCAACGATATTATTGTTTTGATGGCTTCTATTTTATGTATTGAACGTAATCATAATGATGAAAAAAGATAATAAGGAAAGGAGTAACATAACAATTTATCGTATAAGATAATTTGTATTAACTCTTTCCCTACCTAATTCTTAACATGGTATCGAGCTTTGGTTACAAGAAAGGGCTATCAATGATACTTTGGTTCGGATGCATGGGTTGAACAAGTTCGAATCTCGGTCGAGGAGTATTACCCATACACTAATACTTACATGCACTGGAAATCACGAAATTATCTCCGCTTGTATTGGAATATATGTATTTTAGGTGATGTTACATAGGTATCCTTAATATAGTCTAGGCCTACATACATCTCCATGACTCGGACTCATTACGAAAATTTCGGTGATATACTACGGTTCGGAGGGTAAACGGCATATCACGGTGACATTCTCGGCTTTATCACCAAATAGACAAGACTTATATCATTAGTACTACCACGGTGATAGAGGCGACGATACTATCATAGTCGGTATGATGCTGATGCTGCCACGGTGAAAGGTTTGCGGTACATCGTGAAATCACCAATCTCGGTAGTAGCTTCGATCAGGTCGAGGGCACTTACAATGCGATTCAATTCCCTATATATATGATTCGGGTGCTTCCTCCGGTAAAGATAATTCTTATATATTGTTTAAGTCAATGACATGATCTCAACTTACCGGTGGTGGTCACATCCTACGGAAGCATACATCAATACAAAGTTAAAGCTACACAAATGGATGTCGTACCATATAGTTTGGAGAAGCTTAAGAATAAGATCATTCAAGGAAGCATCAAGGTGAAGATATTCTCTTCACTTGCCAAGTAAGTATCTTTCATTTTCATAATCAATTTTGGTTAAATGACTTCGTTGTGCATGGAGATATATACGATGGTTGTATTAGCAAAGGAGTCCTTGCATGAAATAAGGAGGATAGTAATAATCACCTCATAAATAAAGTCATAGATAAGGGTATACTTTGGATTCGTGGAAATTAACTCCTTAAGGTTCTCTCACACGAACACTATTGGAGACACAAAAGGAGCTAGAAGAAGAATTATGGCGTACTGAGAAAAGTATGGTCCTCAAAGGATAATATCAAATATAGGAAAGAAACTTCATGACACAGAAAAGGATGGAAGAAATAATTCCATAGAAAAGAGGGAGTAAGAGAAGATCATTAAATATTGGTCTCCCTCACAATAAGTCTCTTTATGGCTCCTAGATCCTTGCATGAGATATGTCTACAATAAAGCTAATAGGATGTGGGTGTGACATCATTTGAAACAATAACTCATGTGATCATGGGAGGTAACAAAATTTATGGGATAAGTAAGTTACCTCATTCAAAAACTTAGGGTTTTTATGGAAGAATTCAGAGTTGAGGGCAATAGTTTTTGCGAGAACTCAACATATTGAAGAAAAAGAAGTCATCTAGAGCAAGTTGCATCGTGCATAAAAGAAACATACGCAGGATAGGGATCTTTAAGATCCTCAATATTCTCTAAATGGAATCTTCATTAGAGAAATTAAATGATACGGAGAAGCTGCGATTGTTTCAAAAAATCTCCAACTTATGAAATTCATGAACGATGATATGATGACACGAGAGAAGATCAAGGGCCCGAAAGATCTTTCAATCTAGGAAAGCTACTTGAAAGGAACATAGATGACATAAAAAGGAAAAATGAAGTAGTGTATACTTGTATTTAATATTATATTGACATGTCGAATGGTTGCGGGTAATATATATCACTAGAAACATGATAAAGGAAAAAAGGATATCCTCCTCTATAAGGATACGAGGAAAGCATAAAGTCACACTAGATGAAATCAACATAATATGTCCTCATATGGAGTATGAGGTGGCCAACTATAATCGAACTCGATTGAAAGTTGTTAAGAAAGATATGTGTGATGAAAGGAAGAGATCGGGAAGATATGAAACCATGGAGAAACGCAATCCAACATCCAAGAAGACCAAAGAAGATTTGACTAGAAAGATCTCCCGGAAAAATATGAAGGTCTGCGATAGAAACCTTCATAATAAATAACATGGGGAGATATGTCAACATGAATGAAGGATTTTGATGGCTACGGTAATATGTCATGGTGAAAGATCATGGCTGAGAGTAACTTTTGTTTTCAAAAGTTCATATGTATATGTTTATCTAGATGAATTTGTGCGCTGCTAATCGTGAGTAAGGATGTATGATCCTTGAAGATGATTTGAAGGAAAAGCGGTATGGCATAATGGTGGACAGAGATAGAGAAATACTAATGAAACACTTTATGATAGTGGACATGAATTGTGAATGAAAGAGATGGATGATATGTACCCTATGAAGCCAAAAGTTGAAGATTCCTCGATATCGAAATCCATGACATGGAGGAGGATTTCTTCATGAGTAGTTGGACTCTTCTGTTGCAGAGGACCACTGGTTGAGAGGGAGCCTAGTGGTAAGTTTCTTGCTTGGAAGAAAGCTTGAAGTGTCCCTTCTTTGTGTTGAGAGGGAGTGACGTGTGTGGATTCTCTATTACATGTGTCATGCACTAGGCCGAGGACTAACGGTCGTAAGTCTTAGTGAAGGCCATGTGAAGAGAAAGGATAGACACATCATTATGGTCTTCACCTAGAAGAGCTGAGAATGGAGGATTGGAGTAATCATGCGACATTCGATACTCTTTGATAATGAGATAGGGCATTCGAATGCTAAGAGTATTCATGGATCGATATTCTTTGAGTGCGGCTGCCAGAGAAGAATATTCCAAGAAGGTCTTATACTGCGGGAAAACCTAGGTGTGTGTGTACTTTAGGAGAGACAATGACTATATGGTGTCTATTAGTGTGTCTAGCGAGATTGTAGCCCATTTTCTCATTGAGAGATGGGGTTGTTAGTCGAGGCCTTGCACTAGGACAATGTTGGATTTGATGTGATGCTGTACTGGATGTGATTACCAATGCGATTCTTCGTATAGAGATTCTTCGAGTTTGAAAGTGACCATGTGCACTGCATGAATACCTCCCTAGTTAGAGAGGGAGTGCTGAAAAGTGTAAGCCAGGTTATTCTTCATGTTGTATCTATGTAATTGTGTATTTATGTAAAGAAGAAGACAAAGATAATAAAATGTATTTTTGTACTTGCTTCGTGGTGTTAGCCACCTATAAAATTTGTTATACCAAAGGCGCTAAATCATGGGCACCTTCGAGGGAAAGAATTTTGTGCAAAAAGTGTTGGCACTTGAGAAGACTCTTAGAAGGCCTCATGCCTCTGTCCAAAATCTTCCCTTCTATGCCCATTTTAAACTTTGGAATTCTAGCACGAGTTTCATGAGAAAAGCGCTACAAAAATCACCTTTTTCCCTTTCACTCGCAAAACTAACCTCATTTTCTACCCCTTTCATTCTCATAAAAATCCTTCATTTTCATATTTTTCCCCCTTTCCCCTCGGTAGGACCCCTTTGATAAGGTTTAAGACTCTTTATTTGCCTTATCAAAACCCTCAAAACCCTTTGAAAACTATCGAAAATCTATAAAAAACCCAAATTTTGTCTGGAGCTTAAGCCCCCTTGCTAAGTCCAAACCACTTCCCCATCATGCGACTTCGACGCTTTAGAACCGAGCACTAAACCCTTATCGTTCTTATTGGCATTAGAAATTTTGGTGAGCGCATATGTTGTGTTACATCTAAAACGATGTGATCGGCTCCTTTTGTTATAACTCTCTGAATCTCATGCTTCCTTTGTGAAAAACCAAGAGAGTTATAGTCCTAGGCGCTTATCGCATTAGTTAAACTTTCGATGGTGCGTAAGTTTTTTTCATTATGTATAAAATATGATGCCGGTCAGCACTTGTATATTATAGCCCCCGATCATATTGCACTCCACATATAGACCATGGCCGTAGATGGGCGCGAGCCATATTATAAATATACTCATTCCGCCCGAAGCCATGAAACCTATTAATTTTTTGTGTTTTTGCGGGGTATGATGAAAAGTTTTCCAGTCGGTGCAAATCTTAAAACATCTCCGTAGTCGATACTAAATGCAGCCAGATCGGCCGGCACAAATCAATCGCCACCGGTGGTCCCCGCCGGTCAATCCTTTGCATAAGCTCAGGTTTGTTTTCATCGCGCGCTTTTGTGGGGTAAGCGGTATTTCCGATTTTAGCGCGATCGATGCCACGGAGCCGACACGTGGCCTTGAAGCCGGTTGCGATACAGCCCTCATCGCGCATTAGAAATTTGACTATGGGCTCGGCGCGACGTATTGAGCGTGTGATCCCGCTCCGTCCCGAGGCCGGCTCATCGGAAGGTGATCGTGCCCAAAAAGATGCTCGAGGGATAAACTCCCCCTCAGTTGCTTCCACCCGGGCATATTTCTAGAGATCGCGCTCGTTCTCCATCGTCGGATGCAGGGCTGGCCCCAAATGCGGCCGGCCCTCGTTCCAAAGTCGCGTGACTTTCGTGCACAAAGTTTATTTCTCCCAAGGCCACGTGAAATGGGTGGTTTTCTAATGGCACATGTCAAGTGGGGATGCATATCGCGTTCCAAAGGGAAATGCCGCCTGCCGCCTTTTCCTCACAGCGAAAACGGTGGTTTCCATCCCGAAACCGTTTTCCCTCTTTCCATGTGCGTTTCTAAGTGCGCCTCCTCGGCCATTGATCTTGTGGGCCCGATCTCGTCGGAAGTGGCCCACGATCATCTGAACCCCAAACACCATTTTTAACCATTTTTGTCTCATATCTGAGGTTTTTAACCTTATCCCATCAAATTTTTATCGCCATTTCTTTTGTAAAGTGACTTCTTCGCTTTACTTCCTCCCCGATCAATCACTGGTAACCGTCGATCATTCTGCGATTGACGGTTCGGCTTATTTTTTCACCGCTTTCCTTTTTTAACCTCCCAAAACAAATCTCGTACCGTTGGATGATGCCATCCAATAGCCATGCTCTCTCCTATGCCCTTTGAAGTAGTAAAACCTATATAATGTAGGATTTTATAATATTTTTCCATATTGATGCGGGTTTTGAATGGATTTTCCATTATATCAAGAGAAAATCCAAAGAGGGAAGCGAGAATGACGATTCTCCCACCTTTGATTCATCGAAAGATCATTTCACGGTCCAAGCTCCATGTTTCGTCGGTGTTTCATGAGGCATTAACGCCACTACTGAGCCTGCGCGACACACGGATCAACAAAGACACGGATTGAAAGTTAATTCGAAAGAGTATCGAGTGTCGAAGAGATAGAATGCGGCGAACAGAAGATTGAAAACATAATTTGGGGATTATGGCTAGTGGTATCCAAAAGCCTAATCCCCCAAATTTAAATATAATTAAAGAAAAAATACGAAGGGTTTTATCGAAATAGAAAGCCTCCACCGCCACATCTGAGGAAAATTGATTCCTTCCGGCTACCACGGTGCCACCTATGCCTCAAAGCATTCAAACGCCGGAGGCCAAAGTTATTGATCAAGATCACATATATTTGCCTCGAGCGCATAGCGGTAAATTCTACAAATAAACTTAATGATAAAATAATCGAAATGAAGCTGCTTGACAACACGAGCCTCAAAAGTAAAAGAGCTCACGAAGCTTAAATCTTAAATGTAAAGGTGTTACCCAATACGAGAGGAGGACACCTATGTAAAGCTTCTTCATCGAGCCCTCCAAAGGCGAGGAAGCCATTAAGTACTGTATTAATTATCTTTGGAGAGATCTTTTATCGCAGATCCCACCTCCTAGTGTCTATCTACTACGGAGAAGATGAGAGAGGGGTTTGGTTGAGGTCTGGCTACTAAACGTGAAATTGTGAGCTTGAGACTTCTACTTGTAAATAGTGTTCACTAGCCCTTGGAGCTCTACTTGTGATAGATAAGTTATTAGGAAGTGTAGATGATTTCTAAACTAAAGCATTGGACTTAAAGATGTAACTAGTTTGGAGCACCAATACAAGCCTTCATTTGTGGGATCTGATGGTCTATGTCGACGGTGATGTTATTTCTTATTGTGAGCTTTGTTGTTTTATTTTTGTTTTCCTTGTGTTCATCTTCTCTTACTTATAAATATGACATTGTACATAGGGCCAGGACCTACTATCTATCGGTACCCTTCTGCGTGTGAAAATATTTATGCTGAATGTTTTCTTCCAATGCTGTGGTATTTTAGGAATGATTTAATTCAATTTAAGCATAGAAATGTTGGTGTGTCCTCAGTCTTATTGTTTTAGCTGAATATTGTTCTTGGATGTTACTTTCATTTCATGTTAAGTAGAGATGAACCAAGGAAGACATGGTGTGCCTTGGTCCTAGTTTTATCCCCAAAAGGCTGTCTGAATGTTTCCCTTGGAGTGTGTTAGAAAGGTTTGGCTGGATTTAGAAGTACTTACCGGATCTTTAGGCTATCGGTTTGTTATCGTTGTGTTTCCCTTTGTTTTTACTATGTTTTCTATTGAAGAAGTGTATCAAAGTGGCTATTTTTAAAAGTACTCACCGAGATCTTCCTAGATTTACTTTCGTGTCTTTTCTTAAGTGTTCGTCGAAAGGGCGGCTAGTTTACAAAAGTGCTCACCGGATCTAGAAATACTCCTTGTTCTTCAGTGAAGACTAAAATTCCCCTTCTTATTGTATCATTTAATTCCACAATCAAAGCTTTAAAGAGATCCTTAGACATTTATGACTTTGCACATGGACTTATCTTGCACTTACCACGTTGTTTCAATTCAGCCTAGCATGAACTGCGTAGCCTAGCTGGACTAAAGCCACCTGCAATGCCCTCTATCTTCTGACAGTAAGCGCATTACTTTGCTTGAAAGGTCTCACCTTTCGAAAGCTTTTTGCACTTTGAACTTTCCACCTCGTACGGTAATCATGCTAACGACACATCCCAAAAAACGACATAAAACCCGCTTGGCGCTACATGACTTGCCTAGCATCATTCACCCAAAACTTTCAAGACAAATCCATCTTTGCACTTATTGGAGAGATCCTCTCTGGACTCGGGAGGGCTAGATCCTAGAGTCCAAAAGTGGTTGAAATAATGGTCTCCCTGAGTTGGACTTTTGCCAATCTTGCGCAATTACGGGGTGCTAACATCTCTAGCGACTCCCACTTGATCTGAACGAGAATCTATGGTTCCCTTTAGAACTTCATAAAACCTAGTGAGTAAAAGCTGACATTTTCAAGCACTTCTCCAAGAAATGGTAATCATGATGAAGCTTGTTTGAATCGGTGACAAACTAGGAAAAACCTAGGATTCTCATAAGAGTTTTTCCAACCTCGATCGATGTTGGCTTAGCCATAAGTGTATATTTCGTCTTTGTCTCATAACCGTAGCGCTACGTGTTTGAAACAGAGTTAACGAGGACGTATCTAAGAAACCATACAACTGAAAATTAACTCGAGAAAACCCGAAAAGACATTTGAGATTGGTATCAAATAAACATGGTGGTGGACCATAAAACCTTTTTCCTCCTTAGGAGACTAAAAACTTCCACTTGGTGACTCCACAATCTGAGCGCAGACCTTAAGACTCCTTTGGGAAGAACCCTTATCATTTTGATATCATTGAGAACTTAGTTGGGAGGTAGCTGTAGGATTTAAATTTGTGTAAATAGATTAGTTGACCATTTCATACTTGTCATACCTGGTTGAACTTTTCTTGATTTATTTGGGTACGAAAAACACGGCATAGTGGCTCCTAGAAATATTCACCACTAGAGCTTATCTGACCTTTGATCCACTGAGATGGTAGCTGGTAACCCACAAAGTATCCTTGGGAAGTCTCCACAGGATCATGTGCTGCTGTTTTGGGAGCACCCTTGAGGAGCTAATTTAGGTTCACGAAAATATTTTAGCTCTACTGAAAAATCACTGATCGACTTAGTAAATCCCTTTTAGAGACTGAGGTCGCTTGATGATTTAGATCGGCTAAATTACGAGTCTTCACTTTCTGTCTCACGAAACAAGTGAACATCCTAGTGGTAGAGAAACAACACCTCCTGATTTACATTTTCCTTCACAACGTAGGATGTCTCTCATGCTCGAGATCGAAGCTTAGCAATCTACTCCTGGTCCATCCCACTTCTCCTCACCCTACATCCATTGTACAAAGCGAGCTCCGGTCCAGCCCACTTTCCCTCTTGTCGATCCACCCCTTGTAAATCCACCTCCACCTCCTGCCATGGCTACATGGTATGCTCCACATAGTCCTTCTTCGTGCCATTAGTCAATCTTCCATAGGACTATCGAGTCCAAAATTCCAACTGCATATGATCTGCTATAAATGCTACAAGTTTCGCATCACAACATGTGGATAATATGAATGACTACTTTTGACGAAGCTAAGAGCTGATGATGATTCTCGTCAAGCTTGAATTATTTGCTCAAAGCTTAGGAGGGAGGTCATAAAATGGTTTAAAGGCTTAACATAGTATCAATGATCTCCAAGCCTTCCATCGAGACATTCTTAAACAAATGGAAGTAAAGAAGAATCCTCTCCGGGTCCTTTCGATTACAAGAGCCTCCATCGAAACACCGGGAAAGTGTACAAGCTTATTGTGCCAGATGCTAACGAGTGTATATAATGCTTTCGGATCTAAAACCTCCACAAGGCTCGGCTTTAAATAATTTTCCTCGAAGGGTTTGACCACGAGATGGCCTATCGGTGAGAGAGAGATCCTGCAACTCTCGAAGAAATGAAAAAAAAGGTGCTCTTTACGGCAGGAAGTCAACTTGATGGATAAGAGAGAAAGAATGAGAAAATGAAAAGAGAGTATCCTTTAGAGAGGAATCTACACCCTCTACTTCCAATTCTAATATGGAGAGAATGATGGAAGAGATGATAAAGAAAATGAGCATCCTTGAGAAGAGCACAAGCTTCGGCCAAACCAAAGCTTGCTCCTTAAAATAGAAACCAAAAATTAGAATTTTAGCCAAGAGAACCAACCTCCAAAACGAGACCTAGGGAAAGATGATCATGCAGATCACTCCTCCCTTTTATCAAAACTATGTAAGCGAGGAGTTGAGGAAACATATGGGGTGATAGAGGAAGATGATATCAACATGCGGGGTAGATAATGATGACTTTGAGATTCACGGCAAATAGAAAACAAGGTATTTATACACCTTATGATGACAAAAGAGATGATGATGAAGAGTTATTATCGAGGACATGGAAAATGTCATCATGGAGTCTCAAGAGAATATGACCTTAGAAGAAAAACCGATCGGCAAACTCCCAACACCAGGAAACCTACGAGAAAAATATTCACAAAATAGCTGCACGCAGCTAAGCACTAGGATTGTCGAAAGCGAAAGGACAAAAACCGATGCAGTTGTGAATTACGATGAAAGGTATATGGAAAGGCACTCAAAACAATGAAAAACGAGTGCGGACATTAGTAGTACTAACACTTGAGCTAGTACTCCTACTAAATACCATTTTTCCAAATGTGAATAGAACAAATCGGCAGGCGATGTTCTCGATAGACTATGAGCTAGTAAAGAAAGTTGAGACAGCAGTTCTTCGAAGAACAACTCCTTTCGGCTTTCAGAGGTAGGAAATTTCAAAGATCAAAATCTCTTGTTCTATGTGAGTTAGCTTCCCAAAATGTATATAGGACCCAAATTTTGAAGGCTTTAAATATTGAGGATAATAATGACACGGTCCCGATCTTAATGATGACCCGGCGGAAGCTCATTTTTGGTCCTAAGATTGAAGGTAAGTATCAGAGGGACTGTGCCTCCCTTTCACATGTAAGTTTAAATATTCATGACAAAACTTTGCACAGTGCTATGCATGAGTTACGGGGCCTCTCATAATTTAATGCCCAAAGTTGTAATAGAGAGCTTAGGCCTTGAAATCACCGGACACTTACAAAGACCTTTACTCCTTTGGCTCAAGCGAGGAGTAAAATGTTTGGGATTAATTAAGGATCTATGTGTTAACTTAGCCCAAATTCTATGCGAAGTTTTTAGTCATGGATATTGTTGTGGCCGATGTGCCCCCAAAAGTATGGAATGCTATTATCAAGATCTTGGGGGGCTGAAAGTTACGAGGGACTATGCAAATGGACATGACCTATGCCAGCTATCCACTGTTTTCAATCGAGACTAAGAAGACTTTACGGGGAGTCTCATATGCAATACACGGTTACAAGCCAAGACGGACCACAAAAATTCTCCTTTGTACTTTCTGTAAACACGGGCACTGGATTCATATATCCTTTTTCGTGATGAAAACTTTCGAGTCAGCAAGTGACCTTGTATGCAGGATTTAGTGAGATAGAGGAAAGAAGATAATGTAGGAGTGTACGAGCAGGTTTGTTGAACTCTTGCTCTAACGCGGAAACAAAACACGGGTCTTGAGCTACAAATCATGTGTCCTTACTGCTTTTAAACATTGAGAGTCAAGAGAGCGAGTCCTCGATCCAATAAAAAATATAAGGATTTAAAACAAGTTCAATGTAGTGGCGACCTCCAAAGAATAATTTGATAGCACACTTATTCAAGAGCATAGTAACCCAAATGATCAACTCGAGACTAGTCCTTTGTGGAGTGCCTGCACTTCGATGGGTCATGCACTAGAACTAACGGCGGGTGCGAGTGTGCGGATGCGCAGCAACGAGAGAAACCACGACGAAAACGCACTTTCACACTTAAAGTGAACTTTCGAGTGTTCTAACATACATAGCGAAATATGAATCCCTTCTCTTAGGCTTATGTTTGTTTAAAAGTTAGGACCGAGCGAAAAGAATCAATGTGTATGATTCGAAATTAGTCATTAGCAAGTCAATGGGGAATACTAACGCAAATCATCCCAGACTTAGGACTGCTTAAAACGGTGTCATGGACCTTTTAGAAACATTTGAGGAGTCCCAACTAATTTTTGTCCCGATGAAAAGAAATATTGCGGCGGGCAACGCTAGCCTTTCGACGAGAACATTGCTTAACGCCATATGAAACCAAAAGAATGCACAACTCAAATAAAATTCGGACAGACCATACTTAATGACGAAAAATACTAGCAAGTTTTGATGGGGACAAACAAATAGAGAAGACTTCATGCTTGATTTAGAAATGAATTCGAACTACACGAGTTCGGTCTCGGATTATGAAATCTGTTACTGAGTGAAGAAAATTTTCTTGAGTAAGAGAAGAAGCCAGTCTCTGAATTTGTTTAATGATTAATCTACGAGTCAAGAAAACTTCCAAAATAAAACGAGTGATTGCAGAGTTAGAAAAAGAAGAGTTAGAAACCTTGCAGCCCAAAGATGAAAGTTTGCCTAAGGGTCTAGCCCCTTTAGAAGAGTTGTTCAGATTTGCACGACATGGAAAATAAAGAAAAAGCCGGAACTATGTGAGAGCGAAGTGGAAGAGTGTGCAATACAGGAAGTGAGACAAACCGAAAATGATTAAAGCTGTCTAAAACTTTACCAGCTCACATTAAACTCAAATACCTTAGAGTTGTTTAAAGAATTTTACGATGTTTTGCGTCGGAGTTACGAAGATCGCGAAAATCCTGCATGACAGCGAAAGCAATACGGCTGGAAATTCCTCTCAAAGAAAACAAAAAACCATTCAAACGAGACGACAGCGCATGGGAATAAAGCTGTGGTTGCCTTTGGTTCGGAGAAGGAGATCATGAAAATGTATGAAAGGTTTGGTAGCTTCTGAAATCTATTAGATATTCACGAGTGGGTGTCTAATCGCGGTGTCGATTGGGGAAGAAAACTAGAGAGATCGAGGCTTTGTATAGAATTTAGAGATTTAAACAAAAGCTTCGTTAAAAGTACTTCTACCCTTTACCTAAGATGGATCATATTTTACAAAGGGTGGTAGGAGTACGGAAAGAATTTCTTTGCTTGATGGCTACTCGGGGTACGATCGGATCTTAGTTCACCTACTGGCGATCGAGTTAAAAACAACCTTTACTACACCATGGGGCACTTTCATGTATGTGAAAATGCCCTTTGGTCTAATGAATGCTAGAGCACCTTTTGCGAGAGCCGTAGACATAGCATTCTCGGGAGGAGGCTTGGGCTTCTTCATCATTACATACCTTGATGATGTCCTTTCGTGTTTTTCAAAAACGGATATAGAAGAACACTTAGCACATTTAGAGAAAGTTTTCGAGAAATGCATAAATTTTGGGATATCTTTAAACCCTAAGAAGACACTTTTCGGTCTCCAAGAAGGTAAAATTCTTGGGCACATCATTTGCGAAGAGGATATTATGATAGATCCCAAAAGGATTGAAGGCTATGTGCAATCTCACCTCTTCATCCTCAAAACCTCGAGGAGTTGAAATGTTTCATTGGAAATATTAACTTTTTGAGAAGGTTCATCCCCAATTTGGCAGAGATCCTTAGGAATATAAAAGAAACATGTTGAAAAAGGAAGCGAGGGAGTAAAGTGGAACTTGCAGAAGCAAAGAAGTCCTTTGAGCTGGTGAAACGAGCGTTAACCAAAACACCAGTTCTAATAGAGTCTGCAGTTTTTCCAAAAGATTTTTATATTTTTTCATTTGCATCGAACATACCTGCATAGTTCTTTGTCCTTTTACGAGGAAAAATCCACAAGGACAAGAGCAGCCTATTGCATTCTTCCAGCAAGGCATTTGAGGGATGCCACAAGAGGAAAGTCTATAACATTATGGAGAAGCTTGCATTTGCTTTGGTTAACAGCTTTGAAAGACTTTAGAGTGTACATCCTTCACTCACACCATTTCCTTTGTCCCAAATTCAAATGTGAAAGACATTCTAACACGAGACCCGGATGGTAAGAGAGGTGTTGAGATTGCAACAAGATGATGAGCTTAGTGGAAAGGAGTCGCCTTCACTAAGTGGGCCCGCGGAGACTATTTTTCGCGCAAAGTCTATTTTTAGACTATGTCTATTTTTAGACTATGTCTATTTTTAGACATATGGATCATGTTACTGTGAGGTTGCGGGATGCTTTATTTGTGTAAAGGTTTGTCAAGTTGGGAAAAATAGATGGACTTATATTTTTAGACATACTCGGGAGGAATCTATTTTTTAGATTGCAGAGTCTAAAAATAGGGATGTCAAAAATATTATTAGCTACGTAATAATATTTCAGACTCTAAACTTAGTATCTTATTCTCTTGGAGCACTTGAGTTTTTGATGCCTAGAAGTGGAACATGTAGTGCGCCTTGAAGGAATTACGCTTTTCGAGGGGTTTTAGAAGTGAAGCTATTGCATGGAGACTTCGGTTCGAACTCATGCTTGGCCAAAGTTTGGTGGAGTTGATTGAGGGAGTGGTGGAGTTGTATTCAGTTTAACTAATCTAAACATAGTTGAGATTTTTGTATCCGAGTTAACTAATAGATACGATTAGTGAGAGTGGTGTGAATTAATTATTATTAATTCACTAATTATAAACTCATTAATCAACTAAAGAGATACATCGGGTTAACCCCGGTGCATGGGCGGGTTTCCGGTGGAGACCGGTGCGGGGAATAGGTGAAAGAGCGGAGTTAAGCTTATCGGTTATGACTATATTGTTGTTGCTATTTTGCAACACATAAATAGAGTGGAGTAAGCACATGAGGATTGCGCGAGTTCAAGCCGGGTGGTTATACTATTTAATGAAGCCATCCCATGGCTTGAAAACGCAATAGAGGGCTGGCTATCAAGTGGCTAAGGAGTTGGAGACATGAAGCTTTGCTTGGATCTAGCTTGATAGTGTGTAGCAATTGAGAGGTGTGCATGAGAGCTTGTGAGGAGCTTTTGTACTATGATTGTTGTTACATGATCTCCATGACATATAATATACGAGATAGTTTTGGGTTTTGAGCTTTAAGCTTTCCCATTAAATGCTTGTGTTCATATGTGTGATTGTTTGTGGTTTTGATGTATGCATGCAATTGATTTTAGTTCCGCATGTGAGTGATCAATGGTAGAAAGAATTATGTATTGTGCATGAAGATAAAATAGTATGTGATCGGGAGAATCGCGGTGGATAACATATCGGTTATTCGAAATTTCTACATGGTATCAGAGCAATATTGATCATCGGAGCAATTGCAAAACATTGAAGCGGTTGAGTTTTGTCTTTGGTGGAATTCGAATTTGCGAGTCGAGCGTTTTCTTGGTGTCAAAAAGTTGGAGATGTCCTTTCCGCAGGATTTTGATTCGATTATGCCCTTGAGGGGCAGCTCAAATTATATTTCATGGAAGGACAAAAGATGGAAAGCTGATCTTTGGATGACAACGGAGTTGAAGGAGTTCATGAATGCGAGAAATTCCAAAGCCTACTTCTGAAGTGATCTTGCTCAGTAATTGAGGCTTGGAAAAAGAAAGACCTGACAAAGTGTCGAAGGATTACGGTGGAGGGCACAGAAGGATCACATAGTGTCTAGCCTTCCATGGTAAGGAGAAACCACACTCCATTCTTGATGTGGAAAGCCTTGGCAGCGAGTTTATTCCAAAGCAAAGAGCGTACGAGGAAGTTGGTGCTCGAGGATAAACTCGGAAAACATAAAGATGGAGAAAGGAGGCGGTATGCCCAAGTACACTCACGAGAGTTCATCCAATGCGGGTGTTGTACACATGATCAACCTTCTCCAAACTTTCTACAAGAAATCGAGTTTTGAGCTTTCGAGATCCTCCCCTTTTCGGCCTTGGAAAAATCATTTCCATGATTATTATTATCATCTTCGCGCAAAGTGCACTATCGGAAAGGCTAGAAATTCATATTTCGAAAACGGTGGAGCCGCAGCCCTTTGGCCGGCTCCGTCTCGTTTTCCATGTCATAACCCGGGCGAGAAAATCGTGCACTAAAACAGGAGCGCTTATCGGCCTAAATCTATCGGGCACGCTATCGGCCCGTCGGAGTCAACGCAAATCAACGGTCACGCCCTGTTGGCCCTAGTGGTCCCCACTTCGTGTCCATCGCTCAAAAACCAGACCTGTTTTTATCACACTGCCTTTCATAGGCAGGCGGTATTCTCAAAATCCCAGCGATGCCATTCAGCTCAAGCCACGCGTCCCGATGTACGACGGCAATACCACCCTCCATCGCTCATTATCTCTTGATCAAAGTCGTGCAGCGATATTAACTCTGGCCATTCGATCTGAAGAGCTCCATCCAACGATGATTATTCTCCAAATTTGCGCAGCTTTTAACCCCCGTCTATATCACCCGTGGCCCACCATCTCACCACCACCCGACATAATATTAACCGTTGATCCCGTTTTTTATCGTATGGCCCTGGATTGTTCACACCCTATCGGTTGACCGAGTCCACTTCCACGTCGCCCCTTCCGTGTAGTCTCTCGTATGCCCACGTGTCATTCGCGTCCATCTCCACCATTTCCATGCATCGTTCACGTGTTTATGTCGTCTGTCTCCGCCTCTCCCACACAGCGTCATCCCACTGTGTTTCTCGTTGCCACCCTCCATTCCTCCGTCACCCTGCTTCTCCTCACCGTTTCACTCAGTCCATATCACCACCCCGTGGTCACCGCCTCATCCATTGCCTTGGCGCCTGGTTTTCTTTAACCGTTTTGTGGATTTTCCAGGTTTATGGCGATGGAGAGCCATCGGAATTCACATCCACCACCATAGAAGTCGAGTACGCTCCAGAGGATCAATTATCAAATGCAGAATTATGGAGCAAGGATCCCAGAAGATATGATGACATGACACCCATTAAAAAGCCAGGGTTTAAATCTATCAACCCCTCCAAGGTCGTTCAAATGCACAGGTTGAGCAGTTGAAGAATTAATGGCACAGGTAGAAATATCAGTGAAGAGCAGGGGATTCAAGAAACGTATTTAAGGACTTTGGGGCTCTTACATACCCTGTTGGAGGAAAAGTACCAAATCGAGGACCGTGCAGATTACTAGAAATACCTTTTCACAGAAAACAATGTCCTCAGGGTTTATTTCAGCCAGAATTCTCTTTAGAGGAGTACAAATTGTTATATATTTTATTCTTCATACCTTACCCCTGAAGAGATTTACACCTACTACATTTATGTGATGGAGCAATCATAGAGTATTTACAGCGTGCTTGCGCCGTCAAACACTTTGGGTGGGCATTTTCTCACCATTTTGTTTCAATGAAATAGTTAATTGTTTCACCTACTTCTTTTATGAGTTTTCTCTCCTCCTTCCTCTATAAAAGGGGAGAAGAAAAACATTGTAAGGGTTCCAGAATTTTATCAGAAAATTGTGCTGTGAAAGGCGTTTTTGTATACATTTTGTAAGCCTTTTGTATTGAGGCTTAGAGCCCGTAGGGTCTCAGTGAGGAGGAGTTCTATCCGTAATGAGGATTCTGGTCTTTGGTATTTCACAGTATGTAAACTTCTCTCATGTGTTAAATACAATATTTCATTTCACACATCTTCTTGTATCATGTTACTGGAATGCGAGTGGCTCACTGGTTTCAGGTAAGGATTCATCCTAGTTGATCCCATACTTGGATCAGTCAAGCACTTTAAATAGGCTCAGGCATGATATACTATTTCATATTCATTTCATCCACTTTTCTGCTATATTAGTTGCTTTGGGAGGGTGCTTTTAAAACGCCATTGTCATGTATGGATTCTTAGAATGATAAGCCCATATGTGGTTCTGTTGTGTATCTGGGTATCAGACCAAAGTTAACTAGTATCCTCTTGTATTTCTTTCCCCCATACACTTCTGATATTTGAGTTCTATGACATATTCTTTGAATCGGCCCTCTTTACAGTAAATTGTCTCTTAACTGTCTGATGCTTTAATATTGGAGCTTTGTATTGAGCCTCTGCAACATTACTTTCCCTGTGAAAGTTTCTGTGATTGCTGGTCCCATTTTAAATCAATTTCCTTGTTTAACAAGAGATAGTTGGAGAGCCTTTGGATTGACAACCCAGCTTTATTATATGCCTCCTGCTATGCTAAGATGTCCTAGGCACTCGTCTATGGCAGCTCTAGACTGTCTCTAGGGTAGACAACAATTGTCGACAACATCTTTCTGGCGCCGTTGTCGGGGACAAATTTAAGAATATCAGTTTCCCTGGGCCTCGACAATATTGATTCACTCTCTAATCAGGTGAGCAGAGAGAGTTGAAGAGTTGCATATCTCTCACCTTGGCGACTCCACACTGTTATTCATTTGATAAATCTATTGGTAGTCCTGGCTCCCTGAAAGCCACATTTAAGGTCAGATACGTCCAAATCGAAGATACCCTCTGTGTCTGACCCAGAGAATATTATACATAGAAGAAGTTGGAAAGAGAGGAAATCAACCCGTACTGAAATCCCTGAGTGTTTCGAAGAAGATTGTCCGTCTTCCTCTTCTCAAGAAATTCCAGTAGGAAATCCCGACTTCACTGAGGGAAACCTTGAATATTATTCGGATAGCCTACCCAGGGGGAGTGCTAGAACCAAAGGGAACTTTTGTCCTACCCCTGAGGCCGAAGAAGTTAAAGAAGTTACAGAAGTAGCCCCTGTTAACCGTGAATTGTTTCCATCTACGCCTCAGGCTGCTGTACAATATACCCCCATTGTTCTTCATACTCCACTTCCTCCTACTCCTCTTCCTTCATTTGTACACCAGATTGTTGCACAACCCCCACCTCCTCCAATGGCTAATGTTCCTGCCTTTCTGCTCAATAAATATGCTCCCCTGGCATTACCTCAAGTGCTGAATGATATGCCCCAGGATTATTTAAAGGTATTGCCCAGATTCACTGGAGAAAATGAAATTGATGCTCAGAAACATCTTGAGACTTTCTGCTCTTTTGTAGATAATTTTAATGTTGAACATTTAGATGTGGTCTTAATATTATTTGTGTAGTCTCTGGATGGTGAAGCCAGAAAATGGTTCAATACATTGGGAAACCGTTCAGTAACCACTTGGGATGATATGGAAAATAATTTTCTCAGAAAATGGGGAGAAAATAAAGGTCATGGACAGTGTCTTACTGAGTTCAATACACTTAAGAAGAAACATAATGAAGGAGTGTCAGAGTTTATTAAGAGATTCAATAAGTTATATCTAAATCTCCCTGCGGATATGAAGCCTCATCAGAATGCTGCTAAAGTTGTTTTCATAGCATCTTTTGACTCAGATTTTGGTTTCTCTCTCAGGGAAAGAAAGCCTGCCACCCTAGACGATGCTCAGTCTGATGCTCTTGAATTTGAAGCAAACTTTGCTTCTACTGGAAAATTAAAAGGAAAAACTGAACAAGATACCAGAAGAAGAGGCAAAGAGGAAGTATCTACTTCTAATCAGGACAAGGATTCTGATAAAATGGGGGAAATAAGCAAGATGATTAAAAAGATTGTCAAGCTAGAACTGGAGGCCAAGAATACAGCCCCCAAGAATTTTTATAATGATCCAAACAGAGGTTACAACCCTCAGTATAGAAAGCCACCCCTGCTAATATTGCCAAGGGAAGCCAAGGAGCAACAGGATCAGGTACCACACCCATTATACCTAGAAAGCCCAGTAGATGACTCCACTGATGATGCTACCTATGAACTGCAAGATGCAAATATTTCCTTTTCAAACAATGATGAAATAGAATGCCCATTGCAAGAAGAAGAATAAGACATCAGAGACACAGAAGATGTAGAAATTGATCACTACTGCAAACAGTTTAATGATTTCATGCAAGCACATTTCAATAGGATATATGATCTCAGATCCTCTAGAAAGAGAACTCGGACTCAAGATCAAGAAGAAGAGCCTCCCCGAGAGGAAGCTCCTACCCAAAAGGAGTCAACAACGAAGAAAATCACAGATAAAGGTAAGAGTCCTCCGAACAAACCTTTGCAGTCTATTGATCAAACTCCTTCTTCTTCAAAAGTAGTCACCCCTCCTAATTTCGAGTCTGTATCAAAAGAAGTTAAACCTTCAGCTGAAAATAAAGAATCAAAATAATTTGTAATAGAAAAGCCCCCTCTTGCTTTTAATTTGCAAAAAGAACTTGAGAAAGTCAAAATCCCAATCCCTTTGACTGAACTGTTGAAACAACCTGCTTATCAATCTCAAGTTACTTCTTCATTACTTCCTCCTGAAGCACCAACAATACCAGACAGTCTTAATCTCCAAGAAGAAAGACCCATGGTAGTTTTTGGCCCACATGTTGAGGAGACAGACCCCTCTACTCCTCCTTTCTATGTGTCTCTAGTTATTCATGATCTGTTGTTACACAATTGTATGTTAGATTCTAGGGCTTCCCATAATCTTATGCCTTTTTCAGTCATGGAACATCTAGGTCTACAAATCACACGTCCATACAAAGACATATATTCATTTGATTCCAAAAGAGTTAAATGCTTGGGGATGATTAAAGATTTAGCGGTCAATCTGGCCCAAATCCCAGCAAAAAGTGTAGTAATGGACATTGTGGTGGCTGACATCCCAGCTCGCTTTGGCATGCTGTTTTCAAGGTCCTGGGGTACAAAAATTGGTGGGTCTATCAAGATGGATTTAACCTATGCCACTATCCATGTTTTTGGTGGCTAGGAGAGGAGATTATATAGAGAAACCAGATTTGTCAAGATGGTTACAAAGGCTAATAGCTCAGAAAACCCACCAGTCTATAGCAAAGAAGGAGATTTTTCATGTTTTATGTTTGAAGAAGATCAAAATTTTGCTCATGAACCTTCCTTCTGCCAAATCAAAACTAAGCAGCCTTTAGAAGACCGTGTAGTAGGAGTATGGACTCTACATTTCGATGGAGCAAATTCAAGAGAAGGAAATGGGGCAGGAGTGTTATTAATTTCCCCCACAGGAAAATCGGTGCCACTGTCTTTTAAATTGGAATATGAAGCTACTAATAATGTAGCCGAATATGAGGCACTACTGTTAGGATTGCAAACAGCCAGGAGCATGGGTATACAGAGTTTAAAATTTCTGGGAGATTCTGAGCTGGTGGTTAGACAAGTTAGAAATCAGTGTCAAACCAAACACCCCCGGCTGAGGGCATACAGGAATGAAGTGTGGGACATGGTGGAGAATTTCTTCTCAGCATTTAATATCCATTTCATGCCACAGGAGCAAAATAGAATGGTAGATTCACTTACTGTAGCTGCCAGTACATTTCGTCCTCCTCAGAACCCCCTCATAAGATATGAAGTGGAAGTACGTTACAGACCATCAATCCCAGATAATATTAAGCACTGGCAGGTATTTGAAGATGATGAACAGATGAAGAAATTCCTGGAGACAGTGGGAGAATTCTCCAATATGGTGATTGATGATTGTGAAGAAGATGAGGCTGAGAATGTCTCAGGAAATAAGTGGGAAGAGAAAATGGCAGGAAGTAAAGTGCTGCAGTTGAAAGGGAATGTGATACCTAGAGGGCTGGTGCCTCTAGAAAGATTTTTTGATAAAAATGATGTTCCATTGCAGCATAATAAAGTAGTAGAAGAGAATCAAATGGAAGATCTGAATCTGGGTACCAATGTTGAGCCTAAAATTGTAAAATTATCTAAGAAGGTCCCAGAGGAGTATAAAGAAAGATACCTGAAATTATTTCAATCTTATAAAGATGTATTTGCGTGGTCCTATCAGGACCTAAAAACTTTTTATGTTAGTATAATGCAGCAAAAAATTCCTTTGAGGGAAGGTGCGAAACCTTATAAGCAAAAGCTCAGACAGATAAATCCTCTGTTGCTTCTCTAAATTGAAAAAGAAATCAAGAAGCTGCTAAAGGCTAAAATAATTGTGCCATTAAGGTACTCTGAATGGGTTGCTAATTTGGTCCCTGTTCGAAAGAAGAATGGAGAAATAAGGCTGTGTGTGGATTTCAGGAATTTAAATAGAGCATCTTTAAAGGATAATTATCCACTGCCTAAGATGGACCACATCCTGCAGAAAGTGGTGGGAGCCTCTAGAATGTCAATGATGGATGGTTTTTCTGGTTATAATCAAGTGGCTGTGTTCCCAATAGACCAAAACAAGACTGCTTTCACCACACCATGGGGAACATTCATGTATTCCAGGATGCCTTTTGGGTTAATCAATGCAGGAGCTACCTTTCAGAGGGCTATGGACATTGCTTTTGTGGGTGAGCAGGACAAATTTTTGGTGGTGTACCTTGATGATATTACAGTGTTTTCAAAGAATGATGCGGAACACATTGAGCATTTAAGAAGAACTTTTGAAAAATGTAGAAGGTATGGTCTTTCTCTTAATCCACAAAAGTCTTTATTTGCATTAGAGGAAGGTAAAATTTTGGGGCACATCGTAACTAAGGACGGGGTAAAGATAGATCCCAAAAGAATAGAGGTTATAAATAGTATCCCTTTCCTGAGGAACAAGAAATAAGTGCAAGTATTTTTAGGCCGAATAAATTTTCTGAGAAGATTCATCCCTAACTATGCTGAGATAGTTAGGCATATAACTCATATGCTGAAAAAGAACAATGAGGTGAAATGGTCACAAGAATCACGGGAGGCCTTTGCTAGAATTAAAGCTGCATTTTCTGAAGCCCCTATGCTGGCTGGACTTGATTATGCTAGACCATTTATGATCTTTTCCTTTGCATCACCTCACACAGTAGCTGGAGTGTTATTGCAGAAAAATGAAGAAGGATATGAACAGCCTATTGCCTTTTTCAGCCAAGTTCTCCATGATGCTGAATTGAAATATAATATATTGGAGAAGCAGGCATATGCCCTAGTAAAGTCCCTCAAAGCCTTCAGAATGTATTTTTTGCAGTCTCATATTACTGCATATGTCCCCACAGCCGCTGTTAAAGACATTCTGATTCAGGGAGACAGTGAAGGGAAAAGAGGGAGATGGATTGCAAAAATACAGGAATATGATCTGGACATAAGACCTACTAAGGTAATTAAAGGGTAGGGACTAGCCAAGATCTTATCTGAATCAAATTATCAGGCTTTAGGCATAAATTTGTCCATGGTAGCAAACGAAGAGTCTGAGAAAGAAAAAGAAAAGCAAGGGTTGGAGATGGCTACTCAGAAGGTTCATATAAAATATCTCACCAGTCCTTGGTACAAATAAATAGTAGAATATCTTTTGACACTCAGCTGTCCACCTAGTTGTGATAAAGCAAAATACAGGGTTGTGAGATTAAAATCACAAAAGTACATAGTTGCTAATGGCCAATTATATTGGAGAGATCCTTCAGGCATTCTACTCCTGTGCCTCACAGAGGATGAAGTGGAAAGTATAATGATGGAATTTCATGAGGGAATTTACGGAGGTCATTACAACTGGAGGGCCACAGCTCATAAAATCTTCAAGGCTAGTTTCTACTGGCCAAAACTATTTGGAGATGTTTTTGTTTGGGTCAGAGCATGTGATAAGTGTCAGAAATTTGCTGAGAAACAGAAGCTAGCAGCTCTGCCCTTGATTCCTATCCATGTAAATGAGCCATTTCAACAATGGGGAATAGATTTTATTGGAAAAATACATCCCCCATCAAGTGGGCAGCATAAATGGATATTCACAGCCACAGATTACTTTACAAAATAGGTGGAAGCCATACCTGCAAGAAATGCTACTGACACTGTCATCATAAAATTCATGGAAGAAAACATCATTTCCAGGTTTGGTTGTCCTGCCAAAATAGTGACTGATAATGCACAAGCCTTCAAATCTGCAAAATTTGTGAATTTCTGTCAACAGTACAACATTGCACTTAAGCACTCCACAACTTACTATCCGCAGGGAAATGGCTTGGCAGAATATTCCAACAAAACTCTGGTAAGGGCCTTGAAGAAAACTATAAATGAGAATCAAAAGAATTGGGATTCCCAATTGAAATTCGCTCTATGGGAAAACAGAATTACTAGTAAGCGAGCAACTGGGAAATCCCCTTATGAACTGGTATATGGACGAGCAGTCGTGTTTCCTGTGCAACTGGCGCTACCAGTGGCACGTTTCATACAAGAAAATCATGAAGAACCAGATGGTATGGTCAGGAGAATCAACCAATTGGTGGAATTAGAGGAAACACGGGACCAAGTGAATCAGAGTTAGTTGAATATCAGGAAAGAATGAAAAGCATATTTGATCAGCATGCAAAATACAGAAAATTTCAGGTTGGTGATCTAGTTCTCAGATGGGATGTCCGAAGGGCTGAAAAAGGGAAGCATGGAAAATTCGACCCACTCTGGTTCGGCCCATTTAAAATTGTGGAACGGGGAGGTTATAACACCTTTATATTGGATAATTTACAGGATGATGTGCTGGATGCCCCTGTAAACGACCAATTTCTGAAACCCTATTTCCAATTCTGATTCAGGCAGGGAATGCCTGATGTACCATATTGTATATAAGTTTTGTTTCGGTTTTGGTTCGATCCAGGGAGACATGCTGATGAATTATGAAGTAAATGCAGAGAGGCTAAGTAGCAGAGTCCTTCAAAAGAGTATCAAGTGGTCTGCAGGTTCTCGACGTGTCCAAGTATGAACGCGTCGTCCCCAGATGGAGTCGATGTTGTACATGTTAGCCCCTTCATCCAAATTTTTGGCCATTAGCCCCTCCTAAAACCTTTCCAATTTCCTACCATGGCCTAAGAGCCCCTTTTTCCGCTTATCGTTGTCCTCCTCCGCACCCAGATTTCGTCATCAAAGGCCGAAAGGCTCGCTGTTGAAAGAGTTTGAATCTGAAGCCCTTTTGGGCATTAGCCTCCTACATTCAGCCCTTCACGGCGATTATTCCCCAAAGTTGTGCAGCCTTTAACTCCCGTCTATATCACCCGTGGCCCACCATCTCACCACCGCCCGACACGTATTAGCCGTCGATCTCGTTTTTTATCGTATGGCCCAGAATTGTTCGCGTACCCTGTCGGTTGACCGAGTCCACTTCCACGTCACCCCCTCTGTGTAGTCTCTCGTACGCCCACGTGTCATTCGCGTCCATCTCCACCATTTCCATGCATCGTTCACGTGTCTATTTCGTCTGTCTCTGCCTCTCCCACACAGCGTCATCCCACTGTGTTTCTCGTTGCCACCCTCCATTCCTCCGTCACCCTGCTTCTCCTCACCGTTTCACTCAGTCCATATCACCACCCCGTGGTCACTGCCTCATCCATTACCCTGGCGCCTGGTTTTCTTTAACCGTTTTGTGGATTTTTCAAGTTTATGGCGATGGAGAACCATCAGAATTCACGTCCACCACCATAGAAGCCAAGTACGCTCCAGAGGACCAATTATCAAATGCAGAATTATGGAGCAAGGATCCGGGAAGATATGTTGACATGACACCCATTAAAAAGCCAGGGTTTAAATCTATCAAACCCTCCAAGGTCGTTCAAATGCACAGGTTGAGCAGTTGAAGAATTAATGGCGCAGGTAGAAATATCAGTGAAGAGCAGGGGATTCAAGAAACGCATTTAAGGACTTTGGGGCTCTTACATACCCTATTGGAGGAAAAATACCAAATCGAGGACCGTGCATATTACTAGAAAGACCTTTTCACAGAAAAAAAATGTCCTCAGGGTTTATTTCAGCCAGAATTCTCTTAAGAGGAGTACAGAACATTATATATTTTATTTTTCATACCTTACCCCTGAAGAGATTTTCACCTACTACATTTATGTTATGGAGCAATCATAGAGTATTTACAGCATGCGTGCGCCGTCAAACACTTTGGGCGGGCGTTTTGTCACCATTTTGTTTCAATGAAATAGTTAATTGTTTCACCTACTTCTTTTATGAGTTTTCTCTCCTCCTTCCTCTATAAAAGGGGAGAAGAAAAACATTGTAAGGGTTCCAGACTTTTATTAGAAAATTGTGCTGTGAAAGGCATTTTTGTATGCATTTTGTAAAGCTTTGGTACCGAGGCTCAGAGCCCGTAGGGTCTTAGTGAGGAGGAGTTCTATCTGTAATGAGGATTCTGGTCTTTGGTATTTCACAGTATGTACTTTTCCTTATGTGTTTAATACAATATTCCATTTCATACATCTTCTTGTATCATGTTACTGGAATGCGAGTGGCTCACTGGTTTTAGGTAAGGATTCATGCTAGTTGATGCCCATACTTGAATCAGTCAAGCGCTTTAAATAGGCTCAGGCATGATATACTGTTTCATATTCATTTCATCCACTTTTCTTCTATATTAGTTGCTTTGGGAGGGTGCTTTTAAAACGCCAGTGTCATGTATGGATCCTTAGAATGATAAGCCCATATATGGTTCTATTGTGTATCGGGGTATCAGACCAAAGTTAACTAGTATCCTCTTGTGTTTCTTTCCCCCATACACTTCTGATATTTGAGTTATGTGACATATTATTTGAATCGGCCCTCTTTACAGCAAATTGTCTTTTAACTTTCTGATGCTTTAATATTGGAGCTTTGTATTGTGCCTCTGCAACATTACTTTCCTTATGACAGTTTCTGTGATTGCTGGTCCCATTTTAAATCAATTTCCTTGTTTAACAAGAGATAGTAGGAAAGCCTTTGGATTGACAACCCAACTTCATTATATGGCTCCTACTATGCTAAGATGTCCTAGGCACTGGTCTATAGCAGCTCTAGACTGTCTCTAGGGTAGACAACAATTGTCGACAACACAGTGAACCCAATGAAGAACCCGAAGATGATTTGTCTAAAAAGGCTCCATCCAGATATGTTCAAAAGAATCATCCAGAATCTCAAATTTTGGGAGAAAAGGGATCAGGTGTACAAAAAAGAAGGACTCTTGTGGGATCTTCTAGCTATCTGGCATTTCTATCCACTATTGAACCACACAATGTCAATCAAGCTAGCAAAGATGAATGTTGGATTCAAGCCATGAATGAAGAGCTTGATCAAATTGAAAAGAATCACCCTTGGGAATTAGTACCAAGACCTCATGACAAAAATGTCATTGGAACTAAATGGATATTCAAAAACAAGTTAAATGAGAATGGGGATGTTATAAGAAATAAAGCTAGACTTGTTTGCAAGGGGTATGCTCAACAAGAAGTTATAGACTTTGAAGAAACTTTTGCTCCTGTAGCCAGACTTGAAGCCATAAGAATGTTTCTTTCTTTTTCAAGCTTCCAACAAATCAAATTTTATCAAATGGATGTTAAATCTTCTTTTCTCAATGGTGATCTCGAAGAAGAAGTGTATATAGAACAACCAGAAGGATTCATTTTGGGAAATGATGAAAAACTTGTTTGTAGACTTAAAAAGGCTCTATATGGTCTCAAACAAACTCCAAGGGCATGGTACCCTCGTCTTGACAAATATCTTCATCAACAAGGATTTTCAAAAGGGTCTGCTGATAGCAACTTATACACAAAAAATGAAAATGACAAACTATTGGTTGTGGTTGTATATGTTGATGATATCATTTTTGGAAGTAATGAAGAGTCTATGAGTCAAAAATTTGCTTCTGATATGCAGCAAGAATTTGAAATGTATTTACTTGGGGAACTAACATTCTTTCTTGGCTTGCAAATGCAACAAGCAACAAATGGCATATTCTTATCAAAAGCAAAATACCTCAAGCAAATCCTGAAGAAGTATGACATGGAAGATTGCAAACCTGTAAGTACACCAATGATAACCGGATGTAATCTCAGTTCTAATGATGATTCCCCCACGATGAATCAACCATAATACAGATTTATGATAGGAAGTCCACTTTATCTCACTAGGACAAGACCAGACATCATGCATGCAGTTGGGATTGTTGGACAATTCCAAGCTAATCCAAAAGAGTCTCACCTTCAGGCTGTGAAAAGAATATTCAAATATCTACAAGGAACTCAAGACTTTGGACTATGGTATCCAAAGAATTTTGATCTTACTCTTCATGCATACACTGATGCAGATTGGGCTAGAAGTGTTGATGATCGGAAAAGCACTAGTGGTGGTGCATTCTATATGGGGCCTCGATTAGTATCTTGGTTTAGCAAGAAGCAAAGCTCTATTGCTTTATCTACAGCAGAAGCAGAATATGTGGCTGTTGCATCATGTTGCACTCAACTTCTCTGGATGATGCAAACCTTACAAGACTTTCAAATCAAATTTTCACCTCCTATCTCCATTATGTGTGACAATACAAGTGCCATCAGTATCTTAAAGAATCATGTTATGCATTCCAAGACCAAGAACATTCCCATCAAATATCACTTCTTACGTGAACAAGTGCTTGAACAAAGGGTGAAATTGGAGTATGTTCCCTCCAAAGAACAAGTTGCTGATATATTTACCAAACCTCTACCAAAGGAAGCGTTCGAATATCTCAGACAGAAACTGGGAGTATTCTCTGCCATGCAGAAGAGCAGATCTACTTAAAAACAGAAGATTAAATTGGTTGTGAGGTGCTGTTGGGCATCCCTGAATACACAGGCTAAGGGGGAGCATTAGTCATATGAAAAGGATGCACTATTGGCATTTATAAGTCATTTTGTTATATTATGTTTAAAGATGCAGCATGATCTCAGGGGGAGCATGGTATTTTCTGTTCACAGGATCTTGATCAACTCTTTGCCATTGATGTCAAAGGGGGAGGAAAAGCAACAAAGGGCTTCTATAAGACAATCAGAGGAAGATTATTGCCATCAATGCCAAAGGGGGAGATTGTTGGAAGCATTGTCATTGATGGCAAAGGAAGTGGCAAAGGAATTGACATCTGAAACAGTAACTAGGAACAGAGACAAGACATGTAGCAGAGAATAATAGAGAAAGAGTGCATCTACAGAGAGCAGTATCAGTCAAGAAGAAAATTGAATTCAATAGGAAGGATACTTTAGTCCCATTCAAGTGTGAACATATATATACAATCCGTGAGAAACCCTTTGAGGGGATTAATGGTGCTCTGTATGTTGTTCGAGGAATGGTTAATATGGTCGATAGTGTATCCAAACTGGTAAACAGTGGAATGTTATTGATTGAACAATATCATGGTTTTAAGCTTCACATGGAAGGGTCTACGCTGTTAGTAAGGAGCTGACTGTCGTTCATGGAGAAAGGAACAAGGAGCGAGAGTAAATCATTTATAACGCGGAAGAAATAAAACATAGTATTTGGCATCAAACTTTCGGTGGACCGAGTTGTGAACCTGAGTTAAGGGACCAAAAGGAATAGCGTAACCAGACTTAACCGTGGGTTGGTCACTGTTCCAAAACCACGAGCGGATTTGCGAGGACGAATTTCCCATATCGCACTGCTTTTGCGAGTTGAGCGGTATTCAAGAGGTTGGCTCCGATTCCATAGAATGGGTGACACGCGTCCCTGTACGACTCCACAAAACCGCTTGTCACTATGCGCCATCGCGCATTATTGTTTGACCCAGGATGCCCAGCGATATTGTTGAGCGTCGTTGATCTGGGAAGGGGTCATCAGACGGTGATCATTTGCTATAGATGCGTGAAGGTTAACCAAGGTACGACGGCCATCGCACGTTATTGTTCGCGCGTCTTCACCGAGAGATATCCATCCGATCAAATGAGGAGGCATGACGCGATAAAAACCGTCAGATGAAAACGATCGTTAGCAATGGGCCCTAGTTTTAAATAATATTGATTAAGCTGTCGATTATGCATGTGGGGCCGGATCCAAAGGTCTATTTTAAAAAGGCCATTTGATAAAAGCGCGGATTATTAATATAAATATTTAATTATCAAAGGGTGTGAATAATATTTATTTATCAAATTCCACGAATTTGATAAATAAAATTCCAATAAAAGAAAGTAAAACCATCAGCGACATGTTAATATTACTTAACCTTGGCTATAGTATTATTTGGCAGAAAAAAAAATATTACCTTTGGGACGATTCGTGCATGGAAGAACGAAGATTTGATTTTCAATTTGGATTGGTTCGAATTTTAATATGAATACCATTAGTAGTTGGATGGTTTTGACTCATGGTTTTACTAAAGGCAAAAACTATATAAGGAGATGACGATTATTGTACAAGGTGTGCATGCGTAAGGAAGGTGAATGAATAAATTTCTCTAAGGAATATCTGCATGGACGAACTCTGTTCTTAATTGATAAATCTGAATCTACGATGCACCCATGGATATAATGATCTGACGATGATGAACCTCTGGTTTGATCGACTAACGAAATCATGAAGAACTGGTGCGAGTGTACTGAAGAAAATGAATAAATCTGGTGGCCTGCAAGGTATGTTGTGTGGAAACTGGTGGATCCAGAATGAAAATTGATGGAACATGGTCTGTAGTGGTGCTGAGGGTCGAAGCCTTCAGTGAGGGGGTTTTAGCTCCCTGCCAGTGGTAGCTAGTAAACGAGAGAAGGTTGTAGCCTTTCTGTAGGTAGGTGCCTACGTGCTGGTATAAGTCTGCGCCAGCATAAATTGTAAGAAGTTTTCTTTATAATAAATATTGAAGACTGAGATAACAGCAGTGGTGGTTTTCTCCCAAATTGGGTTTCCACCTTAAATACTGGTGTTCATATGTGGCTTATGTTTGATGGTTGTTCTGGTATTTATGTTCATACTTACTTCTTACTAAACAACTGATGAATGAATGATGCAATGATCTAAGTAAAGACATAATAATATCTCTGGACATACACGTTGGATTCTATAAAATAGCATATGGTTTTAAGAGAAAGAAAAAGTGAAAAAAATTTCAGCCCTAAATACTGATTCACCCCCCCTCTCAGTATTTTTCCCGACACAGTGTAAAAGCTTCTCAGAAGAAAACGGCTTCAGAACAGTCTAATGAATCAAAAGAAAATACTTCAAAGTCACAGAATTCTAAATCTGAAGTAATAACATTAGAAAACATTGCTTCCAAGTTTCCTTCTTTCATTTTACCTTCAATTCATAAAGCTCATATTCTGAGAGAAGTCCAGAAATATCCCAGAATTGAAGAAGACTTATTTGCCACTAATTCTAGTGGATATGTATTAGATTTAGATAAGTCCACAAACCTAGCAGAGTCAATTAGAATATGGATTGGTTCATTGTATCAAATGCAAGTTACATCAAGATTGTATAATGCATATATCTTTGCCCTAGCAGAAAAGAGAATGGAAAGTATAGTCTATGACTGGTGGATGGGACCACCTGAGCAAGAAAGACTAGCAGTAGCTGCTGCAGGATTAGCTACTCTTGAATTATTGTTAAAAACTCAGTTTGTACCAGAACCTGCTGATGAGAAAAAAACAAATTATAACTGACCTGGCTAGGATGGAACTAAAAGATTTGAAATTCTTAGACCAATTTGGCCAAGATTTTATGGCTAAGATTTATAAATCAAATCTTACAAATGACTCTACTCAAAAAAATTATTTTTTACCAAAACTGCCTGGTAACTTAGGTGATCTGATACAAAAATATCTAGAAGTTCAGAATAAGACAATAGATCAGATTTATTTTATTGATCTTATGTTCAGATGTCAAGAAAAGGTAAAGTACCTCTGTTGGCAAAAGAAAGCACAAGATGTTACTCCCAGTGCTGAAGTTTGCATAGCTGTTTTTCCATGGACACCTTTGAAGAAAAGAAGAAAATCAAAAAGGTATGGATGATTCAAACCAAAGAAAGTTGCCAATCCAAAGAGACCTTTCAAAATATTTCAGTTTTTGAAGAAAAGAAGACAGCCAAAAAAAGACAATTGCTGCTTCATTTGCAAACAAGAAGGGCACTTTGCAAGGAAGTGTCCACAAAGCTCTTCAAATAACTTGAAATCTTGTTTCGAGATTGATGAATTTGTAGATAATTGGTCCATTGTAGATTCTCAAGAAGAAGTATCAGATGTATATATTCTGCAAGATGCTCCCCTTTCAGATGATGATTCTTTCCAGATATTTCTCAAAAGATGAACAGATGTCAGAACTGTTCAGATGATGATTTTACAGATGAAGAATATCTTCATTACAGTGATGAATATGAAGAAAGTGCTATTGAAGAAGAAATTGAAACAGATGAGACAGATGATGTTGTATCTTTAGCCTGGTCTCCTGAAGTTAAAATTGATACAGGTAAATGTCCAGTTTCTCCATTAAATAAATTGAACTCCTTTTGTCCATATGAAAAAAGAGTAGCTGCTTCATCTTCATTACATTTTCCAGATTATGATTTAGTCACAGAAAAAAATCTCCTAAAGAAATGGTTAAAACAAATAACATGTTGTATAAACTAGTCCAAGTACAGGTTAAAGGAGATTGGATTAATTTTGATGCTTTACTGATTACATAATGTAAAAGACTGTTGGAAATTGATGATTGGAGTCCAAGGTTTACAAATGATAGATGATAGTGAATATTTTCCAGTGTTGATACAGACCTCTTTTCAGTTAAATAACACAGTACATCCTAAACTTAAACAACCTGTTTTGAAAGATTGTGTGACAGTTGGTTTAAGTAATGCACAGGTTGAAGGTGTTTCATATGATTCTGTTGATCTTCCCAGTGATTGGTATTTTCAGTATAAATCTCTTGCAGATGTAAATATGCCTAAAGGCAATTCTAAAAGAGTCTCTGTGAATAATGGTGAAGCCCGTATCATACCTGAAATACCATCCATTCCTAGACCTATCTTTAGGCCCAGAAGACATGTATTAACTATCACACCTGTTGAAGAATCATCTTCTCAAAGCACCAATAAAAATTATGAACCAATTAATGAATTTTTTTATGAACAACCTATTTTATCTTCTAATGAACTATATATACCTGAGTCAAAACCTTTCCTAGCTATAAATAAGATGTTTAGAACCTCTACTACCCATTTTCCGCAAGTTGTGAGATAATTTCCAATTTGGTAAAATTGATCTAATTCACTGGTGTTGGAAGAGTTATGCTCTATTAAGGGAGCAAAATCAGCTCTAGTGGAAGGTTGCCTTGATTGAGATGAAGTTGTACAAGATTGGTGGATGGGACCACCTGAGCAAGAAAGACTAAGAGTAGCTACTGCGGGATTATTTACTCTTGAATTATTGTTAAAAACTCAGTTTGTACCAGAACTTGATGATGAGAAAAAACATATTATAACTGATGTGGCTAGGATGGAACTAAAAGATTTGAAATTCTTAGACCAATTTGGCCAATATTTTATGGCTAATATTTATAAATCAAATCTTACAAATGACTTTACTCAAAAAATTTCATTTTTATCAAAACTGCCTGGTAACTTAGGTGATCTGATCCTGAAAGATCTAGAAGTTCATAATAAGACAATAGATCAGATTTAGTGGATTGATCTTCTATTCATATGTCAAGAAAAGGTAAAGTACCTCTGTTGGCAAAAGAAAGCACAAGATGTTACTCCCAGTGCTGATGTTTGCAGGGCTGTTTTTCCATGGATACCTTTGAAGAAAAGAAGAAAATAAAAAAGGTATGGACGATTCAAACCAAAGAAAGTTGCCAATCCAAAGAGACCTTTCAAAAGATTTCGGTTTTTGAAGAAAATAAGACAGCCGAAAAAAGACAATTGTTGCTTGATTCTCAAACAAGAAGGGAATTTTGCAAGGAAGTGTCCACAAATCTCTTCAAATAAACTGAAATCTTGTTTCGAGATTGATGAATTTGTAGATAATTGGTCCATTGTAGATTCTCAAGAAGAAGTATCAGATGTATATATTCTGACTGATGCTTCCCTTTCAGATGATGATTCGCTTCCAGAGATTTCTCAAAATATGAAGAGATGTCAGAAGTGTTCAGATGATGATTTTACAGATGAAGAAGATATTCATTACAATGATGAATACAAAGAAAGTGATACTAAAGAAACTGAAGAAGAAAGTGAAACAGATGAGACAGATGATGTTGTATCTTTAGCCTGGTCTCCTGAAGTTAAAATTGATAAAGGTAAATGTCTAGTTTCTCCATTAAATAAATTGAACCCATTTTGTCCATATGAAAAAGGAGTAGCTACTTCATCTTCATTACATTTTCCAAATTATGATTCAGTCGCAGAACAAAATCTCCTAAAGAAAATGGTTAAAACAAATAACTTGTTGTATATACCAGTCCAAGTACAGGTTAAAGGAGATTGGATTAATGTTGATGCTTTTATTGATACTCGTGGCTCTAATAATTTTGCTAGACCATCTCTTTTTAAAGGTTTATGGAAACCTTTACAAAATATTTTAGTTTCAGAAACTGTTGGTGGAACTTTGAATCTCACCCATTATGTTGATAATGTCTCTTTAAAATTTGGAGGGAGTATTATTAAGATTTCTGCCATACAACACTATGACCCATATACAAGTTTATTTTTGGGAATGCATTTTATTAACTCTCTCCTACCTGTCGCTATAAGTGAAGACAAATTGATTCTGAATTTAAAGAAGAAAGCTATCTCAGTGCCAAGATTGAAGATTGCAGATTCAAAAGTCAGGAAAGAAAATAGTCAAAGAAAAGTAGGTGCCAGAAAGCCACAAAATGATTCTAACAACTGGAAAGAAGTGCTCCAGATTTATTAAGACAAGATTGACTTGAAGAATAAACAAAAGGAAAATATAAATCCCAATTGGTCACCAGCTCAAAGTTCTATTTTTGAAAGATTACTGAAAAGTTGCTCAAATGATCCTCAGAAATTTTGGGAGGTTGAAAGTTAAAAACAAGAAATTGAGACTCTACATGAAAATGGAGTCAAAGGTAAACTCATTCCATGCACTCCCACTGATGAACAAGAAATAAAGAAGAAAATTGAAGAATTTTTGAGTTTAAAGTTAATTTAACCCAACACATCCCACTATTCTTGTTCTGCATTCCTAGTGAGGAATCATTCAGAAATTGTGAAAGGTAAAGCTCGTATGGTTATTAATTACAAACCATTGAATGAAATTACTCAGAGCTTCAATTATCCTCTTCCTCGTCAAGAAACCATCATGCAAAAGATTTAGAACAACAAAATCTTCAGCAAGTTTGATATGAAATCTGGGTATTATCAAATCCAAATTGAAGAAGGTGATCGTCATAAACTACCTTTACATGTCCTGCAGGTTTTTACCAATGGAAGGTAGTTCCTTTTGGATTGAAGAATGCTCTAGCTTTCTTCCAGAAAATAATGGATTTCATTTTTGGAAGGTATGATTTCATAGTGACTTATATTGATGACATTTTAATTCACAGTCAAGACATGGCCTCCCATCTTGAACATTTAGAAATTTTTCTAAAAGAAGTATAGAATCATGGTATTGTATTGTCTAAAAAAAACATGGTTATGTTCCAAGAAAGTATTGATTTCATATGAATTCATATACTGAACGGGTGAATTCAGATGCAACCTCATGTTATAACCAAGTTGACTGAATTTCCTGATGAATTAAAGGATACAAAGACAATTCAGTGTTTTCTAGGATTTTAAATTATGTTCATAAATAAATTCATAGATTATCTTCCAAGACTGCTCCTATCAGAAAGCATTTAAATTATGGTTGGTCTGAAGAAGCTACTAAAGCAATCCAACAAATAAAAGTTGAATGTCAGAAACTCCCTAAATTGAAGCCCCCTGATGATGGTTTACTTATTCTCCAAACAGATGCCTCTGATGAATTTTGGGCGGTCGTGATTTTTGAAAAAAGGGGAGAAGAAGAAGATTTATGTGCATATGCATCTGGTGAGTTTTTACCTCATCAGAAGAATTATTTTATTGCAGAAAATGAAACACTTTCCATCTTCAATGGCATCCAAAGGTTTGAACTTTATTTGGCACCAACTAAATTTTTAATAAGGACTGATTCCATGAATTTCAAATATTTCTTATCTGCTAAGATCTCAAGACAACTAGCATGAGGAAGACTGTTATCTTGGCAAATATGGTTTCAGCAGTACAATTTTGATGTAGAAGGGTGCCTGGAATTTCAAATTATTTAGCATACTCTCTTACCAGAGAAATGAATAAAGCTTACAGACAGTTTGAAAAAGTTGAAATATTTGCAATTCCTGGTAAGACTTCAAAGGATGATACTTTTTCTACTTTTGTACATCGATTCAAAATCCTTGAACAATATCTCAGCTCTATCACTAAAGAGATTAAAAATATTGTTGGAATGAGACTAAGGAGAAATCAGTGAATTCAGAAATGTCAAGCTTGGCAATCAAAGAATGTTGGAATGATTATGGGTTTAGATGCAGAGTTTGTAAAGGTTTATCCCTTACCAAATATGAAGGTAAAAATTTATTTTAAAACCCTTGATGATTTATGGTCTATCCAATATACTGAATCAATGATATGGACATTGAAAGTTTTGAATTATTATCAAATGATTGGTGGCATAGATTTCTCATTAGTAATCTTCCCAAGTGAAAAGATGTTAGATTTGAAAGAAATAAATGTAAATTCTAATTTTGAAAGGTATATGTGGTCATTAAGAATTCCTGATCTATTTGAAGAACTTGAAGCTACATTTCTTCAAAGGAATGATGAAATTTATGCAGGTACTGATACTTTTCCACAATATGAAATTTTTGAAACATTCGCAGACTACAAAATAAAAGATGGGTATTGCAGAAAGAAAAGAATTGTCAAAAATTCTCAGTGTATTGAAAGATCTTCGCAATACTTAAGAACATTCTCATCACCTTGGGACTATCAAAGTATTGAGTTCAGAAAAACTATTTCTCCTAATCCTTTTGCATAAGTTTTTAGTTTTGATAATATTGAAGTTTCAGTTTTGACAGATAATGAAGAAGAAATAAAGAAAGTAACTCTTTGGTTGAAAGAGTTCAGCAAAGCCAAACTATCAGAAAAAAATTTAATGTTGCAAAAGTTTGAAGAAATACAAGGAGAAACTAAGGTGATAAAATTCTCAGTTAATCAAAGGCTCTAATAACAATCAGTGTTGTAACAGGTAACTGGACTAGTGATATTGTTTGTTTGGTTAGTTTGATGTTATCCACTAAAGCATGCTCATCAATAATTTTTGAGTTAGGTTGGTAGACGAGAGATGATATCAGCAACAATTGTAGACTTTGGGTACAACATGCCATAGAAACCGCCACTAGTATGTTTCAAATCTTTAAGTGGGAATTATTGGATGGTATTGAGATGGAAGTTAAGCCAATGCCCTCATTTTCTAAGGCATATAAAGATTCTTTCTTGGATATTGAAATAAACCCAATGGCATTTCTTAACCGATGGAGAAAATCAGATGATTCCTTTACACCTCCTCAAAAGAATTTTCATACCTTTACTGATAGGATAAAGTTGGAAATAGGACAATCATCTACAGCAAGGGCATCTCCAAAAAGAAAATCTTATACATCAACGACATCAATAAAAGGTAAAGAAAAAGTAAATACAGAAGAAAAATCGACATTATATGTGGATTTATACCAAGATTCTCAGGACCCTAGTGATCATGACTGGGAGACAAAATATTTAAAGTGGATGGAAGAAGCTGCTTTAAACAAAATATCCTCTTCTGACGATGATTTTGATAGTGACTGTATTCCGAAAGGGCCATGGTATTTTGTTTTTATTTTTGCATTATTGTACTTCGGAATATTGGGTAGACACTGTCTGGAATAGTAATATCCGACAGGACCCTCAATATTTCCTCCTTTATGTCTTATAAGTGCTTTTTAGATTATAAGTAATAGGTTATATAAACAGACTCAAGTGTCATCTAGAGACAAAATTGTATGAAGAAGTGTGTGTGTGAGTCTGCAGAGTGAGTTTTGAGAAAGCAAAGGTTTAAAAGCCTTATCTCTGTATCTGATTTAAAAGAGTGTGAATAAAGCTTTGTGTTTCTTATTTCTATCTGAAAATATTTTGGTCTATATTCGAGTTTCTTAAATGTATCAGTAAGGTTGTAAGAGAGCATTCGTAAAGCTACGTGTGAAGAGCCTGTGGGTTGGCCAAGGAATAGTAGATGATGTGCAGCAAATGCATTGAGACAATTCAGAAAAGTGATTGAAATCATCTCAGAAACGAGTAAGAGAAGTCTCTGCTTTAGTCATCAAGTATTTTTGGTTTGCATATTGATACCAAAAATACTTGATGACTAAAGCAGAGACTTTTCTAACTCGTTTCTGAGATGATTTCAATCACTTTTTCGAATTGTCTTAATACACTTATTGTACAGCATCTACTACTCCTTGGTCACACCATAGGCTCTTCACACGTAGCTTTACGAATGCTCTCTTACAGCCTTACTGATACATTTAAGAAACTCGAATATAGACCAAAAGCTTTTCAGATAGAAATAAGAAACACAAAGCTTTATTCACACTCTATTAAATCAGATACAGAGATAAGGCTTTTAAACCTTTGCTTTCTCAAAACTCACTCTGCAGACTCACACACACACTTCTTCATACAATTTTGTCTCTAGATGACACTTGAGTCTGTTTATATAACCTATTACTTATAATCTAAAAAGCACTGATAAGACATAAATGAGGAAATATTGAGGGTCCTGTCAGATATTACTATTCCAGATGATGTCTACCCAATATTTCGAAGTACAATAATGCAAAAATAAAAGCACACTACCATGGCCCTTTCGAACTATGGTCACTATCGAAATCATCGTCAGAAGAGGATCTTTTATTTAAAGCAGCTTCTTCCATCCACTTTAAATATTCTGTCTCCCAGTCATCATCACTAGGGTCCTGAGCGTCTTGGTATAAGTCCACATATAATGTTGGCTTTTCTTCTGTATTTACTTTTTCTTTACCTTTTATTGATGCCATTGTTTTAGAAGATTATCTTTTTGGAGATGCCCTTTTTGTAGATGATATTCTTGTTTCCAACTTTATCCTGTCCGTAAAGGTATGAAAATTCTTTTGAGGAGGTGTAAAGGAATCATCTGCTTTTCTTGATTGGTTAAGAAATTCCATTGGGTTTATTTCAATATCCAAGAAAGAATATTTATATGCCTTAGAAAATGAGGGCATCAACTGAACTGCCAACTCAATACCATCCAATAATTCCCACTTAAAGATTTGAAACATACTAGTGGCGGTTTCTATGGCATGTTGTACCCAAAGTCTACAATTGTTGCTGATATCATCTCTCTTCTGCCAACATAACTCAAAAATCATTGATGAGCATGCTTTAGTGGATAACATCAAACTGACCAAACAAAAAATATCACTAGTCTAGCTACCTGTTACAACACTGATTGTTATTAGAGCCTTTTGATTAACTAAGAATTTTATCACCTTAGTTTCTCCTTGTATTTCTTCAAGCTTTTGCAACATTAAAAAATTTTTTGATAGTTTGGCTTTGCTGAACTCTTTCAACCAAAGAGTTACTTTCTTTATTTCTTCTTCATTATCTGCCAAAACTGAAACTTCAATATTTTCAAAACTAAAAACTTGTGCGAAAGGATTAGGAGAAATAGTTTTTTCTGAACTCAAGACTTTGATAGTCCCAAGGTGATGAGAATGTTCTTAATTATTTCAAATATCTTTCAATACACTGAGAATTTATGACAGTTATTTTCTTTCTGCAATACCCACCTTTTATTTCCCAGTCTACGAATGTTTCAAAAATTTCATACTGTGGAAAAGTATCAGTACCTGCATAATTTTCATCATTCCTTTGAAGAAATGAAACTTCAAGTTCTTCAAATAGATCAGGAATTCTTAATGACCACAGATACCTTTCAATATCAGACTTTACATTTATTTCTTCCAAATCTAACATATTTACACTTGTGAATATTGCTAATGAGAAATCTATGCCACCAATCATCTGATAATAATTCAAAACTTTCAATTTCCATACCATTGATTCAGTATATTGGATAGACCATAAATCATCAAGGGTTTTAAAATAAATTTTTACCTTCATATTTGGTAAGGGATAAACCTTTACCAACTCTGCATCTAAACCCATAATGATTCCAACATTCTTTGATTGCTAAGATTGGCATTTCTGAATCCATTGATTTCTCCTTACTCTCATTCCAACAATATTTTTAATCTCTTCAGTGATTGAGATGAGATGTTGTTCAAGGATTTTGAATCAATGTACAAAAGTAACAAAATTATCATCCTTTGAAGTCTTACCAGGAATTTCAAATAGTTCAAATTTTCAAACTGTCTGTAAGCTTTATTCATTTCTCTGGTAAGAGAGTCTGCTAAATAATTTGAAATTCCAGGCACCCTTCTACATCAAAATCGTACTGCTGAAACCATATTTTCCAAGATAAAAGTCTTCCTTGTGCTAGTTGTCTTGAGATCTTAGCAGATAAGAAATATTTGAAATTCATGGAATCAGTCCTTATTAAAAACTTAGTTGGTGCTAAATAAAGTTCAAACCTTTGGATGCCATTGAAGATGGCAAGTGTTTCCTTTTCTGCAAAAAAATAATTCTTCTGATAAGGTAAAAACTCACCAGATGCATATGCACATAAATCTTCTTCTTCTCCCCTTTTTTCAAAAAGCACGGCCACCCAAAATTCATCAGAGGCATCTGTTTGGAGAATAAGTAAACCATCACTAGGGGGCTTCAATTTAGGGAGTTTCTGACATTCAGCTTTTATTTGTTGGACTAATTTAGTAGCTTCTTTAAACCAACCATAATTTAAATGCTTTATGATAGGAGAAATCTTGGAAGATAATCTAGGAATGTATTTATGAACATAATTTAAAACTCCTAGAAAACATTGAATTTTCTTTGTATCTTTTAATTCATCATGGAATTTAGTCAACTTGGTTAGCACATGAGGTTGCATCTAAATTTTCCCGTTCAGTATATGAATTTCTAAGAAATCAATACTTTCTTGGAACAGAACCATATTTTTTTTCAGACATTACAATACCATTATTCTGTACTTCTTTTAGAAAAATTTCTAAATGTTCAAGATGAGAGGCCATGTCTTGACTGTGAATTAAAATGTCATCAATATAAGTCACTATGAAATCATACCTGCCAAAAATGAAATCCATTCTTTTTTGGAATAAAGTTGGAGCATTCTTCAATCCAAAAGGAACTACTTTCCATTGGTAAAAACTTGCTGGACATGTAAAGGCATTTTTATGATGATCACCTTCTTCAATTTGGATTTGATAATACCCAGATTTCATATCAAACATGCTAAAGATTTTGATGTTCTGAATTTTCTGCATGATGGTTTCTTTACGAGGCAGAGGATAATTAAAGATCTGAGTAATTTCATTCAATGGTTTGTAATTTATAGCCATACAAGCTTTACCTCTCACAATTTCTGAATGATTCCTCACTAGGAATGCAGAATAAGAATAGTGGGATGTGTTGTGTTCAATTAACTTTAAACTAGGCAATTCTTCAATTTTCTTCTTTATTTCCTATTCATCAGTGGGAGTGCATGGAATGAGTTTACCTTTGACTCCATTTTCATGTAGAGTCACAATTTCTTGTTTTGGACTTTCAACCTGTTGTGGATCAGTATCTACATATCTTTTTTATATTTCATTTTTGAAATTTTGAAAAGAAAATTTAAAAAAATATATATAAGGATTCGAAAATACGCTATAGTATAAGGTTTTTATACTTTAGCATAAAAAAAAGGGGAATGCAATATATTTCCATTTATATGTTGATACATGGAGCGGGCTGACCTTAGGTTGATACGTTTGTATTAAAGATAAAGCTCGAGCAAATTCCGGAGCGGAAGTCACAATCATGCAGAGAAACATTTGGATATGCAATTGCGGGGGGTCAATTAGCCCGTCCGTTATCAAAACCCAACCCCCCGCAGTTGACTGGTCAGATCTCTAAAAACTGACGATCGACGGCCCTGATTAATTGCGGGGGGTATGGGTAGGAATTCTCCGCCGTACTCACAGACCCCCCGCATTACATCATCCGTCGAGGTGGCAAGCACGCTGTCATTCACTGTTCGCTGGTTTTTCCATGTCACCCGTGCATTTATTATGATTCTCACAATCTATAAAAAGGGTTTTCCGTCCTTTTATGATTTTTTTGTGTCTGTTAGCCCTGTTTAAACCGCGTCCCGCCACCTTTGCGCTATTCAGTGTTTTGAATTTTTTTC